>JAENPR010001010.1:0-236601 GCA_018135685.1 Themeda triandra | reverse complement strand
AAATCATTCTTAATTTGCATGCATATAGGTTCAGTACTGATGACAAAAATGTAGCAGGTTGACCCGAAATACGTGAAGGTGGTGGAGGAGTATGAAAAACTAAAGTTATGGTGCCGTACTACCTCTGTCCGCACACAATGATATCTCTGCTTCTCTAGCTAGCAGCAATATATTATATAATTCTAATTAATTATAAAATATATTATTACGACACCGATATAGGCCGACTTTGTCAAACATTAATGAATTAGTTAAAATATGGGGCTCTGCTTAGAACGAACGTTCTACCATAGAACGGTGGTAGGGCCCGGCCGTTCCCTCCCCGCAGCGCACACGCACGCACCCACGCCCCGCGGGGGCACACAGACGCTCACGCGGCGGGCGCGACACCCACGGACACCCACCCCCACCCACCGCCACGCCGCTGCCGCTCGACATGGCCGCCGTGTGCTCAAAACAAAAGAGGGGAAGAAAATGAAACGAAAATCAAACACGCATTGAAACAAAAAATAGAAAAAATGAAACAAAATATGATATGATTTTGAAACAAAATAATTTTGCAGTTAGAAACACTTTGAAAACTGACAGAAACACCATGAATCAAAGAACTGAAACAAAATAGAGAAAGAAAAAGAAACATCTTGAACAAATCAGTTGAAACAAAAAGAACCCAACCCCTGAAACACCATGAAAACATCCCCTGAAACACAAAAAATCAAGAAACAATAAAAGCCAATAAACATCTGAAACAAAAAGAACCCAGCCCCTGAAACATCATGTACAATGCAATCGAAACAAATAAGAAATACTCAGAAAGTTTTTCGAAACATCCAGCTCAAACCTTTGGAAACAAAAGGTGGCTTGCTGTTGAACCACGACGAAATACTGTTGAAACACTAGGGGAGTTGGGGGGATGGGAGAAAGGGAGGAGCGCCTACTCGCCGGGACCCTAGAGCAACGCCGCTGGATCACGGGGCAGCGCCGCCCGATCCACGTCGCCGAGGGATGGCCCCTCTCGGCCATGGCTCCGTGGCGCGAGGAGCATAACGGGGAGGAGGGTGTGGGGGTGTCGAATCCGCAGCCGCCTCCGCCGGATGCGGCGGATCTGCGTCCGCCTCCGCCGGATCCGCCGGCGGATCCGTCGCCATCGCCACAGCCGACCACCAGGACGGAGGATGCAGTCCCGCCGGATCCAGGGGTACTGACGCCATTGGATGAAACACGTCGGGGAAGGCCCACACCACGGCCTGGAGGCCTCTGCCATGGGGACCGCCGCTAGCCGCAGGGCCTCTCCACCGCACTTGCTGCTGGAGTCGACGGCGGGGCATCGCGCCAGCAGCGGCAGCGGCACGTGGAGGAACCGCGACGCGCGGGGCGGCGGCAGGCTGGCGCGGAGACGGGTGGATGAAGCCGCATCAGGGGAGCCGCGGAGCCACCCGCGTCAGAGAGCGCGCGGATCCACCGCGCCGGGGATGCCGGAGCCGCCCGCCGAGGAGGTGCTGAGTAGCCGTCGTCGGGGAAGAGGCAGCAGTCGCCGCCGGGATGAGTCGTGTGGAGAAGGCGAGGTGGGATGGCAAATGAGGATAAGATGAGTGGGTAGGGAGTAGGTGGAAGTCCAACTCGCTGGTGGAGGGACGCGTGCGTGCCAACGCGCAGGAGAGGGACGCTATGTCGGGTGGGAGCGGGCCGGCGGGTGGTGCAATGGCCCAACAACACCCGTTCTAAGATTAGAACGTCTGATCAGAAGCATTCCCATTAAAATATATCTCGGATTTCGTTACTAACCTCAGACAATAATTAATAATAGATTATAGAGTTGTTCAAATTACATTCCACCAATTACTGAGTTTATATATACAAGAATTTACATGGCACGAAAAACACTCCTCCAATTTTCATGATAACTGTAATTTATAAAAAGAAATCTACATTATAAATATCAACATTGATAAAGTAGATATTTTACAGCAGGAAGATGTCAGGATTGATGTCCGTCAAGATATACACGCAGGAGGCGCATAGAGGCACTTGAAAACCATATTAGGCAAATAATCCAGTAAAGTCAAATATTTGATCATGGATTGCCAAAGAAAAAAAAAGGAAAATGAAGAGATTATGCACAAATAACACCCAAATTGATATTATTGTGTCTAGGATATTGTTTTTCTCCCGTTGCAAACGCACGGGCATTTTTAGCTAGATCTATACTCTATACCTATTAATAAAAGGCCAAAATTTCAGTCTGCCCTCTATCCATAAATTTTTCAGTCTGCCGCCATGTAAAATATTTTCTGTCCGCCTCCTTCTCTACATATTCTATCGGCCTCCCAACCCAAATCCACTTCGAACTCATGTGTCAGTCCAAAATCCAAATACAGTTTCCCGTAGCAAAAAAAAAAGTTCTTTTGGGATTCAAATTGCGGCCATCAGATTTGGAAAACAAGTCCGCTTCCACCACGATACATTCTGCTATATAATTTGGTGAACATGTACAAATCAAGGAGTACTAGAAGCTAACTAGAAGAAGTCAAAGAGATCAGGTCCAATACGTTTTTTTTAGATAATGGATAAGCATATCCGGCCTCTACATCCGAGGATGTACACAGCCAATTATTACAAGGTTTTCAAAGTAAACAAAGTGAGAAAGCCAAAGTCTTATAGAACGACCAGGACGCTAATTCAAACAATAAAAATGTTTCCATCCTTTATTGGATATCTCTAGAGCAATAACTTCTAACTTCTTGCTCATCGTGGAGAGTGCGTCCTTGGCTGTCCCATCACACTGCAGCTGTGCCCACGAGCGCAACCAGTATGCTCCTCTGAAAATGACTTATATAATAGAGTTATATTTCATTTGATTAAAGATAACATCATTACGGCATCTCCAGATAGCCCAACATCAGGCCCAATACGTACGTGATCGGTTTTTGCTTGAAAAGGGGGCCAATCGCCTCCTAGCCTCTTGCCTATATAAAGTTGTCATGGCCCCAAGCCAAAGAGTTCCCCGGACAATGACGGACGCATATCTTGATCCACCGCATGCCCTGCACCTACCAAGTTCCTCTTTGGCGTCTCACGCATAAGATCACACACCGAGCACCTACTACTGCACATCTGCGCTAAAGCAGCAACGACTTCAAGTCACCGAGAAGCAAGTTGAGCAAGAAACTCGCTGGTTCGCTGGTTCCGCATATATCATATACACATCATGCCGGCTATAACGTTTTCTATAATCTAGATAGATGTGTTAACGAGTATGGATGGGCATGAGCAATCACAAGGAGACGGCGAGCTACGGCGTTGGGAGGTGATCAATCGGTCGATCGTGCCCATCAATAGTTGCTTAATGTGATGGGTCAAGTTCATCAGCGTTTTTATTGTGCGACATGGCGAAGGAGACCCCAAAGTCCATTACATACCATTGCCGGTATTGTCACTCAAAACACCACCATAGCAGCAGTCAGACTGACATGCAGCATTACCGCACCTTGGCCTCCGTTGGGCCTAGTGTGATGAGTTTTCTTAGTACAATGTTGCCCCCTATTGATGCTGAGGCGGCCTAGCCACGACCACGTGCGAGGGCTCTAGCTTAGCTTTGAACGTGACGACTTCCTGAGGATGAAGGAGCCAATGACTTGGGTTAAGGACGACGTGCCGTACTACGATAAGGTTTGGCAACTCCCCCAACTATGGTTGTCTGTCATGTGTAGCACTCGAGTACACCATGGTGAGCTTCAATGATCCTGACATCGACTACTTCACAGTCTGTATGTGAGCAAGTACCAAGGGAGTACAGGATGAGACGATATGGATGGTCGAGAGCTCGAGATCAACGCGAGGAGCAAGGCTATGCTAGCTATTTGTTGTTGACAGTGATATGAAAGACAACAATGGTGGAGATCCTTTAGCGGCTAAATGTCGTTGGTTATCAATTGCATATTTTCTCCTGTTGCAACGTACGGGCATATCGATTGCATATTTTCTCCCGTTGCAACGCACCGGGCATATTTGCTAGTCTATACCTATTAATAAAACGGTAAAATTTCAGTCCGCCTCTAAAATTTCAGTCTGCCATAATTTCTATCCGTCTGTCCGTGTATAAAACATATACGGAGTAATTCGCTCCTGGTTTTTTTTCCGCCAAAGTTTCTGACCGCCCGCTATCCAGCCCGTACACGACATGAGCTCGTACCCAGCATCAAACCAAACCAAATCCATATTCAGATCGATTTCAAAACACACACATAAAAAAAATCGAGCGCAAAATCGAAGCCGGTCGGTCTTGACACCAGAAATTTGTTGTTTACCAATGACCTCCACAGCAATCACCGAAAAATCAATTACTTCTCTATCCATACACCACTGACAGCAGAGGAAATTGTAAAGAAAGAATCGAATCAACCAAATCCGAGAAAGAATCGAAGACGACATCAGATGGGCTGCGGCCGCTGCGCCTCCACGCCCCACGCTCCCGCCTCCTCGCCAGTCGCCACCACCAGCCAGATACGCTGGCGCCTCCATCTCTGCGCTCACCGGCCGCGCCGTCCGCTCCCTCGAGCGTGGCTCAGTGCGCCCGTGCGGCTGGCCCCAAACAGAGGCTAGCGTGGGGAGGCGGCAAGAGACTGTGAGCAGAGATCGGCGTGGGAGAAACGGAGAAGAAGTGGCGTGGGAATAGAGATCGGCTTGGTGGCCGAGAATGCTCGCGTACGTCGCCATCTCCTGGCCGAGGCGACGCAGGTGGGTGTTGTGCGTTGGGCAAAAACGGATGGAGGCATGGAGCTTGGGACCAATGTGGTTGGTCGGTTGGATAAGATGGAGATCTAAGAAGTAAATAGAGGAAAAGTGAAAGAAAAAAGAAAGGGAAAATAGAGGAGGACACGTTACAGTGCACATGATATGGTGTGGGCTGTGGGGTTTCATCACCTGCTGGGATTGATTTATTGACGGAATAGATTATGATGATTAAGAGAGATGAAGAATCGAAATTGGACTATTTATAATCAAGAATGTGAACAGAGTTAAATTATTTGATTTTGAGGGTCAAGGTAAGTCCAAGTAAATCCAATCAAAATAGCAACTCTCTTTATCTCAAAATAGTTGATGTTTTAGGTTTGAAGGACACGAATAGAAGAGGCCTAGGTCAGCGAGCAGCTACCCCTGACTATGGTCATCAACTCAACGTGAGAGTGCACCGGTCCTGCAAAGTATAATTTGGCATCCATCTATAACAACGCACACTTATATTTACAATTTTTTTTGGGTCATCAAAGAAATTCACGTAGCTCAATATTGGATTAGAAACATATGAATAATATAAAAAATAAAATTAAAACTATGATATATTTTCATTTATATACTTTTATGCTTTTGTAATATAAAAAATCAATCAAGATTGTATTTTAATTTCATATAATCTTAATATGTCGTTATCATTTTTAAATTATATTAAAGATGTTATGATCTTCATAAACTAAATTCTAGATTTTAAATTTTATCACAAAAATGTCAAATCAAATATAAATAAATATATATCACTTTCATCATTGTTTTTTTTATAAATAATTTGATTTTTCTCCCGTTGCAACGACGGGCATATTTGCTAGTAATATTTAATCATGAAAATTTTCCGCACCTTTTTATATCCGCTCCGGAGATTTTCTGTCCGCCTCCCAGACCCCATTAGGGCACCAGGTCACGTACATTTTTTTTTTAAATCGGTTTCTTCCGTTTCCTTACCGAGTTGTGCAAAAGTAAAAAGAATAAAAAATACTTTTATGTTGGGAATCAAACCTTGGTCTCCACGTTTCAATTACATGAAACTTACCGTCACAACACATGGGTTAACATGTTGTTTAACGAAGCTTTTTATTTAATTTGGTAACGATTTCAAATACTCACACTCTAGGCAAACAAAGAACTATAAAAATTATAGTATTAGCATGCATATATATTATATATATATAAGAATAATCTGGCAAGAGAACAAAATGTAAATAAATATAAAAATATAAAAATATTTTTGTAAATAACTTGTTTAGCCACCATAATTACTATACTGATCTCTGAGATTATAGTAACTATTTACTATAATATTTTTGTAAATACCCCCATATGTTATAGTTGTTAAGTGAAGTTGTGAATGGATCGAATGATCTCTGTTACTTGCCGATGAACAACTGTTATGTATATATACATGAGGCAGTTGCACATGTCAGAGAGACATGTGAAACGATGCCTGTTGGTGCCCGAAGGGCCTCTACGGTTACCTATCCTAGACCCTAATTAGCACATGCTAATTACATGGATTAATACAATTGATCAATAATTAATTATCCTAATTAATTCTAACACTCTCCCTTGATCAATTGATCTTGTGTAGGCACCATTTCTTGTTCATCAGTAAAAGTCTTGAAGCTTTGGAAAAACCCTATGGGAAAAATCCAAAGTATATCGATATACCAGGTAAAACTCCTTAAAAACCCGAAGTGGGAAAAATAAGGAGAAACCCCATGATATATATCTCCCAATGTTAATAGACCCTTTGGGTAACCCCAAAGACATAGTCTAAAACAATTTTGATCAAGGACCAAATATGTCATATATTATCTTCGAAAAACCTCAGTGAGGAAAAATAGATAATATGACATTTACAAATGTGTTACTTATTACCTCATTAAAAACTTTATGTGAGAAAACTCTAGAAGAAAAAACTCATATAAAGGAAAAGAGTGTAATACTATATTGAATCAGTTAACTTTCAAATAGATTCTCCCCCTGATTTCTGCAAATCTCTAAGTCTTCTCATACCGATACCCTCAACGCATTTATGAAATGCGGAATATGGTAGAGACTTTGTGAACAAATCTGCGAGATTGTCACATGACTTAGTTTGCAAAATTTCAATTTCTCCATTCCGTTGGAGTTCATGGGGGTAGAATAACTTAGGAATAATATGCTTAGTCATATTACTCTTGATGTAACTTGATTCCATCTGGGTAACACATGCCGAATTATCCTCAAAGATAATTGTCGGTGTGTCAACTGGACCAATGCCACATGACTGTATTATGTGGTTCACCATTCTGCGAAGCCATACGCATTCGCGTGATGCTTCATATAAAGCTATTATTTCAGAATGATTGGTGGAAGTAGACACTAATGTCTGCTTTGAAGACTTCCAAGATATTGCTGTACCACCTTGTAAGAACACAAAGCCAGTTTGCGATCTGCCATTGTGGGGATCTGACAAATAACCAGCATCTGCATATCCTAATAAAACCGGATCTTGATTTCTATTATAGAATAATCCAAGATCTTTGGTGCCATTGAGGTATCTCAAAATTGATTTAACTCCTACCCAATGACGTTTGGTAGGTGCGGCACTATGTCTTGCTAGCGGTTAGCTTTGCAAACTCAATATCCGGCCGGGTATTGTTAGCAAGATACATAAGTGCTCCAATGGCACTAAGATATGGGACTTGTGATCCCAATATCTCTTCTCCTTCCCGTGGTCTAAAAGGATCCTTTTCAACGTCTAAGGATCTTACTACCATGGGAGTTTTTATTGGATATGACTTGTCCATATTGAATTTCTTCAATATCTTCTCGGACATAGGCGATTGGTATACAAATATACCGGAAGGTAAATGCTCAAGTTGTATACCCAAGCAAAATTTGGTTTGACCCAAATCCTTCATTTCAAACTCCGTCTTTAAATGATGACGTGCTTCATTAATATCGGGTTCGTTGCCGATGATATTCGTATCATCGACATATCTTGATATGATACAAAATCCTGTTGATGATTTCTTAATGAAGACACATGGGCAGTCATCATTATTTGTATATCCCTTTTGAGTAAGGAATTTACTTAATCGATTGTACCACATTTGGCACTGATTTGCTTTAAGCCATATAATGACTTACGCAACTTTATACAATATGTGTTGCTATTTGCCTTAGGATTCGGTATACTAATTCCATCGGGAACTTTCATGTATATATCCGAATCCGGTGACCCATATAAATATCTTGTCACTACGTCCATCAACTACATAGATAGACGATTTTGTACGCCAAAGATATTAAGTATCGAAAGTTATTCCGCTCATTACCGAGAGTAAGTTTCATTGAAATCAACGCCGAGGTCTTTGCGTAAAACCTTGTGCCACTAGCCTTGCTTTATACCTCACCACTTCGTTGTTTTCATTCCTTTTACGGACGAAAACCCATTTATATCCCACGGGGAAGATACCGGGAGGTGTTGGCATTACGGTGAAAACACCTTCCTTTTATTAAGCGAGGCAATCTCTGTTTCAATTGCTACCTTCATTGACAACAAGACCTACAACATACTTCAATGGACAATATGAAATAATAGCAATGGACCAATGGATTATTCCAAATCTCAGAACTTATCAGTCGATTTATTCGATGATCATGTTGTCCATATATTTGATGTTCTCTAATGAGAAACAAAGGAGTGTTGTTTTGGATCCCGAAAGATCCAACAAGATCAACCTCCTTAGTAGCTTCGATTATGATTAAAAATACTTTAAATCTTATGTCTTAGCTACTATGTTATCCCTTATTAACTTTTGATATAGATCAATCTCAAAAATTAAGAGTATGACCTTGTTTAGCACTATGCTAAACACGCCCACCTATATGACATTATTCTCATTGTGGGGTTCAACTTTGTCATAATTTATTTGCACATAGGCCTTTTGCTTCCATCATTGGAAGCAAATTGTATGAACAATACATATGATCATAGTCCTCTAGTTTGAAAAACTAAACTAGAGACACGATCTACTCATGGTTAGCCTTAAGGCTGGATAACGAGCCGGCTCGGCTCAACTCGGCTCAACTCGTTTTGGCTCGTTAAGATAACGAGCTAGCTCATCTCGGCTCGTTATCTAAACGAGCTAAAAAGTTGGCTCGGCTCGGCTCGTTAAAAACTCGAGGGCGCTCGTTAAACTCACGAGCTAGATGCAAAAAGTACACAAAATATAATATTTTTATTTTTTAAAGTTTGAGTATAGTAATAATTGAAAAGTAACACATCCAAAGTCTGAAATTGGAGAAAAAATTATATATATACTAATATATATACAAATACAATAATAAACTATACTGCTACACCATACATCCACTAAAAATAAAACGATAAAGTCTTAATATCTGAAGTTTATAGGGATCTAAACCTATCATCAACCAATTGTAAAGTAGAAGTTATTAAGTATTACAAAAACTAATATAAATCATGAAGCTTTTTTACTCAGACGTGAGGCTCGTTTAGCTCGCGAGCGACTCGCGAGCTGGCTCGAATTGGCTCGTTATAACTAACGAGCTAAAATCCTGGCTCAGCTCGACTCGTTATCATAACGAGCCGAATCGAGTCGAGCCGAGCCAGCTACGAGCCGAGCGAGCTAACGAGCTTCGAGTTTTTCGTCCAGCCTTAGTTAGCCTCAAGCTATATGAGTTTATTTATTGTTCATAATACTCCTAAAGAGTATACCATAAAGTATGTGCAATTCCTTCCATAAGATATTCTCGTAGATAATCTTTATGGATGTAGTACCTAACAATACGAATGCACAATTTCTCTGATCTATAATAAGCAACCCCTAATAATTGAGGGCATTAAATGCTTTATTAGGTTATGGGATAAAACCAATATTAATGTCCATTGTCCATGTGGGATATTGATGCCATCGAGAGCGAGTTCAACGAGACTCCTCGAAGTCAATATCCACAACACGTGACAAACCATTGATTTAATAAATTTACAACTAGGTAAACTCAAAATCACTATGGTGATGTTGTAATCTCAAATGCGGTACCATAAATTGATTATTTACCTAATGGTAATTTTGAAAAACAATATGGTAAATTATAATATGAAGTGCAATATTTATAGAGTTATATCTTATCATAGTGTTGGATTGTTGTAGGTAATCACAAAAATGTGTGAACCATACAACCGAGTTCATCAAAAATTTTGAGGAACACAAGACGAGATAGTCTCTATGTCAAAGACGGATAGACTTAGGATCGAATCGATGAGAAGGATATCGGCAATTCCTTGAGAGAAATATATGTCGACTACTATGGACTTACGATTATAAGACTCTCCGAGTCTCGGCGAAATTTATAGAAATCTCGTCTACCCTTAATGACCCATCATGACTTCCGAAACGATGGATCTAGGGTCTTCCGATGTTCCAGCCTCAGAGTTTATGCGCATAACTGAGCTGGATTGTGGATTACTCCTATCCACAGGACAATGTATGTCCTCAAGGTGTCTTTCAACCAAAAGTTGAGTTGCATTTCCAGTCTTCTTTTGCTTGCCAGCAATTACATCTTGCCTCTTGGAAGTGCGTCTCCCCTTCTTTTTGCCAATAGGGGGTTGAGTGGTTTTATTAGGTACCTCCACTCGTTCTGGCACATTCCTTGCAGGATGCAGAGACTTTGTGACACCTTTATAATGCGAAAGCGTCGCGATTGTTTGCAATATTTTGTAAATCAATAATTCTTTGAACTTGTTGTTCAGTTTCTATAATACGTGGATCGAGTAAAATGAAATGCCTTCGCATTCCAATCTATTTCCCGGCATTCTTTTTGGTACAATTCTCCCCCCTAATGCCGGGAAATGATCCTCATTAAAAATACAATCGCGAACCGGGCAGTAAATAGATCTCCCGTTAGGGGTTCTAAATACTTAATGATCGACGGAGATGAATATCCCACATAGATCCCCGGTTTCTGTGAGGGCCCATCGATGTCCGCCCGAGGTGGTGAGATGGGTACGTAAACAGCGCACCCAAATTTACGCAAATGGGAAATACTTGGAGGATTCCCACGTACTAACTGCAATGGGGAGTTATCGTGATATGCAGTTGGTCGTAGTTGGATTAGATCCGCAGCGTGCAGAACTGCGTGACCCCAACACGACGTAGGCAATTTGCAATTCGTCAACATAGGTCTTGCAATGAGCTTGATTCTTTTAATCAACGATTCAACCAAACCATTTTGAGTATGTACATATGGAACAGAATGATGGACCTGAATTCCCAATGCCATGCAATAGTCATTAAAAGCACGGGATGAGAATTCAGCAGCATTGTCCATTTGGATAGATTGTATCCGATGTTCAGGATAATGTGCCTTCAACTTAATAAGTTGGGCCATTATTTTGGCAAAAGCATGGTTGCGTGTCGATAACAAAGACACGTGAGACCATCTAGTAGATGCGTCTATCAAAACCATGAAGCACCTGAACGGCCCCGATAATGGTTGAATCGGACCACAAATGTCTCCTTGAATCCTTTCAAGGAACTTGAGTGGTTCAGCTCTAATTTTAAGATGTGATGGTCTTAAAATCAATTTCCCAGTTGCACAAGCAGTGCAACAAAAATCTTTATTTTGGGGAAATTTTGCTTTTTCCATGTCGTGACCTATGGAATTGCTGATAATTTTCCTCATCATCCCTATACCAGGATGCCCAAGTCGATCATGCTAGTTACGGAATGAATCGACATCTTGGAAAATTATCTTATAAGCAACATGTTCTATAGGCTTTATGTATGTATAATACAATCCAATTTGGAGTGAAGAAATCTTTTCACAGATTTGTTTGCCAAATCCAGTAAGTTTAGTAAAGAGAAGAAATTCCTCTTTATTATCTTGATGAGTTTCCACATGGAAACCGTTCTTACAGATATCTCTATAACTTAGAAGGGTGCGAGTCGAGTCGGGATACAACAAGGCATCCTCCATCGTTATTTGTGTACCCATAGGGAGAGTAATAGTGGCTCGACCTGAACCAACTATTAATGCGTCCCGACCAGCAATGGTCATAATATTTCCTTCTCTTTTCTTTAGAGTCTGGAAATATTTCATCTCTCTAAGTATAGAGTTTGTGGTACATGAATCCACAAGGCATAATTCTTCCTCCTTTGGATTGGTTTCAACAGACATCTATATGTAAAACAAGAATGTAAACTAAAAATTTCAAGTAACATATAGAACTATACATACATATATTGAATATCAAATATAAGTGTATGATATTACAATATCTATGAGTTATACAATCAATATAGACAAGTATGTACAACTCATTAGTACACTAGAGTATTGTATCAAACTAGATGTGACTTAAACTATATACAACAACTATCAAATGTGATATCAAGGTTGGAGCTAAGTTACTCCAGATCTCCAAACATGTCTCCAGAACCAAAGTCTAGGAGCAAGTTGTTTGTCGATGGGAGATTCTCTTCAATGTTGAGAGAATTGTTGTTCAATTGCTTTTTAGGGGCCTGCTTAGAGCAACCCTCTCCCGAGACAATCCCAGATGCAAGATTGAAGTGTGCTTCATATCTTTTATCTCCTGCTGGCTTGACCTCTTTTAAGGACTTTTGGTATAAAGCAACCAAATGCTTTGGTGTACGACAATTCCTGGCAAAATGCGAAAAATCCATACATCTATGACACTTGTTGTCATTTTTGGGCTTCGCATTGTCCTTGTTCCTCTTATCTGAATTCTTTCTTTGTCTCTTGTTATGTTTGCGCTTACAGTTGTTCTTTGGATCAGGTCCATTGAACTTTCTTTTATTCCTATTATATTTACTGTACATTGTGAACCTCAGGCAGTGGCGCTGAACCAACAACGCGCTTATGATGATTCTTCAGAAGAAGTTCATCATGTTTTTCTGCTTGAGTCAATGTATGAATAAGCTGGGAATAAAACTGGTAATTCTTAGCCCTGTATTGCTGTTGCAATACCCTATCAGATGGAAGCATGGTAGAGAGTGTTTTCTCTATCTTGTCTTTATCTATGGGCTCCTTTTCGCAAAACTTTAACTTAGAGCAAATCTTATGAACTTCATGATTGTAGTCTGCCACAGATTTAAAATCTTGGAGACGGAGGTTATTCCATTCATGATTGGCCTCAGGCCAAATAAGTTCTTTTTGCTGGTCATATCTCTCTTTAAGAGCGACCCATAATTCACGAGGGTTATCAATCATAAGGTATTCTAACTTAAGATCCTTATGAATATAATACCGTATCAAAGCCAAAGCGTATTAATATACTTATCTTGTAGGACAACCCCCGGGTTGGGGTTCTGAACCGTAGGTTTGTGAGGCCACGAGAGCCAAGTGCTATCTTGATATCGAAGCCCAAGTAGGGTAATTGCTACCATCTAACGAAGTTCATCGAACTCTCTAGAGGCCATGATCCTACATGGACAACCATGGATTAATTAATTTACCGCGAGGTAAATTAAAATCAACATGGTGCTAGTTGTAGTATAAAAGTGCAATATTTTAAGATTAATATCTTATCTTAGTGTTGGATTGTTGTAGGTAATCACAAATTGTGTAGACCATACAACCGAGTTCATCATAAATTTTCGATAAACACAAGACAAGATAATCTCTATGTCAAAGACAAAGAGTAGATCTTTATAGTAGGCAATCATATTGCTTTTGCCCCTGAAGCACGGTCTCGGGGCAATATAATTCACAAGTGAATTAAATGCAGCCTTTGCTTAGGACTCTACTATATTGTGTAATATCAAAATAATGTGATGAACATAGCAATCCAAAACCTTTATTTTGGTTAAAAACACAATGTAGGTAATCATCAAGTTTCAAAGAAACAAGATGTAGACCTCTCGATAATGGGTGATTTGATCACCACTTATGGCACGGTCTCTAGGCGGGATAATTCTCGGGGAATTAAACGCAGCCAATGCCATAAACTCCATTACCTTGTGTATATAACCAAAATAAACAAGATATATATTGCAACTGAAATTCTATAGTAACTAAAATTTTCTAATACTATAGATGGTAAGTTAAATTGCAACTAAGTCAACTAGCAAATTTAACTTGTATGTGGTGCTAAAAATGTGGTTTGGGGCACTCACATACCCAATTCTATCATAAAATTACAATTGCAACCAATATGTTGGTACCAATAGGGGTTTGGGTGTACCAACATAGACCAAAACAGAATTATTCAAGTTGCAAATGTAGCAATATATGTGGTGAAAAGAATAATTAGGTGCACCACATATCCCGAGAAAATGATAGAATTATAAGACTTTTCATAGTAATATAAACAAACCACACTTTATATTCACAATGTCAATATCCGCAGTACATGGCAACAACAATCAAGATAAAATACTAATGTTCTTGCAGAAATTAACTAGCAAATTATATGCTAATAACTAAAATTACTGCTGAAATAGTAAATAATCTATAACTCTTATATAAACAAACCCCACTACCTATTTCTCTCAACATGCAACATGTCCACCTCATCAGCCCCACTATCAACTCCGCTATTTATTTCTCTCAACATGCAACATGTCCATCTCATCCGCCCAGTATCAACTTCACTATCTATTTCTCTTGACATGCAATGCGTCCACCTCAGCAATCCACTATCATTTGTCACTAGCAATTTATCTTGATATGCAATGTGTCCACCTCAGTAGTTCACTATTTTAACATATTTTTATTCCTTCTTCATGCCCGCGACAACGCGCGGGGAATCCCCCTAGTTAAAGAAAAAGAAAAACAAACTAGAAACAGGCCAAGACGGGGGGCGACGGTCGGCCGAGCGCGCGGCCCGGCCCGGCGGGCCGCGGCGGCCGGCGGCCCGGCCCGGCCGAGGACCGGGCGAGGCCCCGAGGCGCGGCCCGGCTAAACGTAGCCCCGGCGCGCGGTATAAAAAGGCGGCGTAACCCTAACCTCCCAACCCCAATCCGCCTCGGCCCGCTCGGCCGCCGCGGCCGTTTGGTCGCCGGCGCCGCTAGCCCAGCGCCGTGTGGCCGCCGCCGCGTCGTCCCGCCACCGAGCGCAAGGCCCACGGCCACCGCAACGGTTTGCACCGCCGCGTGGCCACAGCCACTGCACCGCCGTCCGCCGTCGCGCCGTCGTCCACCACCGCGCCGCCGTCCAGCCGTCTCTGCTCCTCCTCCCTCCTTCCCTCCCACGGCAGATCAGGGCCCATGCCCATCTCTCCAGCCATGGAGGCCGGCCGGCAGGGCGACCCCCGCGCATCCCCGGCGAGTTCCAGCCATGAGGCTGTCGCTCCCAACCGAGAAAGGCGAGGCCGCCCAACCGGCCCTCCGGCATCGATTCAGCGGCGGCGAGCCGCCTCCCCCTCAACAGAGGAAGAGGCAACCCCCGCTCCGATGGTGCTCCGGCGTAGGCCCTCGCCGCGGTTGGCGGCGATGTCGGCGTACGACGGCGTCGTGCGGGTCGAGGGAGTCACAATCGGAGACAGAGCCGGTGAAGGAGTACGGATCGGAGAAAGTGCCGGCTGCGGGAAGATGATGTCGAGGTCATAGGCGAAGCCCGGAGGCCATGCCTCCGCGTCGACATTGCTGTTGAGGAGTGGAGGGGCGCCACGGCGTGCAGCCATGGTGCCACTGCCTCCGTTCCAAGGCAGCGTCGGCGTCATCGACGACGACAATGGTGGAGGTGGAGGCAGCAGTGCCGAGGACGGCCTCGACACGGACAACGGTATTGGCGGAGCCTCTGGCGACGCCCCAACACGGCGGACGAACATCGTCGGGCCGTGGCGGGGGCAAAGGCCGGGCGTCTTGGAGCCTCGACGAACGAGGCACCGGGCGCGGCGTCGTCGGACGACCGCCGACGGTTCGGTCCGGCGCCGTAAAACGGCGGGAGCGATGCGGCGCTCGCGATGTCGCGAAGGACACGAAGAATGGCGCCCTGGAGGATGAAGCGACGAACGCCTCCGGGGTGGATGCTGCCGCGGACGATGGCGGCCTCGACGGCATCGGTGATGGCGTCGACCTTGGCGTTCATGGAAGGAACGGGGAGAAGTCGACATGGCTCTACCTTCGTTGGTGAACGGCGACTCCGGCGAACTTCCGGCAAGTATTCCGGCGACCTTCCTTCTCTGCCTTGTAGCGTCGGCGGTGGCGGAAGCAGTGCGTGCGTGATAACGTGTTAAGTGAAGTTGTGAATGGATCGAATGATCTCTGTTACTTGCCGATGAACAACTGTTATGTATATATACATGAGGCAGTTGCACATGTCAGAGAGACATGTGAAACGATGCCTGTTGGTGCCCAAATAGCCTCTATGGTTACCTATCCTAGACCGTAATTAGCACATGCTAATTACGTGGATTAATACAATTGATCAATAATTAATTATCCTAATTAATTCTAACAATAGTAACACAACTGTCATAAATAAATAAATAAATATATATCTAGGGTTATTATATTATATTATTGAAAATAAAGGTTATTATATAATAACTTATTCTATAACTAGCTATCAAATATACTCTCACATGCTAGACTTACCAGTTTACTTTAGACACACATGTAAATATGGTTCAAAATATACAAAGTAGAATGTAACTCCCGTTGACAAGTTCTAATTAGTTCCTGTGGTCATCCATAAATATGTCTATGAAGCTACCGCCTTCTCTTGGTTTCTTAGAGTCAATAGTGATGCTCCATATTCATTTTTGTTTAATTTGGTTATATAATCACCAAATGACATATAAAAGAAAGGTATAAAATACAAATTTTATTTGAGATTAATTGTGGCTGCTATCTCCCTCTACTCGCTCCTCTTCTCCATACGTCTCCACGGACCAACTAGCAAGCCAAGGGCGACCGAACTTATAATTTATTTGAATTCTTTAATGTTGGATTAAACATAATAATTAATAAATTAAATAAAAAATATATTTTTAAATAGACTTGCGTCCCGTTGCAACGCACGAGCATTTTTCTAGTAAATATAAAGACTAGAACACAATGCATATACATGGATTTTTTGATAGGATTACGTACGGGGTAAGCGGGTCCTTATCGTGGAACCCTCTTGCTGAGCCGAAGTTGGGGACGCGCATCTCGACGCCGAGGCAGGTTCCGGTAGTCGTTGATGGCAGGGTCGTAGACGAGGCGCATCTGTGTCACACGACTACTACGAGATAGATAAGTTTGGAACAAGATCAAGTACCACGGCCAGCTGCTCCGGCAGATCTACGCGATCGCTGAGCTACGCCGCCGCCGCCGTCGCCCGCCGGGCACGGAGAAGATACGTGTTCGGGTTCGCCTTCTGCTGTTCGAAGACAGCGCATACAAGAGGAGCCGTGGCATCCCCGATTTGGGCCGCGCAGGACCGAGTTTACTTAGCCCATTCAGGCCCGTCGTACTTGGCGTTCCGCTTCTTGGGCCGGCTGGTCGTCCTTGGGCCTGCAGGAGCTGGAGTCGTCGAAGGCGTCATCCTGGTTCCCGCCATCGCGCCATCAGCAGGTTCAGTTGGAGCAGGTTCAGGGTCCTCGCCGGTCTTGATGTCGTCGCCGGCGTTGCTCTTGTCGCCGGTGACACTCCCCCGTTCTTGAGAACCAGCTTGTCCCCAAGCTGGTGCGCGAGGGAATTGCTGATGCAGAGCTTCTTCATCTTCCCAGGTTGCTAGAGAATCCGGCAGATCGGACCAGCGCACCAACACTTGTGGCTTAGCTTTGTCACGATCCCGATGAAGACGACGATCAAGTATAGCCTCTGGAATCTGTAACTTATGAGCAAGGTCAGGTAATACATTTACCGTTGCAGAGGAAGGCACAACCTCACCGGATGAATCTGACACCCTGGAGGCAGCTGAAGGCGATAAGCTGATGGACCAATACGCTCTGTGATTAAGAAGGGCCCGAAGTATTTGAAGGCTAGCTTGTTTGATGATCTTGGAGCAAGTGAGGTTTGAACATAAGGTTGAGCCTTGAGATACACCGATTCCCCAACATCAAATGTCCTAGGGGTTCTGTGTTTATCAGCATGATGCTTCATTCTGGACTGAGCTCTTAACAGATGCTGTCTGGCCAGTTGCTGTATTAATTCTCTGTCAGACATCCAGTCCTTTAGATCAGGAGAGTGTAAGGTATCAGTTATGCTAATCCCAAAGTGTCTGGGTTCATGTCCATACAGCACCTTGAATGGAGTTTCCCCCAATGAGGAATGGTAAGAAGTATTATACCAGTACTCAGCAAAAGCAAGCCATTTAGACCATTTCCCAGGGCAAACATGAACAAAGCATCTTAAGTAAGTCTCTAAGCATTGATTTACCCTTTCAGTTTGACCATCAGTTTGAGGATGGTAGGAGCTACTCATTTTCAGGTCTGTGCCAAGAGAAGTGAAAAGTTCTTGCCAAAGTTGGCTTGTGAAGACTTTATCTCTATCTGATATGATAGCTGATGGCAAACCGTGCAATTTGAATATATTGGACATAAAAGCAGTGGCAACTTTGAAGTCTTTGTGAAAGGGTGGGACAGTGGTATGAAGTGAGCATATTTGGAGTACCTGTCCACTACCACTAGAATACAGTTGAATGTTGCTAATCTGGGAAGACCTTCAATGAAATCCATACTAATAATGCTCCAGGCTTGATCAGGGATTGGTAAAGGAGCTAATAGTCCTGGGTAGGCCACTCTTTCATATTTGGCTTGTTGACCGAGACGAGCACTTGTTCTACCCACTTGTTGAATGAGTACCCCAGTTTAGGCCATGCAAATCTCTGTTTAATCTTCTTATAAGTCACTTCGGTTCTGAGTGACCTCCAACGGGCTGGAATGGAAAGCATTGAAGATCTTGAGTTGCGTCCTCTCGTATTGGTACCAATCCAGTTCTTCCTTGTAGTATATGATGCCATCTTGTAGGGAATAGTTGTTGATGGGTGATGATACAGCTAAATCAAGAAGAAGTTTACTGCTGTGTGGATCCTTTGCATAAGCTTCCTGAATTTGTTCCAGCCAAACTGGTTTCAGTTGAGAGATGGCTGCAATATCAAAAGATGGAGATTGAGGCAATCTAGATAGAGCATCAGCCACTCTGTTGTCTGCTCCTTTCTTGTAGACAATTTTATAGGTCATGCCCATCAACTTGGTCAAGGCCTTGTGTTGCCAGGGGGTGGTTAACTTCTGATCCTCTAGATGAGTCAGACTCTGCTGGTCAGTGAGAATCACAAAAGGAGAGGTGAGCAAGTAATGCCTCCAATGATCTACTGCCATGAGAATGGCTAGGTACTCTTTCTCATAGGTTGATAATCCTTGAGCTCTTGTGCCCAATGCCTTGCTGACATAAGCAATGGGATGGCCTTGTTGCTGTAAAACTGCTCCAATGCCCAGTGCACTAGCATCTGTCTCAATAGTGAAAGGAATGTCAAACCTAGGCATTGCTAAAACAGGGGCAGTCACTAAGGCATGCTTCAAGGCCTGAAAGGAAGATTCTGTTTCAGAAGTCCATATGTATATAATTCCTTTCCTGAGGAGATTGGTCAGAGGTTTACTGATGAGGCCAAATTGAGGAACAAACTTTCTGTAATACCCAGCTAAGCCCAAAAAGCTCCTCAATTCTTTGGCATTAGTGGGTTGAGGCCAATTTTGAATAGTAGTGATCTTAGAAGGATCAGTAGCCACACCATTTTCACTAACAATGTGCCCTAAATAGCTGAGTTGCCTTTGGGCAAAAGAACATTTGCTAAGCTTGACATGAAATCCATGCTGTTGCAGAAGGGTCAGAACTGCAGCAATATGCTCCAAGTGTTCCTCCCAAGACTTGCTGTATATAAGAATATCATCAATGAATACCACAGCACACTTTCTGAGTAAGGATTGTAGAATAGTGTTCATGACAGTTTGAAATGAAGCAGGACCACCAGTAACTCCATATGGCATAACTCTGTATTCATAGTGACCATTGTGGGTTTGGAATGCAGTCTTGAACTCTTCTCCAGGGGCCATTCTGATCTGGTGAAACCCTGAGCAAAGATCCAGGGAAGTGAACCAGGTTGCTCCTTGTAACTCTTCCAACAACTCTTCTATCACAGGTAGAGGGTATTTGTTCTTAACTATCAAGGCATTGAGTCTTCTGTAATCTACACATAGTCTCCAATCCCCAGTCTTTTTCCTGACTAAAAGAGCTGGTGATGAATAAGGACTTGTACTCTGCTGTATCCATCCCTTCTCAAGCATATCTTTTATCTGATTTTCAATCTCTGTCTTTTGAGCAGGGTTATATCTGTAGGGCCTGAGGCAAAATGGCTGAGCTCCATCAATAAGAGGAATCTTATGATCACCCATTCTTGCAGGAGGCAGTTGTGAAGGTGGATCAAAAACTGGTTGAAATTTCTTCAATAATTCCTGAAGATCAGATGGTAATGCAGAGGAATCTTGTACAGGAGCAGAGTTCACTACTTGCAATTGTACTGAGTACAACAGGGAGTCAGCTGTTTCCATTGCTTGGACTTGATCTGGTGAAACAGGAGGACCAAGTATTGTCTTGGGAAGTAGTCCTTGTAATCTGATGATCTCACCATGATTGAAAAATTCCAGCCATCTATCCCCCCAATGAATGAACATAGGACTAAAAGACTTGAGCCAGTCCATGCCAAGTATAACATCATAACCACTCAATGGTATTATCTTCATGGTTGTCTTGAAAGTACAACCTTGACAAGCCCACAGAAGATTTTGAAGTTCATGTGTGCAGGGTATAACAGCACCATTAGCCACAGTAACACTCACTTGATCAGGAAGAGGGTGCCAGGGTTGAATCTGTTGGGCTATCTTTTCATCAATGAATGTATGGGAGCTTCCAGAATCAACTAGCATGAATATCTCTTTACCATTGAGATGACCTCTGAGTCTGATCGTTTTAAAAGCTTCTGTACCAGATGCAGCATTAACAGATAATGCAGTGAGATCTTCTCCTGAGTCAGAGTCTTCTTGATGGAAGGATGAACAATCACCCTCATCAGAATAGCATTGCCATAACTCTTCCATAGCATGCAGAGATATATGCTCTGGGCATTTGTGGCCAAAACTCCATTTCTCACCACATTTGAAACATAGGCCAAGAGCTCTTCTATACTTCTTCAGAGCAGCAACCTTGTCATCAGACCTCATTCTTGGAGGTTCAGAGAGTTTCTTCATAGCATTGTCTTCAGTAGACTTGTTCTTGTGAGTATGATGTGGAGTATAAGTTTTGCCAGGATCTGAATACTGTTTCTTTGAAGAAGAAAAACCAGACTCAAATCTCTTGTAAGGCTTATCAGCCATAGCTTCTTCCTGCAAAAATGCCAAGGCAACAGCAGTATCCAAGTCTGGAGGTTTGTGAACCATAAGGACAGCTCTAATATCTTTCTTAAGAGCATCTACAAATCTATTGACAATGGTTGTGGTACCAAAAGTAGGATCATGAGCTAAGATTTGGTGGACTACATCACTGAATTGTTCCACAAATTCAGCAACAGTGGTGGTTTGTTCCATATGGAAAAAGTATCTAAGCAGATGGTTATGTTCATCTCTATCAAATCTATCACACACAGCCTTAACAAAGCTAGACCAGGGCATTTGGTATATGGTGTTTTGCTTGGTTTGGAGCCACAGAGCAGCAGAAGCTGTCATTCTCATAGTTGCATGTCTAACCCAATTACCAGCAGGAGTTTGACAGATAGCAAAGTAATTCTCACAACGGGACATCCACAACCTAGGATTGCTACCATCAAATTTAGGGAACTCAACATCTTGTTGAGGGTACTGATAAGCAGGTATGACAATGTAAGTAATGTTCTCAACAGGCATAGTAGGAGCAATGTTTGGTACCGAACCTGAAGGATGATGTTGGCCTGGGGTGATGGTATACACCACCCCCGGAGCCGGGTGCCGCGGATCTATCGACCCAGGTGCCGCCCCTTGAGGGTGAAGCTTCAGATGAGCGAAGCTCGGCTCCTTATCCTTCGGTGAGGCGAAGTGATCTTCACGCAGTGCATTTGTCAAGCACGGTCGAGAAGAGTTGCTCGTTTCCGGCTTGTCGGACCGATCTCCGGTGTCGACGTCCTCGACAGACAGACCCAACTTGGAGAATACTTTGTCCAGTTTGGTGCCGAATTCCAACACCACGTCTTCCATCTCATTAACACGGCGATCAACTTCCGGCTTCCATAGCAGAAATTCTGTCTTCATAGATCGAACCTCCTTGCCATTGTCTTCGAGCATGGCAAGTATCTTGCCATACTGCTCCTCCGGTGTGACTGCAGCCATTTGTTTGCGAGTGTGGTAAGGGTGGGTTGCCGAACGGAGGGTGAAGAACTACGGTGAAGGTGGGGAAAAATTTCTGGCGGATTTGGGTGGTATTTGTGGAATCCGGCAGCGATTTCTCCACAAATTGATTCGCGTGCCTGGGAATTACAGAAGAATCAACCCGACGGCAGCAGCTCACTGCCAATCGAGGATCCTGTACTCCAACCCGAGGCGATTGCAAATCAACCGATGGGGAATGAAATCGAAGCGGACGGATCGAGAGGGAGCTGATACCAGATGTCACACGACTACTACGAGATAGATAAGTTTGGAACAAGATCAAGTACCACGGCCAGCTGCTCCGGCAGATCTACGCGATCGCTGAGCTACGCCGCCGCCGCCGTCGCCGTCGCCCGCCGGCACGGAGAAGATACGTGTTCGGGTTCGCCTGGCGTTCGAAGACGAGCGCATACAAGAGGAGCCGTGGCATCCCGATTTGGGCCGCGCAGACCGAGTTTACTTAGCCCATTCAGGCCCGTCGTACTTGGCGTTCCGCTTCTTGGGCCGGCTGGTCGTCCTTGGGCCTGCAGGAGCTGGAGTCGTCGAAGGCGTCATCCTGGTTCCCGCCATCGCGCCATCAGCAGGTTCAGTTGGAGCAGGTTCAGGGTCCTCGCCGGTCTTGATGTCGTCGCCGGCGTTGCTCTTGTCGCCGGTGACAATCTGCTCCAGGAAGCAATCCACGTATTCATGGGCCACCATGTCTGAGACGTTGTTCCACAGCCTGAACCATCCCTTCCCCTTCATTGCGCCGCAGCGTGGCTTTGACGGTCGGTACGCCTCGGTGAGCCGTGCCTCCAAGTCGCTGCAGGCCATCCCAGGCACCAGAATCACCGGGTGGAGCTCGCTGCCGACGCCGGCATCTTTGGATAGGGGGCTTGCTGAGAGGTAATCACGGAGGGCCGGGGGGAGCAGAAGGAGAAGAAGATGTAGCACAGCAAGAGGAGTAGACAAGGCCATGGAGATGGAGTCTCTTGTTTGCCTGATTGCTAACTAGCCTATTGTACGTACTTGTATTGCAAATTTGCAATTCACACGCGAGGTATGATTACGATCGAGCACCTACCACACTACCTAAACTCCGGAGGAATGTCTTCTTTAATTTGCGCCGGTCTCCTTTAGGTTTCTGTCACCTTTTTTTATTATTATTAGATAACCCGTGCTCTCACACACTGTGTTTTTTCGTCCATCCACGAGTTAGAATACATCACGTCAGATGGATACCAAGTCCGATTCGAACTTATATACATAATAATCTGTGCTCATACGATTTAAAACAGCTCTATATATAGTGAAATATATAAAAAAGATTACGTACATGATAAGGATTCTAACGTCCGAGTCCCATCCATAGTACATATATTATGTAAAATTAGTATATACTAGCAAAAATGCATGTGTGTTGCGATGGGGCAGGTGGCTTATTGCATGGTCAGTTATATGACATGTGCCACAAATTTTATTTAACTAACTCGTCATTTTCTCCAATTCATCTTTAAATCAGTTGTGTTTTGCTCTAACTTTTTTAACATAGTTTTCATTTGACTCATACAAACATTAAAATTTTAGAGATTCATCCAATGATACATCATACATTTAATTGATCTTATCATTAAACTCCGCGGGACATGCTCATATAACTTCAGACCAAATACTTTTATGAAATAAAAAGTTTGCCTTGACAGCATCTCTGAGCTGAGCTGTTGTAATTTTTTCTAAGATCGATTAAGTTTCCTTTTATAGTGTGAATTTTGTTGTTTTCTAAAAAAGATAATTAATGTGGGAGAACTTTTTTATACTACAGTGTATTGAACTTGACATGATCACTTAAGTCAGTTCTTAAAAAAAAGATCACTTGAAGTCGATTAAACCATTTAAAGTGCAGCACCAATGTTCACCGTATCTATCTAAGGTTAATTTGTGGGAACTGTTATTTGCATGTCTACTTTAGATAAACTTTTTATCTTATTATAACTGCTTTATTTGATTTTCAGCATCGAAGAGTTTTTTTCTTAAACTGATTTTTTCGACGTATATGATTTTCGATATGGAAGGGTTTGTCTTGAAATTTTTTTATTAGTCTTTTTACAGAACTTTTGCGCCGTATAAAATCTTTCTTCAGAAAGGGAACGGGTGCTTTTTAGCATATATTTTTATTTCGGACTTCTATTTACGGAATATAGCTGAAGATCTGACTTTGCATGTGTGGGCATGCAAACCGATCCGGATTCGTTTTTTAGGGACACGGGGAGACAGGTGGATAGGAGCGGTCACAAAGAGATTAGCGGACAGAAAATTTTAGACCGTGTGGAAAATTTTGGCGGACTGAAATTTTGCCGTTTTATTATTAGGGATAGATTAACAGATTACTACGCCAAAACTTTCAAAGCCCCCGTATCAAGTTTTGCATGCAATTCTATTGAGGACTCCAAGCCTATCTCCAATCCGAAATCAAATAGAATTTCTCTCCAATCCGATAACGGCGCGGTGCTGGTTGCTGTTAGTACACAGTCCTTGTCGCGGAACAAGGTCAAAACGTTGTTGGCCTCTGGGTCGGTGTTGAGTAGCGGCAGCTAAGAGATATCAACGCTGATCGATCTGCATTCCGGGATGGACTTCCGGATAGTGGGTTCCAAAAGATATCGGACAGTGAAAAGTTTTTCCGTGTCACTTACATGCACCCTCAGTATCTTGTCTGTGATCCATATTCATATGACCCATAATGCATCTGAAGTGTCATTGGAAGACATATTGGGTTGCGCTCTTTGTATCTTATATATGATGAGCTATTAGGACAACTTGCGTCTAACGGTGATACATCGTTCGATTATAATATGCACCGGGTTCCCATTACAACGCACGGGCATTTTTGCTAATATTTGAGATAAGCAATAGAAATTTCTGCTCCGCACGGGTTAGATTTTGGTTAATTGTAATTTAATTTGGTTCCATGTCTGTGTATTTTATGTTTTTAGGTTTGAAATTTTGTTCAATGTGTCTATCAATTTTTTTATATGTTTTCTTTTTTTTTTTCCTTCAATTCTAAGTTCTTATTGGTAGAGTCACAATTATTGTTTATATTTTCTCCATAATTTATTATATGGCTCTTATGTTGATTAATTCTTAGGATTCAACTTTTCCTTGTGCATCGTCATTAAAGGTGTTAGCTTTTTTTTTGAGCTGCATTCCAATGTCCTAGAGGTCGAGTGATGTTATTAATTAAAAACTAATAAGTTGTCTTGGGAGGCTAACAAATAGTTTGTTTATTGATCAGGTTAGAGTGAAGCCTACAAATATTAAATAAAATTGCTACTATTTAAATTTGACTAACCTGTTACGTGCATTCATAGCCTCAGGAATTGGTAAATCAACAAAAACTTGTGTTGCGTTTCTTGATGATAGAGAATATTCTAAAAAAAATTAATTTTCTTAAAAACATGTTCCATGGCTAGTATAATTGATGTAATAATGATATTAAAGGAAAACTTGCTGCCAAATTTTTTCAACTTTGTAGAGGTTATCGTAATGACATGAGATTTTGCCCTCTCACTTTAGCCCCCAAAATCGAACCTTTATCTCTTGTCCGCTACAAAATCCAAATTTAAAAATAATGAAATTTGACATGTGCCAAAGCATCATAATTTTTTGATTCTAAATTGAGTAAAACCAAAAGAAATTATATTCAATTCATCAGTTCTTTACGATTGATATAGTAGAATGCAAGTAAAACTTAATTTTTGGTAGTCTGGGAAAGAACTTACTCGATCAGGAGCACAATATCATAAATTTTGGTCAATCCGAAGTATGTTTTGGTTTCTTCTATCGGTCCAATGTATGTTGCAACTCCTATGATATCTATAATAAACAAATATGAGATCTTATCAAATGTTGATAAAAATGGGGCATACTAACATATGAGTTCTCATGTAGTTTACCTGAGAGATATGTGTCGATATTTATTCTATTAGAAAGCTTGTCTGTACTCAAGAATTGAAAAATATACTTTGGAATGTCTTGTGCATCTTTGATCTTCTTTATATTAGTTGTGGGCAAGAAGCTGACTATCTTATCGTTCTCCACTGGCTGGTATTTTTGTGCAGCTCCGGTGACTTTGACATTTGAAATAGCATAGACTTTACCTTCTTTGATCAGTGGTTTGAATTTTTCTACATATGCCTTATTGATAACTCCATGCATTGTGGTTAGATCTGAAATGAATTCAACAAGACGGACATACCTTTGATCTGTAAATGATCCAAACTATAGACCTTTGGGATCGTGAAGATGTGAAAACAACAATGAATTTTTGTGGTGAATAGAGGATTCTTATTTGTTGGTGGTTGACAATATGTAAAGGCATATGAGTAGAGCCGTACCTTCTTGGACGATGAAAAAAAATATTGTTAGTACAGGGCTCACAGAATATATATAGTTAGCACGTATGTGTGCATGTGTTAGCACGTGTGTGTGCACGTATGATATAATATAATATATTAAATGCATGTTTATTGGTGTATTTAGGTTACCTCCATTATTAGCAGTCAGGCAGATGTGTTTATTGTTTATGTTAGAAATTGGATCCAATAATATATTAAGGCCAGTCTCAATGGCTAGTTTCATTGCACAGTTTCACATATTATTTAAAACTTTAAAATTTTGATACGAAACAACTCACTCCCTCAATGCATAGTTTCATTGCACAGTTTCACAAACTATTTAAAACTTCTTTGGGTCCACTGTTATCTCTCTCCTCTCTTCCACCAATAACCTTTCTCCATGCATGCGGATGATATGAAATAACACTCTCAATGGGGGTTTCACACACTTTCCAATGTTTTGGAAACACCGCTATATAGTTTCACCATGGTGAAACGAATTACTTCTCTCTCCTCCCAATTTCATGCAATTTCATGCAAATGTTGACATGGCAGTTTATTTAATGTGCATGACACTCCCGTGAAACCTCCATTGAGACTAGCCTAACTGCATGGATGTACCTATACTTGGTAGAGGTGGGAAAAAGATATTTAACCATGGAGATATACAGTTACTACATTGGATGTTCTCAAAACATATTTTTGACATTTTTTAATTAGAGGTGATTGGTAGAGTTGAAAAAGAAAGCTATTTATATTTAACCATTGACGTATGTCACTTGGTTGGATAGATTATCTGAGTATGGTTGTTAGTTAATAATAATAGTAGAGGTGGTTGGTAAAAGTGAAAAAGAGATATTAACCATGGACGTGTATATGGTTGGAGGGATTTTACCACAAAAAGATTTTCGCAGTATGTTCTTTAATTAATAGTAGGAGAGGTGGTTAAAAAATCACGTGCTATGGATGACGCATAGCACTTGGATGGATATCTTCAAAACGTTTTTATGTTTGGAAAAGATCACATATACCACGCCTTTTCACTTATTTTAATGCCTTTTCATTATTAATGGCAGAGATGGGTAATTTTAAGGTAGATCCAATGGTTTTAAGTGGATATAGACTTATGTTTGAAGGGTCGGATGTTTCTGATTAACGTGAGAATTTAGAGCATTTATCTTTTTTTCTAACGCGTCTGGTGAGAGTTAACGTGGAGCCTCCGTTGAGGCCTCCAATTAGTAATAGTAAGATATTAACTGATACCTCCTCCGTTTCAAATTATAAGTCATTTTGACTTTTTGGATACATCTATTTTATTATCTGTCTAGATATACTTAAGATCTAGATGAAGAGTAAAATTGATCTCCCAAAAGTCAAAGCAACTTATAATTTGGAATGGAGGGAGTAAAAACTATACTTTATAATATTAACTTTGTTTTAAATCTAGAGTTACACATGCTTATATATATATTTGGTATTGGCATGAATGAAATTGATCATAATATGGCACAACTAATGATGTAACATTTGTTTGATGCAAAGGTTGGGTGTTTCCTTATCTATTTTGTCCTATTACAGATGACTTCGTGCAATATAAGGGCATCTTGGACGTCCCTCTTTAGAATTAAACTACACGGATACAATATTAAATATTAGTTCACCTATAACTTAAAATTTAGACTTTCTTTGATTTTTATGCAATTTTTTAGGTTAATCTAAATGTTCAGACCGTAGATGTTTGGCTTGTCATTTGTTGGTATCTAATATTTTTCTAAGTGAATAGTTGTTATCGATGTAATTAACTCATTGTTCTAAACTCCTTGATTCATTTTTCTTACATATTCGAAATTATTTGATATGTATCTCCTTTCGGTAAGATTATTATATTTTTATGCCAACTAAATGTTGTGTCGCTACTTTTAGAATTATGTGTTGTGAGGTAGATGACTTCTTAGAGGGTGGCATGATGTTCTCTGATGTAGCTTCTTTCGCTATATATATGTGATCGATAGATATTATGACAATAGCTGAATCCTCATATTAATTAAAGTAGTATTTAATGGAAACGTTACACTTAGAGAAACGGAGGAGCATTATTAGATTAACGTGGCCATCACAGAAACATCGTTGTATTTTCAACTTACGAATGTTGCATGTGCCTGCATTGTTTGTCAATAACGTTGTGTCTTTAGTATTGTTTAGCACCCCACTTAACTCCTTTTTGGATCCGCCACTGACGTTGATTCTTTTGAATTGGCTAGAGGTTTCAAAGTGTGAGTATAATGTCTATTTTTTTAAAAAAAATATTACAAATTTCGAACTACACTTATTTAAATAACAATTGCATAAAAAGTTAATATAGCTTCGATAACGACAATGAGATGTTAAGTTCATTTTATGAAATAATTAAACACAGCAGTACTATTGTTAGGACACAATGTTTTAATCAATATACAATACACTTATTTGAATAACAATAATTATTAGTTTATTGATTATAATAACTTATATTAGATCTAGAGTTATTTTATTTATTTGAAATAGATTACTATATGGCATAATGTTTTATTCAACATTGATAACTTTGTTTATAATGATAGGTTATTAATTTATTGCCATTGTATCTAATATGGTTTAGACAACAAATGCATAACTTGAAGATGCGTATACATTTTTGTTAATCAACATGGAAACATCTGTGCAAAATGTTCTTTGAGTGTAATATGTTGAAGATTCAATTAAAACTATCTTTGAAAGTAATGTGCAAAATTATTCACTCCACCATTTGTTATGTTCTACACATAATCTTTAATATTCTATCATTCACATAATTTTACTACTTACCACTTATCCATAATTATTACTATGGTTTTTAAGTTTATTTATTGTAAGAAGGTGCTTCATTTTCCTCTTAGTAATCTTACAACCACCCGTATTTTGTCAATACAAAGTTCTAGAGCTCCGATGTCTCCGTCCTATTATTGAGGTTTAGTTAAAAAATTGTGACCCCTGCAATGCATGGCCATATATCTAGTATAACTAAAGGTTACTTAGAAATATATAGGCTTGTATGTTCTGGTACTGATCCCATGTGTTTTTGTACTTCCTAGTATTTTTGGTATTTTTCTAGTATTTCCTATTTTTTTCACCGTCCAATATAAACTAATGGACATCCATGAATTTTCCAACCACCCTAAAACTTGTAAAGGTAAAAATGAATCCTATAGGAAGGTTGAGTAGTTGTACATAAACATCAATGGTGTATACACAACCGATTTCCATCTATTTTGAGAATAAGTGTCGCAATTTAAGTTGTCCGAGTTTTTTCTTCAAAATAGTAGCCCCAATAAACCTTATAAGAATAAAGTTGTATATGGAGTGAGCTAAGTAATCATTAATAAAAACACAACAATGAATAATCAGTTGGAAAACATGTAACACTGTTACTAGTACCTGCACTCCTAGCAACTTTTGCTTAATGAATCTTTGAAATGACAAATTTTTGGCAGCCAACAAAGCAGTCCCTAAATGTAGTCAGTTTGTATAGTCCTCCATCTAATTCTGGCTTTGTACCCACAACAAGCAATTCACTTTATCTAGTAATATTCTCTATAAAAACATGTTGTATATATTGCTATATAATATTTGATCATAGTTTGAACATATAAACATGTACACACCGACCAATCAATACCATGGGTATATGTTTTTATGTCAATGAAAAAATTAGCTTCTAAGAAAGACCAAGGTAAGAAATGTCTAGGCATATCTCCTTAAAAACATAAAATGCAAAAAATGCTAGAACTACCAGTAGTGACATTTATGTTTGCCCCTTCTTCTTTATCAGAGTCCAACTCTATTATCATTGCAGTCAATAGAGTACGATCTCTATGATATAATTCGAATCAATAGACTGATTGTCCAAATCTTGCGATCCATGTCCATCAATTTGGTATGCAATGGGATCTTGTTTGACTTGCCACTCCCTTATTCGTTCTTTGTGTGCACTATATCTTTTAAAATGGAAAATCCTTCGAACTTTCACTTCTTGGGTGGTCTTTCATCTGTTCGGATTAACATCTTGACTACCCTCCATGAATGTCTACACCTCACCTATGGAAATATCACTTAAAGCATTTTGTTGCTCTATCGCTTCGGATTTCACGTTGTTTCTTTGTTCACTACCATCCTGATTACCAAACTTGGTAGTTTCTGCATCACCTGTATCACTTAATTTCTCTCACATACGTCTTTGTGACAAATAGCAGTTATGGTGCTAGTGTTGAGTGAGTTAAAGCAAGCATCTTCTATGACAATATGGTATAAGAACACATGATTATCCCATCTCACACAATGCCACCAACATAAGTGTGGTTGTTCCTTAAACATCCCAATAAATAAGTCTAGCTAAGTAGCTGAACAAATTAGAAAACTCCAGACAATTTGAGCAATAATGTTCCCAACCATTTGCATTCGTAAGCAAGGATGATTGAAAATTTGTAAGAGAAAGTCAATGTGTCTGAAACATGTGAGAAAACTTTTTTGAATGTATATATTGTCTATTGTGTGAAACTTCCTTATATAACTTATTTGTAAAGGTAATGTGTGAAACATTCATATTCCTAATTCTCAATCTATAGTGACTTCTCTTACAACAACTTCCTATATGATAATACGGTTTCGAACATATGGTTCCTTTGTATTTTCACACTTGCTATGACCATAAGTGTGGCCAATTGTTGAACACACTAATATGATATTATGACTAAGGAATTGGGTGAGACGGTCGCAACCAAGAAAGATACAAACAGAGAGGGATCTAAATGGTTTAGGCAACAAATGCACAAGCTTGAAGAAGCGTATACATTTTTGTTATAATAAACAAGGAAACATTTGTGCAAAATGTTCTTTGAGTGTAATATGTTTAACATTCACATAAAACTGTCTTTGAAAGTAATGTGCAAAATCATTTGGGCCACCATTTGTTATGTTGTACACATAATCTTCAATAATCTACCATTCATATAATTTTACTGTTTACCACTTATCCATAATTTTTACTATGCTTTCTAAGTTTATTGTAAGAAGGTGCTTCATTTCACTACTAGAATACCCCCCTATAGCTACGCTTTTTTAGACACTAGATACGCTTTTGGTCGTCTCTATAGGGTTGTAGACACGCTTTACAAAAGCGTGTTAGAAGCGTCTTCGCATGGACCGTGTCTGGCTCCATAGAGACGATTTCCATAAGTGTATCTATAAAATGAATAGACGTTTCATAGACACGCCAGATGCATGTTTAAACACATTGATACGCTTTTATAGATGCGTATATAACACGTGTCTATTAGTATAATTACGTCTTATAGAAACATTTCATAACGTGTGAAAACCTGTAGAGACAATATTGTAGATACATTCACAATTCGTATCTACTACTATAGTCACGTTTTGTTGTGACGCATTATTACGCATTAAGCAATATAGAGACGAAGTAGTATGTGACGTGGCTGGTGACGTGGAATGGTGACATGGCAGCTGACGTGGAGAGATGATGTGGCAACTGACATGGAGAGGTGACGTGGCGTATGACACGCTTTATAGTAACGCCTAAAGACGTATCAACAAAAGTAGAAACAATAGCGTTGCCACTTCTTTATTGCGTGTCTACATAAATCAATACGTTGTATAGTAACGTCATAGTGCGTATTAATAGTTTTAGAAACGATTTGGTACATATTACTATATTTTGTGTCTAATAGTATAGACATGTTATATGGTAACGCTTTAAAACGCACCAAGAAAAATGTGTTTCAATTATATATATATATAATATAATAGGGAGTGAACCGTCAATCATATTACTTTCGGCCTTCACAAAGCATAAAGAATCGAGTAACTCCATAACTAGCGTGTCCATTACTCAACCGACAATTGTGTTCACAAAGAAAGCATAGACAAAGTGGCAATATCACACAAATATTACTCAAATAGTTTTTGCAGTGACTAAAACCTATCTTGTTCACTCTAAAATTTATATTTTGCTTCCCATCTAGCTTTGTCCACGTGTTGCGGTACTGACTTGTTGCGGGTACGAGATGAACTTCTAGCTTTCTTCACCTACATTGGAACATATGTTCGATGAATAACTCAATTTGGAGATAATGGACACATGTACTACTTGAAATGAAAAAAAATCAAACTTACATGTGTAGTTGGCCAAGCAATAACATAACCAATAGCATCAATTAGTTTACGGATCTTTTCAAATGGTCTAGGTACCTCCTCGTCTCCTTTATTGCCACGTTCAATATTTTCAAGGCCTTCAACATGAACGCCACAATATTCTGATCCAAGCTTTATTCCTGCAATCTCTTTCTAACTATCAGTAGTCACTAACTTCCCTTTTGCCACAACTCTGCCTTTGTTTATCAGTGACGTAAGATAGACATCCTCTTGTCTCTACAAATTATAGAAGATGAACATATGATCTTTAAAATGGTAACTAACATGGTTTGAAGATAATAAGGCAAATAAAGCACACATACTGATTCTGGTATGCACATGCCGGCGGCTTTAACCCTTTGAGTTCTCTATAATAGATATGATTTAAAAACATCAAAACATAGCATCGCCTAATAATCAATTTCAGCCATTATATTTCAAATGAAACAATGTTATGATATTAGCTTGGACATACCAGGTTGTGCAATAAGTAATCACATGAAAAATTTGTGACTACATTGCCATCGGGTTGTGTGTCCTGCAAGCATAGTTTAGCTAAGTTAACAGGGAAATAGAAAAATATGAAGATTAGAGAGAGTAAAATATTATGCATATGAGCTTGTAAAATTCAAGTAGCGGGACAATTAATACTTGTGTAGTTGGTTGCTTATTAAAAAATTAGAAGTTCCAATCATATGAATCATGGAGCGAGCTAAATGTACGGGCACTACTAGTAGAGCTAGTAACAGAATTCAAGATAGGGAAAGCTATGTAAGGGACCCAAAATAACTATAGCCTGATGTTATTGGTAACAAATTTGCTTTATTTCAAAATTTTTGACATGTGCATCAATATTCGAGTAGGCCTTTCTAGCATACCTTTGAAGTTGTTTGCTCACGTGGTGCAGATGTACGGACTTCAGTTTGTCCAGATTGTTGCTGCTTCTCAGCTTGAACAATGTTCTGCAAGGCATTGACAAGAACTTAAGTACTATCATAGTAAGCAAATGATACAAATGATACATAGAAAAGAGAAATGGAATGTACTATGACAAAGGTATAAGAACAGGCACTGTACTAGTAGATCTATCATACATGACTGCCTTTATACCTATAGTATTCTGCCAAAACAATTTGTATCTGTAGTACTAATTTTCAAAATTAACAAATTCAAAGCAAGTAACAAATTTACAAGATAGGGAAAGCTATGTATGAGACCCAAAATAACTGTAGCTTGGTGTTGTTGGTGACAATAGCTATGTTTCTAGATTTTTGACACGCATATTGGTATTCAAGTAGACCTTTCTAACATATATACCTTTGAAGTTATTTGCTCACGTCGTGCGAAGTACGGACTTCAGTTCGTCCACAAATTCTATCTACAGATTCCTGCTGCTCCCGCTCGGCTTGAACCATGTTCTACACGCCAATAGCAAGAACTTAAACACCATCATAGTTAGCCAATGATATTTAAAATTGAAGTAGGTATACCCGCACTTCATTTTCTGAAGAGTTCACATCAGCATCTAAATCTTCCTGGATGCCATCAGTATGTGTGGAAACATGATTTTCAAAGATTTCATCGTCGGACATGTCATCATCAGTATACTCATGGTTCTCATGGTCTGAACTACCAGCTGCCTGAAAATTTTGAACCAACACAAGGTTGAAAATAGCTCTTATTTCAGAGAGAGATAAAGAAAGAGGAGGGCATGGTTCAATGTAAGCTTACGTATTTTTGTAAAGCTGCTCCCATTTCGTTTACAAGATCATCTTCTCGGATGCCTTTTTGCCATAAACCTAAGCATGTACTTCATGAAATCGCTCATGCATTCCACCTTATATTCCACTGCATTTACTTTCTCTTGGTACATTCTTTCTTCCTCAGTTTGAGTGACAAAAGGTAAACCTTGAGAAACTTTTACTTGACTCCAGTACTTATCATCATAGTACCCCCTTGCTTTGGAATCCTTGGCAACAATATCATTGAACACTTCATTGTAATCTTTAGATGAAAGACGATTGCCATTGTTGTCCACTCTCCTTTTTTTTAATTCCTCATAGTATGCAGCCTATTCAAATGAGTATATAGGAGGTTATAAAATTGTAAACTGGATCAAGCATAATTCATTCGTTCTAGAAAATATACATACCATCATTGTCTCCACTTTTTCTGTAGTGAATCTGCCACTCTTTTTTTTATGAGCTTCCTCCCATAGTTCTATCCTATGAATCTTTCTTTTATTTTTAGTTTCCTGCAGAGCAAAGTAAATTAGATGCCATTTCAAATCTACAATAGATGACAGTAGAATTTAACAAATATCAGCAGATGAATATTTATCACCATCTCCTTTAAGAGTCTAGCATGGCTTTTTCTCCCAGTTGTGTGTGCAGTCTTGTTCTTTTGCACAACGAGAGTTTGTGGCACATAATTTCTACAAAGACAGGCAATGAGTAAACAATTTTGCATTCCTTGATTGAAAGTTGATATAAACAATGAGTAAATAGATGGTACCTTATGTTGTTCTTTGCACCAAATTCCAACAAGAGATTTCCATTGATGTTCATTAACCGTTAGTGGTTTCTCTCTTATGATTTCATCTAGAGTTCTCTCATCGGGATTGAAGTATTGTTTTTTCAGCTTAGATTTGTACGCTCGCCACCTATTATTAATTGTCCTTAGGATCCAGTCCCTTGTAAGATGTATCGTTTGCCTTGGGAAGGAAAACTTTAGCTATAGAGAGGAAGGTAAATGTTAGTACTTTGATGAAACATGGGGGTACTTGCTTGCGCTGATAATAAACCTCAACATCCCTGATTATTTGTTCCTTGTGTGAATCAAACAACCGATTGTCAAATCTTGGGATGTCTAAAGGAGCTAAGGTTGGGCTTTCGCTAGATGGCCAAGGTGCTGCCCAAGAATGGAGGCTGACCTTTCATTTGGAACACCATTTTCATCTGTTCCTACAATTACCTTTATTCCTCCTTGTAATGCCGGTAGATTTGTAAGTGTGAATTCCCCTATAATCTCTCGACATCTCCATTTGGACCTGCATATGTGAAAAATGTGAGACTTAACATTTATCTTGATATGCTAGGACAAAAGCCTAAAACTTACATATTATCTTAATTGGACTTCTAGGTTGGTGTGGCAGGGCGGGCTAATAAACCGTCAATCTCGGGAGCGGACTCCGACTTTCGTGTTCCCATTCTCATTATCTACTATATTTTCGTGCTCCTCCTGAACAGGTTCTGCAGCAGGTCCATCAATGTTCAAATTCCTCGCCTTCGAAGTCCTCTCGTCATGATTTATTCTGCTTATATATGAGAGATCAAGAAAATATGGGATGAAGATGTTAGTTGCCTTGCCATATTGTATTCTCAGCTAAGAGCTAAGAACTTTAGGAATTTCATTCTACAAATTTCAGAAAGTGAGATATATTGGAGGACATTCAGTCTGTACTAGGCATCCCGGCACAATATCTTCAATGTTCAGGAGTTAAGAGTCCACCCGTAAGATTAGAAATTTAGAGCAAATACACTCAATGTTCAGGAGTTTAGAGTTTTCCCCTGATTCCTAGGATCCAAAGGTTATTTTCAACTACCAAAACTTCAGATGACATGCGATGGCATGACGAGGGTCGTACAAAGGATGGAAAACTACGTCATCCAGCAGATGCTGATGCTTGGAAAGATTTTAATGATAGAAATCCTGACTTTGCAGAAGATGCTCGTAATGTGCGGCTTGGTCTAGCTAGTGATGGATTTAACCCTTTTGGGAATAAGAATTTAAAGCACAGTACGTGGCCAGTAATGCTTGTTCCTTACAACCTTCCACCTTGGATCTGCATGAAGCAAACATCTTTAATTCTGTCAATGATCATCCCTGGACCAACTTCTCCAGGTAATGATGTAGATGTATATTTGCAGCCCCTTATTGATGAACTCTTAGTTTTGTGGAAGGGAGTACCTGAAACACCTGATGCCTCTTCGAAAAAGAAATTTACTCTTCGAGCTGCATTATTGTGGACTATAAATGATCTTCCTGCATTGGCTTATCTATATGGATGGAGCACGAGTGGTACATATGGATGTCCTTCTTGTGGTCCAGCTACCAACTCATTTCACCTAAAGAATGGTAAAAAGATGTGCTATATGGGTCATCGTCAGTGGCTGCCAGAAGATCATGAATACCGAAAGCAAACGATGGAGTTTGATGGCTCAGTAGAGACTAGACTTGCACCTGAAAAAATGAGTGGAACTACTGTTTTGAAAATGTTGGAAGGCAAAGAGTTTGTGTTAGGAAAAGGGGAGGACACATCAAAGACGGACAACAAGAAAGGCAAGAACAAGAAAGGGGGAGTTGAAAGTGATAAGAAATGCAAGCGTAAAAGACAGGGACAAAAGAAAAAAGCTGATGGGGGCAGTGGTAAGGTGGAGAAAAAAAAAGCTGATGGGGGCAGTGGTAAGGTGGAGAAAAAAAAAGCTGATGGGGGCATTGGTAAGGTGGAGAAGAAGCCAGAAGATTGGTTGAAAAAGAGGTCAATTTTCTTTAAACTACCATATTGGGAACATAACAAATTAAGACACAATATAGATGTAATGCACTTAGAGAAAAATGTGTGTGATAACTTTATTGCCACTTTATTGGATATTAGTCATAAAACAAAGGATGGCCTTAATGCACGACAGGATTTAGTTGAACTTGGGATTCGAGAGGATCTTCATCCTGTTGTGGATGATCGTGGAAAGCAAGCAATTCGATGCACCTTTTACCATGTCTAGAGAGCAAAAAGAGATTTTTTGCTCGGTAATTCAAAACCTTAGGACCCCCGTGATGGGTATGCATCAAACATATCTAGGTGTGTGAACATGAAAGATTGTACATTGAGTGGACTAAAGAGTCATGACAATCATGTTTTACTACATGACATTCTTCCAGTGGCACTGAAATCTTGTTACCCAAGCAAGGATGTCATGAAAATAGTTGTTCAGATATCTAACTTCTTCAAGAAGTTGTGCTCCAAGGTTATAGATGTGGCTGAATTGGAGCAGCTTCAAGAGAGTATTGTTTTGACACTTTGTGATATGGAGAGAATTTTCCTGCCATCATTCTTTACTGTAAGTGTGCATTTGATGGTGCACTTGGTAGAGGAAGTTAAACTAGGTGGTCCAGTTCAGTACCGATGGATGTACCCCATGGAGAGGTATGTAATCAACTTTAGTTTGCACTATTATTATCAATAATTTAGTTTTAACTTACATGTGGCAATTATTTTGTTTAGATATTTTGTTAGGCTAAAGGCACTTGTGAAGAATAGAACTCACCCGGAAGGATCAATTGCTGAAGGGTATTGCATGGAGGAGTGCTTAACCTTTTGTTCCAGATTCATAGAAGGAACTACTCGTTTTACAAGGCCATGTAGAAATCCTGAACCATCCGACGAAATAGCAGACATGTACTTGTTTGATACTGCTGGTGAACCTATTGGAAAGTGCACTGGCATCATCCTTGATAAGCAGCTTCTTGTACAAGCTCATCGATACGTATTGCGGCATTGTGACGAACTTGAAGATTTCCGTAGGTGCGTCCATATAGTGCTGCCTCCTATGTTTATTTTTACTAACTGATTTATGACATGGCACTCATGCTATTGTTGCAGAGAATTTTTGGCCGAGGAGAAAAGCAAACTATGTCCCTCAACAAATCTAACATCTTCCCGCATTAAGGAGTTGATGGATCACCACTTTGCTGACTGGTTGGAGCAAAAGGTTTATACGCATTTAAAATTGATGCAAATTTGGCATGGTATTAATAGAAGAAATGTAAATAATTTTTTCCTATTATATGCAGGTTATATTAGGCGATGGAACAGGCATCATGCCAAAGGTCCGAGCTTTGGCTGCAAAACCAAATAGAGGTGGTGTGACATACAGTGGTTACATTATTAATGGTTTTAGGTTCCACACTTTGAACCGTGAGGCTGCACGATTGACACAAAACAGTGGTGTGGTCAACATTGCCGAAGATGGGATTAACTATTTTGGCAGATTATTAGACATAGTTGAATTATCATATGCAAACTACAAGGTAGTGCTTTTCAAATGTGAATGGTATGATGTTCATCATAAAGCTGGGTTGCGCCAAGAGTTTGGATACAGTCATGTCAATTTTTCACGGAAAATACAAACCGGTGATAAATTAGAGGATGATCCTTTTGTATTTTCATCACAAGTTCAGCAAGTGTTTTATGTCCAGAATGCAAAAGCTGAACAATGGAACACTGTGGTGAGAGTTAGTCCACGAGATAATTTTGACATGGGTGTAAAACTCCCCGCAGATGATGACAATTAGACAAGGCTTGTTTTTCTAGTCATGTGATTCTATAGATGAACATTCTGGGTTTCTTGTTGCTCTAAACGAGAATAAACTAATATACGTTACGACTTGTAACATGTCTTATTTAATTGTTCCTTGTTTGATTCTTTCTGGTTATAAGTTAATGGTGGTGACAATTAGACAAGGCTTGTTTTTCTAGTCATGTGATTCTATAGATGAACATTCTGGGTTTCTTGTTGCTCTAAACGAGAATAAACTAATATACGTTACAACTGCTAAGGACCATTGAAGTAGCAATACCTATCCTTTATGATAGAATTTGAAGAATCCAAATTAACATGCTAAATGATGAGATTCGAATCCAAGTATGCTATTATGGACCATCGACTTTGTGCCGCCTCTTATCTTTTTCTTAAATGGCCCCTATGAATCTTGTCGGGCTATTACGAAAAGCCACAAATATAGTGAACAAATAAAAAAATTATCCACATTCAACACAACTAAGCTATTGGCATAATGGTAAAGCACACTGGTCTTATGACTCAGGTGCTTGGTTCAATTCCCAACTTTGGCATTTTATTCCTATGATATTTATTATTTGTTATTTTTATTTTTTTGACTATTTTTTATTTTTTCACATGTTTTAGTTTCGCATAAAAAATCGTCTCCACTAGCTAATAATGGTTAAAGCGTATGTAATTTTATTTCAACTAGAGATATTACAGTTTCACATATAAAAACATCTCTACGGGCATAAGGACGATTATTTGAGACGCTTTACAACGTGTCTTCATGCTACTCACGGTCAAAAGCATGTCTAATTATGTGTCAACTTTATACATTTTTAGTTGCATGTCAAAAAGCATTTCTAGGTGCCTATAAACAATTTTGAGATACGCTTTACAACGTGTGTAGATGTTATTGACGATTGAAAGCGTGGCTAATTTCGTGTCAATTAAAAACGATTTGAAAAACGTGTTAAAAAAATGTGTCTAGATATCTCTTGACGTTGAAAGCGTGTTAAATATCGTGACACTTAGATACGTTATTGAAATCGTGTCAAATAACATCTTTACGTGCCAACGTAGATACGCTTTTAATGGCGTTACAAATACAGCGTAGCTATAGGGGGGTTTTCTAGTAGTGTTTTTCCTTTTAGTAGTATATTGCGTAGACCAACCTTACCCCTGTGTGTCATGAATTTAAAAGAGTGAATGTAAGTATTACCAACTGTAGTATGGCTGTCACACACTCATGACTCATTAGTCAGCACAACCACACTAGTACTGAGAACTTTGCCTCCATCTAGGCCTAGATGGCAAGTTATGAGCACAATGATGATAAGCATTGTATGTGGATCACTATGTCATAAAAATAGCATCGCTCTTAAATATCAAAAGTCATACACACATGTGGCACACAAGTTGTACAAATGCACTATAGTTAATGTAAAATGATTCAAAGTTTCATTAATATGATGATGATGCCATATGTATGACGTAGTTTTTTAACCCCTAAATTGTCATAAGGCCTACCACATCTTTCTTTTACAAGGATTGACCATTGCAAGGCTGTAGTGTTCCATGGTTTACATTTCTATCATTCTTTGGGGGTCTTTTCTAAGGATCATTTCCAAAGGATGTGTTTATGATTATGTATATAGACTAGAAACAGGGATATTTTTATAATATAGAGTCAAATTAAAATGTATCTCGTTGTCTTTGTAGATATCACTAGTCCTGAGCAAAACTGGCTTGATTCGAGCCTGTTGGGCCTGGCCTACTACCCTTATTGGACAGCCTAGAAAAAGTTTTCTCAGCCTGGGCTCGGCAAGAAATACTATTTTTTGATTTTTTTTTCTCTAAAACCTCATGGTAGCTCGCCTAGGCCCCCAATCCTCCTAGCTCAAAATGTGAGGCCCGAGCTTTCACACATAAAAAACATTTTTGGTGTGATTTTTTTTGACAATCCGTATGTATCTGTGGTATGCACAACTTTCAAGAATTTAGAATCTAGATAAGAAACACTGAAGTAATTTTAAGTTTTCTATAACGTGTCCTTGATTTTCTCTGTACAAACCACCTTGCATTGTTATTTGGCACATGACACCCCCCCCCCCCCCCCCCCCCCCCCCCAGTCTTGGTCCTCTCTATTTGCTATTGCAACTGGTACAGTTCCCCACTACCGGCCCACCACCACGGCATTCTAGCAAGTATGGCCGTTTGTTGACAACATACTAATAAAGTAATAATCGACCGAGATGATCACGAGCAAGGTGTTGCATACACTTCCAGTCTTCCACCACCTGTATAAGTGGTCGTTCCAGGTCTCCATATAGTTTATATTAAGTATATGATGGTTGAACTCCTTGATAGGGAATTATTGGCATCACATGCTTCAACCTACGATGGAATGCCATCCAATGGGCACACATATCGTCAGTCATCTCTATCAGGCATCGCTTCGGTGATTGTTACAAAGATGATACATGAGCAGCAAACACTTGTCAGTTGCTCCTGCCATCACGTAACTCATGCATGGAATTGAATAAATAGTTTGTTAAGCTAGTTTATTGGCACCCACTGTCCCTCCATACGGCTCTGTGACAGCCTTATTATAAGCTTTTCGAGGTGAAGGGCATCTTTGCAATCTGGCTTTAACAGAAACAAATGCTGCTGTTGCATATATACATAGGAACATTTTAGGCTAAAATCATCGCTTGGTCAGCTGAATTATTGTCACTTAATCATTTAGCATTACAAATTGCTATAATCGGAATTGGGTCTTCGTTACAGCTATGCGATTTGCTGTCAAACAGCTTCAAAAGCTTTCTAAGATCATTGATAGATAAACACAAAACATACCAAAATCATGAATCGATCGGCACTTGTCGTTGGGTTTCGAAAGAGGGACAGGAACACACAACTATATCTCTATATATAAATGGTAATGTGTGTTCCTGCGTTCTGAATGGCGATTTGCAAATTACAAGCTACATAGAGAGCACGTATAACGGTTCTGTGCCCCCTCAGAAGAGTCAGACCAACTTACAAATCACATAGTTCTTACACATGCTTGTTATGACGCCCACGGATCGATGACGACGACGACGAGCGTCCTTGCCTTATCCTTATATTCTCTAGTATACTTATTTAGCATTTCACTGCAAAAGCTCTGGAGCGAATCAAAGATGCTAACAAACATCACATGTAACAATTCTCTCTCCATTCTGTTTAAGACCTTATTAAACTACTGTTGCTTTCCGTTAAGGAGTACTCATCAGACAAGAAATCGGTGCTGACCCCAGTCGTTACATATTTGTGGACTTTTTATTTCATTAATTTAAGTGGGTGATATTAGCGAGACGCACGCGCTTGCAAGTTCCAACTTGCTTACAGTACTGTTGTTGTAAGGGCATTCACAATGCAGACTCTACCACGAGTATAAGACTATTTATTACTCTTCTATTTATTATGTTTTGCTGATGTGGCGGTATATTTATTGAAGAGAGAGACAGAAAAATCAAGACTCCAAGTCTTATTTAGACTCTATTTCCACAATCTTCGAGGTAAATATGCCGCCACATCAGTAAAATACAATAAATAAGAGGATAATAAATAGTCTTGGACTCTGTGATAGAGTCTTGCATTGGGACTGCCCTAAGGGCATTCCACGTGATCGTTCTACCAATGAAGTCCAAGACTATTTATTAGCCTCCTATTTATTGTGTTTTGCTGATGTGGTGGTATATTTATTGAAGAGAGAGGCAGAAAAACTAAGACTCCAAGTCTTATTTAGACTCCAAGTCTACAATCTTTGAGGTAAATATACCACAACATCAGCAAAATACAATAAATAGGAGAGTAATAAATAGTTTTGGACTCTGCAATAGTCTTGCATTGGGACTGCCCTAATATATACATACATTCAGACATTCCGTCACGAAACTTCCTCTCATGCATGCGTCTCGCACTATAAATTCGAAGACCCATCCAATGCAGCTCGCCACATCTATATCGAGCAATTGTGGCTGCACTGTCGTCCTCTTCTTCATAGAGTATTTACTGCAAAACATATCAGAAATGGCCGTCTTCTCCAGGTCGGCTGCCTTCCTTGCCATGGGCGTCGTCCTCGCCGTTCTTGTTGGCTGCGCCGCGGCTCAGCAGCTCTCGCCCAACTTTTACTCCAAGACGTGCCCGAACCTGGCCACCATCGTGCGGCAGCAGATGGCGGCCGCCGTGCGGAAGGAGAAGCGGATGGGCGCCTCCATCCTCCGCATGTTCTTCCACGACTGCTTCGTCAATGTAGGCCGCAGTAACAACCGTGGCTCCTGGCATCATGCATCGATCGATCATATCCTGCGCTACATTGACACATTGTGCCATTAATCAATGTGTTTTAATTTGTTTGTTGCCATGGCAGGGGTGCGACGGCTCGATCCTCCTTGACGACACGGCGACCTTCACCGGCGAGAAGAACGCCGGGCCCAACGCCAACTCGGTGCGCGGCTACGAGGTGATCGACGCCATAAAGGCGCAGGTGGAGGCGTCCTGCAAGGCCACCGTTTCCTGCGCCGACATCGTAGCCCTCGCCGCGCGTGATGGAGTCAACCTGGTTCGTACAGTGTGCCTATACCACACTACACCTCCTTCGGTTCGTCCGCTGTCTGACTCGGATCATATTGGTGCATTGCTTGCTTGCTTGCATGCAGCTCGGAGGGCCGACGTGGAGCGTGCCGCTAGGCCGGAGGGACTCGCGGAGGGCGAGCCAGAGCGCGGCGAGCTCCAACCTTCCGGGCCCCGGGTCCAGCCTCTCGGCACTCATCGCCCTGTTCGGCAGCAAGAACCTGTCGCCGCGCGACATGACGGCGCTGTCGGGCGCGCACACCGTCGGCCGCGCGCAGTGCCAGATCTTCCGCAGCCGCGTCCACGGCGAGCGCAACATCAACGCCACCTTCGCGAGGCAGCGGCGGCGAAGGTGCCCGCGGTCGGGCGGCGACAGGCTCCCTGCCCCCTTCGACGTGCGGACCCCGGACGCGTTCGACAACGCCTACTACCAGAACCTGGTGGCGCAGGAGGGGCTGCTGCACTCGGACCAGGAGCTCTTCAACGGCGGCTCCCAGGACGCGCTGGTGGTGCAGTACAGCAACAACGCTGCCCTGTTCTCCGTCGACTTCGTGACCGCGATGATAAAGATGGGCAACCTGACGCCGTCACCCGGGACGCCGACGGAGGTCAGGCTCAACTGCAGGAAGGTGAACTAAGGATAGTGATAACCGAAGAATTGAAGCTCGCGGGGTACACAATACACGTCAAGCGTACTTAACTATTTGTTGATCAACGATGCCTCGTGATTCGATTTGTGAAACATTATATTGCTTGCATTTACGTTAAGCGATTTATAAGTCCCCAAGATAGAGAACGGGTACTATTATAGTACATTGCATTATATATATTGCACCAAAAAAATTGATGCAAACACGGCGAGAAGACAAACTGTTGCCAGCTCAGGGAAAGGCGAGAAATAATAACGTCAAAAATAAAACCAACGAATGTGAAAGACGAAATCGATGCCGAGCGCCTCGGGTGCTGAATACCAAACGAAGGAGAGAGCGAAGAACTGAACTTTTTTCTAGAATCTATATATGTCTAAGCCGCTATCTGAAAACAAATAAATAATAGATAAAGCAAATGAATGGTATAGAAGGTCACAAGAAGCTATTTGTTCAGATAATTATACTTTCGTATACATATATATGTTTATTCCGTTACGACTTTAAGAGCATGCAAGTATGCAACATCCTAATTGTGTAAGGAAGAATTCAGTTGACGTTCTGTAGGGCCGACTGCTGCGGCAGCGGCACATTTGGGGCTGCAGTCGGGGCAGTTCGCTTGACATTCGGCCATTGTAGCGTAACAAAAACGTGGTGGCTGTCCATTTAAGCAACAATAGCAGTCTCGATACTCTCGATCGGCCGGACATGATCTTAAAGTGCAAAATTTGACCCTGACCTTGCCCTCATCTGATGTCGTGGGAGCCTCAAGTAGTTGTCGGCTACCTGCAGTTGTGTTCATTATTGGCACACAATATTATTTTTTCCCAAATGCATCTATGAACTCAATATGGAACGAGAACAAAGGATTGCAGTTTACACTACTTACATTGTGCAGGCGATGCAGAGAGTACAATGAGCAACAACCACATGATCATCACATACACCAGGCCTTTGGAAAACCTAGTCATCATCTTGGATTGTCAGGGAAGCAACTTATTAGAAATTGTTACAAAAGGGTAATGCCACTCAAACTGTAGATATATTGCATTGAGGCTTATATTAACTGATTATATATAGTGCATAGAACCCGCACCCTATGTTAGTAGGCAATGTGGCACGATTCATATCTACAGGACCCTTCACAGTGGGCCTAGCGAGCCGGCCGGCAGGAGCCCATGACCATCTTGGCGTGCAGTCGGGCGGCCCTCTCCTTTCCGTTGCCGTGCTAGTACCTTAGCTTGTTTGCCTAAAAAAAAAGTACCTTAGCTTGCACGTGAGCCCGTATGTGCAAGCCGCTATGAGAAAACAAATAATAGAACCAGTGGGCAGGCCAGTGGCTCTGAATACCAAATGAGAGAGCGAGGAACTGAACATTTTTCTAGAATCTTTGTCTAAGCCGCTATATGAAAACAAATAATAGTAAAGCAAATGAATGGTAGAAAATCACAAGATGCATTCAGATAAATAAGTGTTGTATACATGTTTATTCCATCATGCGATTCTAATAAGAGCACAAAACATCCTAATTGTGTAAGGAAGAATTCATCAGTTGACGCTCGACAGGGCCGATGGCTGCGGCGGGACATTTGGGGTTGCAGGCGGGACAGTTCGCTTTGCAGTCGTCTATTGTGAAGTAACAGAGAAACGGCCGCTCTCTCCATTCATGCAACAGTAGCAGTCTCGACCGCCAGGACACGAATTTAAAATGCAAAATTTGACCATGATCTTGCCCTCATCTTTTTTTTTTTTTTGCGAAATGATCTTGCCCTCATCTAATGCCGTGGAGGCCCTTGCGGGCTCAAGTAGTTGTCCACTACCCCAGATTTAGACATCAGTGCTGGATTTTGAACCATAGGAATTAAAAATATTCAAAATGTGGGGAGGCCACCACCATCGCGGCATTTTTCAGGTGATTTCACGTTTCTTAGGATTCAAACCTGTGACCTGCCCCTCGCGAGTCTCTTCTTGTAACCACTGCACCTCTTAGTCATTTGTGTCTATATTCCATTTTGGATCCCCACGTATTATATCAAACCGAGCGTAATTTGCATTTTGGAGGTCCTAAACGAATTCAAATCAAAAAGTCGTCAACTACAAAGTTTCATAACTTTTCAAGATGTACAATTTTTGTTTAGAAAGTTTTTCCATACGAGTTTATTTATGAATTTTGAATTTCAAATTTGAGAAATTTAAGCGTAGATTTAGCACGGCAAGATGAACTCAAATGAAAAAGTTTTCACCTACAAAGTTTCATAACTTTTTGATATCTACAAACTTTAGTTTGGGTGTTTTTTCATCCGAGGTCGTTTACAACATTTGAATTTTAAATTTTAAACAATTCAGATGTAGTATTCCATGACAAGATGATTTCAAATCAAAAGGTTGCCAACTATAAAGTTTCATAACTTCTCAATATCTACAATTGTTATTTTGATCTTTAGTTCATCCGATAAAGCGATAATATCGTTGCTCACAAAATTTACATATCACTTACATGTGTCCCATTGAGTTCTCTAAACTATAAGAGATATATGTAGATTTTGTGAACAATATGGGTTTCACTTTGTCATATGGAAAAACACTCAAAATAAAGTTTGTACATATTGATGAGTTGTACAACTCTCTTGTTCATCACTTCTTCAACCGAGACCATTTGATGTTTCAAACTAAGTGTTTGAACTTGTTATTTTTAAAATTCAAATTTTTAAATGTTTTCTATAAAATATAACAAAATAATAGCAGTAAGAATATAATATCTTGATAGTTCATGATTTTAGAAAATTTTAGAAAAAAATCATATCATTTGGAGTTACTATGAGAGAAAGCCTAGTTACAAGTTTCAGGCACAAATTAAAAAGAAAAATAAGTGTTCTTTAACCCTTTGAAATAAAATTCTAAACAACATTTTGAAGTACTGAATGATTTCAAATGAAAAAGTTGTCGTTATAAAGTTTATAACCTTCTGAGATCTACACGTTTTGTATTGACCGTTTTTCCATCCGAGGTGGTTTTGAAAAATTCAAAATTTCGGTTTCAATTTTTTCATCCAAACAATCCCTCATTAGTGCCGGTTTGTAAACCGGCACGAACCGACACCGATGTGTCCGGAACCACTATCGGTGCCGCTTTCGGCCTAGCACTCCCATTACGAACCGGCACTGATGTGCTTAGAACCACTATCAATGCCGGTTTTCTAACATCCGGCACAGTGATAGCCAAATCTGTAGTAGTGGTCGGCTACCTGAAACAAATGTTGAAAATTAGACATGATATTATCTTAGCCAAATGCATATATGAACTCAATGGACGGAACTTGATAAAAAGAATTTTGCCCAGTGCCTGTCGGGCCGGCACTCGGCAAAACACTGCTAACGGCCCAGTGCCGTCACCCACTTTTCTTTGCCAAGTGCCTTCCTAGCACTCAGCAAAACCTTTGCCAAAGCCATTGTCTCCAGTAGTGATTGTAATTTACACAACTTACATTGTGGTGGCGAAGAAGAGAGTACAACGAGCAACAACCACGTGATCATCACAGACACTGGGCCGTTGCAACACTTAGTCGTCATCTAGCAATTTATTGAAAATTGTTAAAAACGGATGCCACAGATATCGTAGATATGTTGCATTGAGCCCTATTCGCTGATTATGTACGGTGTATAAGATTAGCACCCTACTTTAGTAGGCAATGCGGTACAATTCATATCTCTACTTATATGCTGCCGGCTATAACATGTCTTTTTTTTTCGATAAAAGGATTTTCAATATCCGGCCTCTACATCCGTAGATGTACACAGCCAAATGTTATAAAAGAGATAGAAAAACAAAAAGGAGAAAATACATAGTCTTATACATTGACCAGGACATTACAGCAAACGATAAATGCTTCGACTCTCTATTTGATCCGAGAGGGCGTACTTGACTTGCTCTTGACGCCGCAGCTGAGTCCCAAGTGTTGCAGTGCAGGGCATGACTAGGAGTAGGCGTGCTTGTGTTGATGCCTTCAAGAAGGTAAATGGCATCCCTAGACGCCATCATCAATGAAATGGGGAAGATGACGTTGATTGCGTCATCGCCGCCGGCCCAGCACCGCCAGGCAGGGTTTTCACCTGTAATCCAAAGTCCCGCAAAAGCACATCCAAGCCGAACCTACGTACAATAGATGCCGGAGATGATCAACAGGGTCTTCACCAGATGCCTGGGAGCGACGTGGTCTGTGGGAGGGCGGGTTGGACGGCTTGGATATGGCCGGTGCCAACCATGTCATCCCCATCCGGTGCCCGAGAGTCCAAATCGACCCCAAGCCGCCGCCAGGGAAAATATTCTCGACCCGAGGCAACGCCCGCCCGAGTCCGCATCGGCGGAGCACCACCCGCACCGAGAAGGGGGCAGCACGGGGCAACAGCCGGCGGATCCAGGCCTGAGATACCTAGATCGGCCCGCCGCCGCCACACCCTATCACCAGTGCGGGTACGCCGGCCGCCGAGTCTGTTCATCCACCAAACGATGGAAGAGCCTAATTGTCTTCGTGAGCTCCATTGGGTTTTAGGATCACATGAATGGTTTATACAGCCAAAGAAACGTTTGATTGGTTGTACATCAGATGATATACTTCCTCCATACCGGTATTAGAAGTCGTTTAGGACATGATTGCGCATAACAAGGAGTGCCAAAGAGTGATTAATTAGGGGGGGAGTTTTCCTTCTTTGCCCTTATTAAATACGACTACGGGTGTCTCCTATACAGCAAATCTTCGTAGCCCGACTGGCTAGTCCCCCGTGGCCCGAGGCTAAAGGTTGAGCGTTCGAACCCTCCTTGGTCGCCTTTTTTTGCTGAGTGCATTTTGCATGGCGGTTTTTTTGGTGCATTTCACTGATCAAAGGCAGCTGCATGGTGCATTTGAACTTGCCGACGCTGTTTTATTTTCTATTGCCATGGCCACGAGCTGCGGATTAACCGGGGCTGAGTGTGTATTGCCATGGCCACGAGCTGCGGATTAACCGGGGCTGAGTGTGCGCATGCGAACGGACTGGAGTAAATGAAGCTGCGGATTAATCGGGGCCGAGCGTGCGCATGCGAAGGGCTGCAAGGGCAATAGCGTCAAAAACCACCCCCTCCACCCAGAACGACTTCTTTCGTTACAATCGGTTAGTCCCAATGCGTGCGCATGCGAAGGGCTGCAAGGGCAGTCCTAATGCAGATTCTACCATGGAGTCTAAACTTATTTATTATCACGAACATTGTAGACTTAGAGTCTAAATAAGACTTGAAGTCTTGTTTTTTCTCTCTCTTTCTTCAATAAATATACTGTCACATCAGAAAAATATCATAAATAAGGTGTAATAAATAGTCTTGGACTCTGTGATAAAGTCTTGCATTGGGACTGTCCTAATACCATTACCATTAGAGCAGGTATTATAGAGCATTTGAGCCGGCGAGATGAACTCCAGATCATGAAAAGTTGCCACGTCAAGAGAGAGAAGGCTGAGCCGACGCTTATCTTGCCGCCGGCTGAAACACGGGATTCGAGAGAGAAAAGGGTGCCTTGCAGCCGGACGCTGGCTGAAAGCTAGCTAGGAGTCGCCGTTTTGTGTAAAGTATTAATTGCTTGTGTATTGATACAGTTAATCTCTCAGCCAACCTATAATATGAGTTGGCTATATTGCTGACTATATGTGACATGGCATGGGCTTACAGCCAACACCTGGCTAAATTATTAAACTTGCTCTTATGGAGGGAGTATATTCTAACTCTTTCGGAAGGAAAGCAATATTTATGGCTGCCGATTCCGTTATGTACTGGATTAATTCACGCAGCTCGATTCCGTTATGCGAGGGCTGCTCCATGTGCTTTAATTACTTTTTATGATTGCAGTGACATTTTACTCCCACTTGATTCGCCTGAATAAAAACAAAAATAGGATCGTCTCAATTCGCCGTCGACGATAATCTAGCCCTTTTTCACAGCTCGTAGAGTGGAGACCGAGACACACAGGCCAGCGCTTCTTTCGCTGTTCCGAAGGCACGGCACAGTGACAAAAAGCGCCACAGTGACAAAAAAAAAACGCCGGTTTGAGCCAGCGTCCAGCGACAGCAACGGGCCGTAAGGATTAGACACAGCAGCAAAAACAGTGACAAAAGCGCCGGTCGCGGCGAGCCAGCCACTGAGCCACACAGCCAGCGTAGGCACGCTTCAAAGGGTCCTCGTATATTGTCAAAAAAAAAAAAAGGTCCTCGTAACGTGAACGCATGGGACAAGAAACGTGCTTTGCCATGTTATACGTTTGCTATGGCCTAGTATGGCGCACACAACCAGATGACCGGAACGGCGAACACCTCCACTTAAATTATATATATCGACAAAATGAGTGATTTACTTGTGCCGTCAGCAAGGGGGGAAACAGGAAAGCCCCCGCGCCGCTCCCACTCGGGTGGCACAGGTGGCGAACCCTAGCACCGCCGCCCTTCCCCCCTCGCCGCCACCAGAGGAGGCCGCGCAAAATGAGTGATTTACTTGTGCCGTCAGCAAGGGGGAAAACAGGAAAGCCCCCGCGCCGCTCCCACTCGGGTGGCACGGGTGGCGAACCCTAGCACCGCCGCCCTTCCCCCCTCGCCGCCACCAGAGGAGGCCGCCGGGAAGCCCGCGCGGCCTCCTGTGAGGGTGGCGGCGGGGTCTTTCTCCCCCTGGACGGCGCGTGCTCACCGGGCGGGGTGGTGCCCGGCGGACATGACGACGGCGGAGGCGCATGGAAGGGGGTGCGCTGGGCTGCTCCACGTGGATCCGACATGGGGGTGACCGGATCCGGTCCTCCTGGACCGGACCTCGCGGTGGAGCGGTGGGAGCAGGCGGCGCCGTGCTCCAGTGGTGGTGGGGTGGTGGATCGACGGCGATGGCGGCTCCGGGCGCGGATGCGGCTTCGGGGGGGGTCGAATCCGGCCTTCTCGGGTCTGGATCCGGTGCCCTTGCGGCGGCTTCGGCCGGCGGCGCTTCCGGTTTGCGTCGGCAGCGGTAGCCCCCTATGTCGGCCGAGGTTGGAGGGAGGGCGCAGCTGCTGCTTCTTCGTGGGTAGTGATGGAGGTGTGGTGGCGTCCGCGCAATGGGTGGAGCGGCGCGGCCTGGTGGGTGGAGTTGGAGGTTGCGGCGGTGGTGTCCTCCCTGGCCGGTGCTGCGTCGTAGCGGCAGAGCTGGGGCCTGTCTCCTTCTCCATCCATTTGCACCGGGGGGGAGGCGGTCTCTTTTCAGGTCCTGTGTGTTTTCCGTTGGGTCGAGGATTGCACTGGCGAAAGCCATGCCGGACCCTCTGGCGAGACAACGGTGGCGCCTGAGGGCGTCGCTACCCTCCTTGAAGGCGTGGTCTTGATGGTTCCCCTTCCCGGCCGGTGATGTGGGGTGTCAGCGGTGTTGTGGTAGCACGGCCGATGACAGCGTTGCCTTGGTTTTTGTCAAGGCATCAAGGTGGTGCGGCTGGCAGTTGCCAAGTTGGGGCATCAGGGGCGTCATGGTGGCGTGGCTGGTGTTCCTAGCGGTTTCTTGAAGTTGAGGCGGCCGCGGCAGGGTGAGGAGTCGGCGGTCGGTGGACGGCAGGGGTCAGCGGTGGTGCTGGTGCTTGGGTGAGCTATGGTTTGGAGAGGCTCATGTCGATGTCCCAATCCGACCGAGCAAGGAGTGGCGGGGCTCGTTGTCGATGTCCCAATCCGACCGAACGAGGCGTTGGCCAGTGCGTCGAGTTTTCTCCCGGAAGCTCCTTGCTTCGTTCTCTTTGGGCAGCTGTGATTGAGGCGATGGCGAGACGAGGGGGAGACTGAGGAGTCAAACGACCGTTGCATGTCACCCCGGCGGCGGAGGAAGCTCGGGACCTCGGTGATCCATGGTAGTTTTAGAGTGGTCCGGCGGTCGATGTCCGAATCCGACGCGCATTGAGTGGCAGTTGTCAGTTGTCTTGGAGATCCGGGATCCGGGGTGGAGTTTCGTTTATTGGATGTGTTTGGTGCGGCTTTGGGACGCTCCTCTGTTTTTTGCCTTTATTTGGTCGTAGCTGGGAGATCGGTGACCAAGAGTGCGTCGTTTGGAGTTGAAGGGACTCTTTGGCCTTGTTGTCGTAGTTGAGTAGTAGTTGGGTCGGTTGACCAAGTCAAATTGTAACTTGGTACCTACGTGTGCTTTGGAGTAGAGTACCCTCCGATTTGTATGGTTTTTCTGGCCCGGTTTCCAGTCAAAAAACTAGGCTGACCCTTTTCTTTTTCTTCGTCTAATATAAATCCCGGCAAAACTTTTGCCGGTCTTTCGAAAAAAAACTTGTGCCGTCAGCTCCTCACACTGCAGGTCGGTGATAACATCAGCTGTCAATATGTCATGCATTTTATATAACTTGGGAGATGACAATTTGCTTATACATTAACAAAAAAAAATTATCACTCGTGTGCTTATGCTATTAACCCCTACAATCCGCGCCGGGCTCCTCCAAGGAACACCGCTCCACGTGCGCCAGCAAAATTGGAGCCGTCTGATTTCTCATCCTGCGGTTGAAAAAGTAAAAAGTAGATTCTATTTACTGTGCTTTGTCTGGCTTCTTTTCTTCCCGTGCTCGCTCCTTCTCACTGTGTCTCCGCTATTCGTCGCACGGTGTGGATCCATGCGCTCCGATTCCGATCCCGATTCCCGCTGCTTCCTTCTAAAAAAAAAAAAAAAAAAACCGGCAGCCTTATCTCTTCCCCATCCTCTCGTCCTCCTCCCGCAGCGCCGGCGCTCGCGCCCCGCCTCCTCCTCCCCCGCCTCCGCCGCGGCGCCGCTGCCCGCGCCTCACCCTCTCCGCTCCTCTGCTCTCTCCTTCTTCTCCCCCGATGCTCCCTCACTCTCACTCCCGACGGGCGCAGGGCGAGGACGCCGACCGCGCCGCACCGGCTAGGGCGGGCCCCGCCTCTGGCCGCGGGTGCAGGGGGGAGCACGCCCGCCGCCGCCGCGGTCGGCGACGCGCACACAGCGCCCGGTGTGGAGGTCACCGGCGCGGGTGGCTCAAGCTTCTGCTCGACCTCCAAATCCACCTCCCTGGTTCCGCTTCTCCATCTCCAGCCCCGTCCCCACGGGCTCGTCCCCGGTGGCGGCGCCCTCGGCAAGGCCGATCCCGGGGGGGAGGCGCCCCCGGCGCGGCGGAGCTCTGGCGCGGGACGGGCGAACGCCCCTTCCTCCGCGCGGCGATGCGGGGCCGGTGCGCGGCGTCGCTGGGACGAGCACCCTCCGGAGCGGCGGCGCGGGGCGAGCACCCTCTCCTCCCCGCGCGCGGACGGCGCGGCGACGAGCAGCCACCAAGTTCGTCCCAGGCTGCTGTGCGAAGACGAGCACCCAGCCCTAGATTCGTCTTCAGCGTCGCGGCGTGCTGGTGGGGCCCGACCGCAGCCTCCTCGTCGCGCGGCGCGCTGCCGGGCGACGGCGTCCCCGGTCTGGTGCGGCCGTCGTGTCACAGCGTGGCACGGCCGGCGCAGGTGCCGTCGGCCTCGTGGGGCGTCGTGGGCCTGGCGGGCCAATCGCCGGCAGCCATGGCCATCCCCCTCCACGCAAGCTCCTACAGCCAGTCGATGCGGCTCCGTTCTCCCTCTGTCTGTACGCTCGCTGGTTTACTCCTCTCTTTCTCTCTCCCTCTGCCTCTCTACTAATGTGGCATATGCATGGAGGCAAGCTCGATTTTGCCGTGGATCTGATGTGCTCCTCCTTTTTTTTCCTACTACTCTACGTTCTCTCCCTCTGCCTCTCTACTAATGTGGCATATGCATGGAGGCAAGCTCGATTTTGCCGTGGATCTGATGTGCTCCTCCTTTTTTTTCCTACTACTCTACGTTCTCTCCCTCTGCCTCTACTGATGTGGCATATGCATGGAGGCAAAGCTCAGTTTCACCATGGATCTGAGCTCCTCCCTACGAACGGGATCCACGTTCGTCAGCAAGATTGTGGCCGTCTGATCTTCTGTCGTGTGGGTGAAAACTTTAAAAGTGGATTCTGGTACGTCCTCATCTACTTTGGTTCGTCTGGATTTGAGTGGAGACTGTTATTATGGCATAAGATGTGACCACATGACCATCTCAGTGATATTTTTTGGGTATATCGTTTGCGTTTTGGTCATGTGCAGTGATGATTACAATTTACTATTGTTATTACTCTAAAAATTGAGGGAATGGCCTGCTGCTATATATGGTGACTGCGCCATAAATTAGGTTTTTTTGCTCCATGTAATCATCATGGTCTACCCTGATGATGCTTGGTGCACATGATGGAAATGCTCTTTTTTGCTGTATAGCCTATGATGAAAATTAACTCTTATATATGACTTGGGAACAGTAGGCTAATGGTCTTCAAAGGCACGGGCGTCATTACTACCTGCTTATTCATCCTCGTGGAGTTTCTCCCAGGAACCCCCGTCCATGTGCGTCAGCAAAATTGGGGCCATCCGATTTCTCATCCTGCGGGTGAGAAAGTTAAAAGCAGATTCCATTTACTCGCTCCCTCTCTATGTGCCTCTCGCCATTCGTTGGCCGCCGGCCAGGCTAGGACGAGCAGATCTATTTTTTGCACATCTTCGTTATTTTGGCGGCGTCAACACCCCGGTGTTTGCTCATTGCTGGGACACTCAGTTCCTCTCTACATCCATTGTTTTCTGTATGTGCCTCCAGCTTGGATTGTTGCAAATTGTATTTGTCGGTGCATGCCCTCGTGCCTTACTATAGGAGACCAAATGATGCCATTTTGTTAATTTCTGAGGCTACTCCTGTTCCTTACATCGTTTCTGTGTTTTTTTAATCTGTCATGCCCTTTAATTATAAGGTGTCAGCTTAGTTAAATTTTGCCTTGTTTACAAGATCCTATCCACAATTTTTGCTAGCCAGATGTGGACCATCAGAAATGGTCAAAACAGATGCTGCTATTTCCTCTTGATTGTGCAGGTCACTGCGTAAATCAGGGGTCCATCTCTTATTTAGAAGCAACAAAGATTTACATGGTAAAGTATTGTCCGGTGCAAATAGAGTATTTCTCTTCCAGCTCATATTTCGCTAACTTTTCTAAACCTTGGTTGCTTCAGATCACTGCAGTTTGTTCAGCCAAAAAAGTTTTACCGGGTGGTCTGCTTTGCTACTCGGGTTTGCATGGTAATACTCTTGCTGAAATTTTTATGATATATTTGTTCCTGTAGGTTGATGATCTTTCAAGGATTTCTAGGCTCTCCTCTGCAATTAATGGTGGCGTGCATTCAGTATCTAAAAGACCCCGGGAGGTATTTTGTAATTAGCTAATTAAGTATTTATGTTGTATTGCACTGTACTTTTAAACAACTTCTGTTTTGTTAGTACGGGTCTACACCTTAGGTATTTAAAAGAAATATTTGGCTTTGGCGTACGAAAAGACTGCATACTGCAATTTCTCTTTTTTGCCTACTAAAATGGTTAGCTGGTGGTTAGTGTTTGTAGATAAGTTCAAGGGAAAAAACACGATATAAAGTTATAAACATGGATTACCTATTAGACTGATGGTGTACATTTTCTTCAGTGTATTTAGAATTGGAAGTGCGTGCAACAATCTTGTGTGTGATGGTGCCGAGAGTTCCCAATAACCTTTAATTTGTGTGTTACTAGAATGGTATGTATATGTTACTACAATGGCTATCATCCTAGACTTAAGATGAGTTACCGCTGATCCTATGCAAGGACAATAGTATGTGTATATCACTAAAATGCCTCTCCTTCTAGACTAAAGATGAATTACCGCTGATCCTTCTTAAATCAAGGCATACCAAAGAAAGCTAATGTTCCCTTTTTCCTTTGTTTTAATTTTGCAAGGTAGAGGCTAATAACTAGGTGGATTTTCTTCCTCCATTGAACTGAAAGTACGGATCTACAAGCCATAAGGAAAAGTTTACAGACTCCTATTAAACTGAAGGTATTGGCACCGTTCCTTTCTTGCATCTCTTGTTGCTTTGTCGTTGCCTAATTTTGAAATATATGTCAATACTATAAATGCTTCTTAGTGTCTTAGTGCTTGCAGTTATAAGCTTTTGTAGAAAATTAGCAGTAGTTTTGCGATTGTCTATATATCTCCTAAACTTTGAACCTATTTCTCTATTTCTATTTCAGGTTCTTCCGATGCGAGAGAACGCCATGTCACTCTCTACGGTGTCGTCTGCTCCATCTGTACAGCCTCGCCGACTCCTGGGCATAGGTAAGCTTCTTCATTTGCAGCCAACTCCTGTCAATAAATGCTGATGTCTGACAGGAAGCGGAGACTGTACTGCCCAAATTTAGATGCCTCAGACATAAAAAGCCTTTAAGTCAGCGAGATACTTTTGTGTGTGCTTTTCCCCTTTTCTTTCTTTGAACTAACTCCCAATTAATTTTATTTTAACCACAGTTCCTATGTATGGTTCATATTTTTGTAACTGAAATGTGATGATGGCTGTTGTTAATGTTCAGAGTACTGGGATGAAGCATGGAGGTGGGAGGAAGCTTATTTGCAATTTAGCAGATTTTGAGGTGAGTTTATATGTTCTTTTGCTTTCAGTTGCTCCTTATAGAATAATTCTACAAAAACAAAGTTTCTTTCGATGGTATTTTTTTGGCTTCATTTGTCGCATATTCAATTCGTTCTTTGCTGTTATAAATCTAGATTTACAACATCGGGTCAGCTTAGTTATAAATCTACGTTATATATAGGTCGACAATTGGTTACTGCTGTTGTTTCCAATTTTCTTCTCTTGCTTATTGCTTCAGTATAGGCTTAAACATTTTACATGGATGTCATCCCCTGCTTGCTTATCCTGGTGAACTCAGATCAAACCTAAAATTACATCTTTCTGGTGAACTCATGCTTATTATATGTTTCCTTACGGTTGGAAAGAGCCTTGGGGATTTCGGTGCTCAATCTGCACCCGAAATGCTATCCTTTTGCAATGCTAACTATTGCTTCCATGTCTCATGTGTAGTGATGTTTCTTATATGGTGCATGGGATATATTTATGTGAATTGGTACAAGGGTGGTGGCAGTTGTAGCAGCAGGTCTGCACTTGCTTCCCAGCAGCAGCCAACAACTCCGAGCTTGTGCTTCTTAGTAGCAACCAGTGGCCAAGCAAACAAGCATGTGGCAATTGGCAACAACCCAGTGCATCGGCTTACGTAGCTCATCAGCATTTGTCGGGTACCCCGTAGTTATCCCCTCATGACTTTAGTGCATATTGAGTTTGATCAAAGCGGTGATCAACATATACATACTATTCTCCTCTATCTCGTGCTTTAGCTGCAACTTTATCAGACCAAACATTTTTTACTAACTGTCGCATGTTATGGCGTTTTATTCAACCATTACATAGATCCGTCAGGTTCACATATCCAGTTTGAGCCTGTCTGAAGGTGATATGCAGTGTCACTGACCTCATTGTATGTGCTCTACAAGTATCACAAAAAATAGTTTGGTAAACTGTGTATGTTAGATTAAACTGTACACGTGGATTCAGTTAACAGAATGGTTCTTTATTTGTAAATCTGAACCTATTAGTAGATGACTGCACAAATATTTGGAGCACAAACAGAATGACAATTACAGTAGGTCACAAACACACTGACAATGAATCTAGGCCACTCAATAGTGCTGAACCTTGCGCCACTTCCGCATATTGGGGAGCAAATTTTACAACGAAATGAACTTCTTTTTCCTCATAGTGCTTCGATGCTTAAAAAAATAATACTTCGATGTAGGTATCCCAAATTGCCGTCATTTGCAAACCCTCTATGACATACATGCATCAGTTTTCGAAGCACAGAATAATATGCACAAGGGGTGGCATCTTAACTATTGTGGTTTTTAAAAATCTGTTGCCCCCATTCTGATACAGCCAATAGCCTATTTTTCTTATTGCTGGGTTCTGCCATTTTTGAAACATACATAGAAGAATTTCTTCTTTTAAAAAACATTGTACCATACTTTCTTATTTGTGAATATTTTAGCTATTACTTCTTCAGACTGCTTATCGATGCAGACTAACTGTACTTTGTGCTCTTTGGTTACTTTGGTCAGTTGCTGGACTTTCGATGTCATTCACATGGGCCAAGGCTGGGTACGTCTCCATCATCTGCCCTCCCTACAATGCCAATGTGATGATAGACAGCCCTCAATATATACATCTGCACTTCCATTTTATATACCCAAAACAAGCACTGACACTGGAATATTCTCTCTCCATGCAGCCTAAACAAATACACGCATTGATTTGTAATAAAATCCTATCCTAAAATTGACAGATTTGTGCAAGGTCATGACAGATCATGGTCCTATATCTCTGGTTAGGCATGTGCAGTATAAATGGGTAGTGACAGATTTGATCTGGTTTGGTTTAGGGCCCCATCTTCCAATTTCCTCTTGGACGCTTGACCAAGCCCAATCATTTTGTGATCACAAGATTTTGAAACTACTTTATCTGTTAACTACTTAGTTGTTAGGAAAAGATGTCTACTTGAATTTTGCTTGTATACTGAGTTCAGACTTCATTCTTTGTTGCAAGATAATGTAGTCTGAAATCTCAATTAACCAGTATGTCAATATGCACCACCACCTTCTGCCTTGACCCACTAGAAAACTGTACACTTTAGGATAATGATGCCCACATGCTTAACTTCTGATTCTTCCTTGGAGCTATGCTAATTTTTTCCCAGTGCGGCTCCATTAGTCTTGATGATTTCTTCATTACCTCGGTTGGGATGTTCATGTGGTTGATTCAAATTTTGCTCGCGTGTTCTTACTACAAATTCGAGATGGTAGTTTTTTTGCTTATCTACAAATAATTTTTAGATGGGATATGTATGTTGAATTTCATGTTTTTACCCTTAAATTATACTGAGATACTAAATTGGTAAATTGACTAAAGATTGGTTCAGAGCAGAGCACTCCAAACCATTCTGTGTTTGACCCCTAAAACAACTTTCTAATCTCACTGATTGCCAAGCTAAGGGCCTAAGACAATGGTATTCTACCACTTAGTTTTTCGTCTTTGCCGTTTCCTACCTACCCATGACTCTGAAATATCTGTTCTTAGTGGTGCCATGCAGTGTTAACCATGCCTGACAATTTAACTACTTGGAAAGAAAAGATATTTTATATTTATATGTTAGCCAATGGCATCACCTTATTCCTGATTTCTTGCTACAAATTTGTCATTGCTAGGTTTTACTACTACAATTGCCGGAGGCCTCTCGTCGGATCTGGTCACAGGGATGGACTGGCACAGAATGCTACTTTCTCACCAGACTTTGAGCTTGTTTATGTCCCTAAAATTTGTGCCCTGTTAGTAGCTGACAGAGGGAATCAAATGGTTAGACAAATCAATCTAAAGCCGAAAGATTGTGCACATGAAAAACAGTCGGTAAAATACTGAATGGACCTTCAACTTGCTTCAGCTTAATACTGCTTCATAGGTACTGTACCTTAGTGACTCTTGTTTACTGCTTAGCTTTATTGTCCACCTTAGTAACATGTCGTGGTATCGATGTCTTCCAATTTACAAATTTCATGCATAGCCTGATATTATTTGTGCAGAAAGGCTGGTACCATGTACTGATTGTTCTATTGTATATTAGTAGCTTTTCTTAAAAACATGTATTCTGCCTTATCTGGATATGCATCTTTTGCTCCATTATTCAACTTATATTTCAGATACTCCAGCCTATCCCAACTTGCTTGGGACTAAAGCCTTAGTTGTTGTTGTTGTTGTAGTTTTTTCTAACTGCTTTGGGGGTTCAGTGACTTGATTTTTCCTTGCCTCGTATTTCTGGGCTCAAAACATGTTCATCTACAGTCTGTTAGAGCAAGGATTATAATTTCGCCGGCAACCGGCTGTATGGTTGCCATGTCATCTACATGTCACAAGGTGGCTGAGAAGATTAGCTGTGTCGAGTAGTATTTAATACCTATATCCAGAGAGAGAGGAAGGTAGCAAGGAGCCAATGCTGGCCTGCTACTGGCTGGGATGGGCTGTGTCAGACATTTAGCCGGACGAAAGCCGGCGAAGAGCTTAGCGCCGGGTCATTCTCTCTCTCTAATTCTCTCTCTGCCACATCACGCTTCATTCCTACTTGGACTAGATTCAGCCGGCTGAGTCATGCTTATAATACTTGCTCTTAGCACTGCCTGACAGGTTCCATAAAAAAAGGCAATGCCTTAAAAGTGTTTTACTTAGAATTGTGATATTATATGATGTTGTGTGGATTCCCTGCTCCAATTTTTGGCAGAAATCGTAAACATATACTACAATGAATCACACTGCCTATGGAGTTGCTGGTCTTGCTAACGGATTGTTGTCAAAGCTGTCATAATATCACACTGCTGATGCTCAGCTCATGGATTTGCAGGCTTGGGAAGTACATCAGTGTCGGTCATTCCAATATTGTGTGGATTGCTCGATTTAATTATCGGGTTCTTAGTTCGTCATTTTTACCCTCTCAATGGGAATGTCATTGAACGCATTTTTGCAAAATAGTTACAACTGTTGTTGCTTCTCAAAATTGTTGCCATTTTCAGAAGAAAAATTACATTCTCCTGTGTATTTTTTCCTAGAATTTACATTGTCTTATATTTCTGTGCAGTAAATACAGATTCATCAATGGACACCACAGATGATGATAAACATGACTTGGAATCAGAGTGATTCTTCAACTATGTTGAAAGACAAACGAAGCTCAAAGTCCACTTCTTACTCGCCTAATATAATATTTCTGCCCAGCGTTCTGTTAAGCTTTTAGACACCAACTGGAAGGTGGTAATCATCGACAATATTTGTATGCCCAAGCCCCAACAGAGGCAGCAGTCCACTTAGTACCAATCTTATATAGTATTACTGTGTACCAAACTCTTTTTGTATAGGTACTAAACTTTAATCTTATTAGGACTGTAACAACTCCAGTTTTAGGGTTAGACAAATCTTGCATCATGAGCATGATCATCACATAAGCATCATTTATGGCATTTTTGTGGCAATATTTTGAGTGCTTATTTTAAAAATGCAAATAGGAGTTTTCAAAGGTTTTCTAGAAGTCATACTTGTGATGTTTTCTCAAAATGGAGCTTTAACAAAGTTTGTAGAGAAAATTATTTGGAGAAACTTTTGTTTTGGCCCCAATTCATGAAAATGACTTTTAGGGCTTCAATAATGGCAAAAACAGTTTCAAAAATCAATTTTAAAAGTATTTTATGTGACCCAAATTTTTATTTTGAAATCTAGGCAGAATCTACAAAAACTTCCTTCATGAAAGTTATTCCTCTCTTAATTTTGAGAAACTTTCATTTTTGGACCATTTTCAAATTCGCAATATTTTTCAAATTATGGGCAGTCAAACCTGGCAGGTCATTTTTGACCAGGGTGGGACCCACCTGGGCCCCACCTGTCATCATCCTTCTCTCCCTTCTCCCTCTGCTTCACGCGCAGAGCGCCGCAGCGCGCAGGCCGCCGCAGCGACGCGCTGCTGCCCCGCTTCCCCGCCTGCGCCCGTCGAATCGAGTGCACTCGAGCACCCTCCCCCGTCCCCTCGCACGCCCCGCCGCGCCCCGCTTCCCGCCTGCGCCGCCGTTCCGCCATGGACGAGCCCGCACGCCACGCCGCGCCAAGCAAAGCCGCCAAACGCACCGCGACGAAGCAACGGCATCCGCGAGGTACTTGAGCACCTACTCGAGCACCCCGCAGCGACGCTCCGCTTCCCCGCTTCGCCGCTGCCCGCCTGAGACGCTGACCCTCTCCGGTCCAAATTGGCCACGCCAACCGGCTATAAAACACCGCCCCGCCCTCTCGCCCACTCGCCCCGCTCCCATTTCCTCTCCCTTTCGCTCACAGAGAGCACCACCGAGCCCGCCATGGCCGCCGCCGCGAACTTCTCCGTCTAGCCGCCACCTCGCTCGGTCTTTTCCTTCCCTGAGCACGTCACCGGAACCGCCTTGCTCCGCTCCACCTTCGCCGCATTTTTTTCCCGCCCCGATTCAAGCCGAGGTAGGGCCAATCGGCCGTCGTATTCTCCGCCGTCGGGAGTCGAGCACCGGCGAGCTGCCGGCGCCGCCGTCCGCTCGCCCCGGCCATCATTTTCTTGCCTTAGTTCGTGCACTAGCTCCGCCATGGCTTAGCGAAGCCCGTAGGCATAGCCAAGCGCGCCGCCGAGGTCTGCTCCGGCGTCCCGCCGACGAGCCGCGCCGCCGCTCGCCGCCGGCCGTCGCGCTGGTCGATTTAGGCCGCTAGGGTCTTCATCTTCACCACCGTTGGGTTCGCGCTGTCCTCCCGAGCACGATGGTGCAACCCGTGTCGCCGGGGACCTCGCCGCCGGCGAGTTCTCGCCGGTCAAAGCCGGTGCCTCGCTCCGGTGCGGCCGACAGGTGGGCCCGCTGACCGGGTCCCACCCGTCAGCGCCACCGGTGCGGGTGTGCTCCGTGTGCACTACGCGGGGTACGCGTAGCAGCGCGACCCGCGCGTCAGCCGCAGTGGGGAAAACTCTGGGTGCGCGTAGCATTTTAGGATATTCCCGGTTTTAAAAAGGATTTTCAGAAAAAGATGATTAATCTTTCAAAAATCATATCTCCTTATTTATAGGTCCATTTTGGGTGATTCAAGTGTCCATATTTTTCTTATGATGAGCTTTATGCATGTAGGGTATTGGTGTATTTTTATGAAATACTTTTCTGTACTGTATTATTTAATGTCTTTAATTGCTTATATCTTGTTAAATGCATAAGTAAATGTAGGTTTATCAGAAAAATGTGGTTCTTGTTTTGTTGCTCTAGTATAAAACACAAGTGCTCCCGAAGACTAGAGACAGTAGAGACGAAGTAGAGGCTTCTAGACTCCGAGCTCGACGGAACAAGCCGAAGCGTCTCGCCTGCGTGGTCGCGAGCGAGCGAGGGGGGATCAGGGATGGCGGCGAAGAAGGTGCTCATGCTCTGCGGCGACTACATGGAGGACTACGAGGTCTTTCTTTCTTCCCCTCTTTTTGGCTCCGCCTACTGCTGAATTACTTGTGTTTGGATCGAGAATCAGCCTGGATTGCTGTATCCTGAAACAAAATCGGTTCTTGATTTGATGCTTGGTTAGGTCATGGTCCCGTTCCAAGCGCTGCAAGCATATGGGGTGTCCGTGGATGCCGTCTGCCCTAGCAAGAAGGCCGGCAACCTCTGCCGCACCGCCGTCCATCAGGGGATCGGCCACCAGGTACCTTGGATTGATCTCCCTGTGTCCTACTTTTTTTCCCTCCTTTTTGCGTGGTAGCATTCCGTTGGTTAGGGTTATTTATGTTGTCTTGCTTCTAGTGAATTGATGAGTTGGACCAAATGAAGCTGTGTAGAAAACTTGTTAGGAGTTTATTAGATTGACAGTGAAGAGCGGAGGCTTGCATAAACTAGATTGGACACTGCATTTTTTTTAAGCAAAGACACTGCATCTGATTTATTCACCACTCCATAATATTCAGATTCCAGGGAAGTGTAGTTACTGCTGTGACTGAACTGTACTCGTGTTTCTTTAGCCAGGAGGGTAGGTGAAAATACTTTTAGCCTTATGCTTCTTTAGAAGTAGCTGCTTCTGGAGGTAGTTTTCAGGATGAACTAGTATTGTATATTGCACACGCCCTAGCTACCAAACAACAATTTACATTCGTGTTCACAGAACTTTTGGGTGCAATTTGTACCCTGGAAATTGATCGAGACCATATGTAACGATCATCTCTTTAAATGTATACGAGACGCGGATATATATTTTCTATATATATTTAGGATCGAAATATAGGCAGCGAATGAGACGTCAAACGGTGCAGGATGCCAAGATCAATCAGTTGGCAGGAGTCACACGAGTGTGGAGTGTCCAAAACAGGATAGGAAATCCGAGATGGCGACATCCGAGCTACCGCCTTCGCCCATGGCCTTCCTCGCCTTGTCGCTCCAGTCCAAAGCCCTCTTCCTAAACTCCTCGGCCGTCTCGCCTTCCATGACGTCCCGCACGCGCCTCTCCACCTCCTGGCTCCTCACCACGCCCTCGGCATCCGGGCGCACCCGCACGCCGACGCGCCACACGTCCTGTATGTACTTGGCGTTCGTCGTCTGGTCCGACCAGTCGGGCATCGCCACCATGGGCACGCCGGCGCTGAGCGCCTCGACGGTCGAGTTCCACCCGCAGTGCGTGAAGAAGCAGCCGACGGCGGGGTGCGCCATGACCTCCAGCTGAGGGCACCACGACACCAGCAGCCCCCTGCCGTCCTTCGCCGCCTTGTCGGCGAAGCCCTCGGGTAGCTTGGAGGTCTCCGTGGCCCGGACCACCCACAGGAAGGGCTTGCCGCTGCTGTAGAGGCCCTCGGCGATCTCGCCCATCTGGTCCGGACCCAGGGACGCCATGCTACCGAAGGAGACGTACAGGACGGACCGTGCCTGCTGGGCGTCCAGCCATGCTTTGCTCTCTGCCGCCATTGGAACGTGCAGGTGGATGCCGTAGGACACGTCGTCTGGCAGGCGGTTGTCGAGGAACGCCGACGGGACGGTCGGGCCCACCATCTTGGCTCTCCACGTGGACGCCATGTAGTCCGCTTCCTGTGGCTCCAAGTCGTAGAACGAGTTGACGAGCACGTGGTCGGCGGTGTCTAGCCCCAGGAACTGGTTCAGCAGCAGCTCCAGGAAAGGCGGGGGGTACTTGGTGTCGACCAAGAACGTGGGCATGTCGCTGACCTCGAGCTGGGTGGACAGCCCGGGCAGGTCCCGCAGCACCTCGTCCGGGCGCGTCAGCGGCGGGGGCGGCACCCGGCCAGCCCAAGCGTGCGCGTACAGGATGTCCACGGCGCACGGCTGCGTGAGGAACGCCGCGGACGCCGCGCCGCGCCGCCGCGCCACGCGCTGCGCCCACGGGGCGAACGCGTCGTACACCACCACGTGCACGGGCCGCCCCAGCTCCGACTCCGACGCGAGGAGCTCGTCCAGCGACTCGGACCCGGCCGACTCGATGCGCTCGAAGTAGGCGGCGCCTATCCCGCCGAGCTCGTCGGGCCCGCGCTCGTCGCAGCCGTCGGAGATGGCGGCGACGTGGACCGAGCTTGGCGCCGGCTTGGTGGAGTTGATGATGAAACGGGTCGCCGCCAGGGTGCACCTGACGCTGCTGCGGCCGGCCAGCCGCTTGCCGAACTGGAGCAGCGGGTTGATGTGGCCCTGCGTCGGGAATGGGAGGAGAAGGACGTGGACCACGCTTTGGTCGGATGATCTCGCCGCCATGCTGGTTCAACTGATGAATGGATGCTATGATAATTCTATTGCAGATATGATTTGCAGTGGCGATGTTCTTGGGAAGTATGAGAGTGCAGGTCTCTCTCTATATAGACGATCATCCTGGTGCATCAGCGAGATATGTTATCATCAGATGCTGAAGCCTGCCTGAAGCAAAGCCCAAGTAGCCAAACTGTTTGCATTGAATATCCTGGATCTGCACCGGCAGTAGAAGAAAACTGCAGGATCACAATAAGAGACGCACTTCTTCCTTGTTTGTCGATTCCTCTGTTTTTTTCTCTACACACACGCGGTGCGTAATTGTCACTTGTTCGCTTGGTCGTTTTCGTTTATCTCGCACGTCATCGATGACTTAAGCTTCCTGTCGAATCCATGAATCAGCTGTCAGCACTGACACATGTTTTTACGTGAGCATCTGCGGAGTATGGATTTACTCACTTCTCAGCTCGGCTCACAGCCGATCAAGAGGTTATGAACTCGACCAGGTCTATCATCTCCTCTTCTATATCTCTCCCTAATAAAATATGAGAAATACTTTACTTGCTCCAACCCGCTAAAGAAACAGAGATCGAGAGATCTCCTATCCCAGTGACCCAGTGGCAGAGCCAAGTCCAGGTCACCTGGGCCGGTGCCCGGGTTCACCTGCCGCTCGTCCATCCGTCGGCTACCAAAAGCGCTACACCTACACGGCTCAGCTAGCAGCCTCCTGTCTCTATTTCGTTCCAACACTACTAGTATAGTACACACAATGGTCCTGTAACTCTAACGCGTGAGGTGTTTGTATATGCACGGGTTAGATTAGTAATAGATATGCTTTTTTAATCATTTAACTTATTTAAACCATGCTTCTATTTAGATTTGGTGTGGCAAATATTTGTGTGGCCTTCTTTCACTCATATATGACACAAATAATTACATAAATACAAATGTGCTTTGAAAATTATGAAATTTTTATAGGAGATAGATTATGATTTTAGATGAATTCTGAAAAAAAAGTGATGGAATTGGAGGTCAGATGGAGAAGATATTAATTCTATAAGATGATTGTTTGGCTAATAAACAAGAACTTTTAGAGGAAGGTGAACATGTGCACGTGATTGCTGATTGCTGGAGGGGTGCTCTGGGCTTCACGTAATGCCCACTGGGCTGTGGCTTGCTCGTGCATCTGTGCTCATGGTCCGCGCGTCATATGCATGTGAAGGGAGAGAGAAGCTAGCTTAGCAAGGGCTACGGAAAACAGAGGAGGTACTGGACTTCGTCTTCCTCGCTCATCGTCCGCCATGGACGTGCTCTGGAGCTTGGGAAAGGCTCGGCATAGGCAACGGGAAGGAAGGTACTACTTGGGGAAGGTCGAGGAGTAGCAGGGCGGGCGGGCGCCAGGCGCCCTGCCGCGGGCGCACGCCATGCATGGCCCCTGCAGGTTGCAGCAGCCGCGGCCGGGCGACGGGCAGCAACCCGGGCGCCGGGCCACGGTGGAACGTGGTGGTGGCGCCGACCATGGAGTGAGGGCGCGAGGGGAATCACCGAGGAGGCGGCGGATCGGCCTGGCGTCGGCGCCATCCCTCTCGCCCCGACGCGGTTTGTACAGAGAAGAGGAAGCGACCCGCCGTCTAGATCCTGTGTGGCAAAAAAAGAGGAGTAATTGTTCTTTTGACGGACTCAACAGCAAACTAGCCTAAATAATCACTCATTTGAGAGGATAGTTTTTTAAGGTGGGCTAGTTGCAAAAAACTAGCTCTGGCCCTCCCATTTGGTTTTTGAGCTAGTTTGATGTAAACTAGTCCGAACTAACTCTAAACCATGAGATCCAAACAGGACCAATGTAATGCATGGCGCTAAAGGAATACGTATAATACAAAGCAGAAAGCGATGAGAAACAGGCCGAGGCCTAGGGTGCCATATCTTCACTACATTCCATGATGTTATGTCCAATATTCTGTAAGTAGTTGCGTCTCGTCTGGGCTCGTCAAAAATCGTGGCTCCAGCGTCATTGTCCTATCCAGCTCATCTTTACAAGGACTGCGTCTTTGCAATAGAAAGTTTGGAATTTTTTTAAATAATGGATTGGCTTCATAGCAGTGGGATTCGATGGGAACGACAGGTTTTTTTATATGGATACAAGCGCAAATGTCGTGCCAAATTTGATAGAGGACAAAGAAAAAGGTCAATAGGACTATGATTTATTTTTGGTGGAATATTTAGAAGGATAAGAATAAAAAAACTTTTTAAAAACGGACTTTGCAAAGCATTGCTCTGTAAAGATAACATTCAACAATTGCCAATGGCGACACGTTGTCATGTTATGGAAGGCAAGGCCTGACGTTCTTTTCTTTCTATTTGTTGGTAGTCACTCGGCTTGGCCACACGCCATAGGTTGGTGTTTTAGCCCAACTTCTTTTCCTCCGTAGTTATTTTATGTTTTGCATCTAATAAACAATAAAATGCTGACAAAGCTCTAGCCGCCTTTCTAAAAAGAAGATCTCCTATCCACTAGGTCTCACTCCAACTACTGCCAACTACATTTATAGTGCAACATCGCCCCTATGACCACCAAGTGTCCATGTTGCAGCACAGAACCTACACCCATGTTACAAATTTGGCCAGAGAGTTAGGAGCAAGCCCTGAGTGATTGACTGGATGTTTATTAGGCATTAGGGTTAGGACGTCATGCAAATATCATTGGGGTGGTATCGCATGGGCAACATTACCACATAATTTCTTTTTCCCATACCTAGCTGTGAACACACATGAGGGAGAGACGAGAGAGGTGTAAGGGGGTGGCATATACATGTGAGAGAAAAGGTCAAGAGTAGGGAAAGAAGGAAGAAAGTGAAGATTAGACTCATCGTGTATGGGCACCACTTGTGAAGGTAGAAATTAGGTAGAGGTTTTTTGCAATCTGCTGAATCAAAGACATTCATATCCAAAGGTTGATTTTGAGAGATCTACTATATGTGGTTATAGGGGAGAATGGATAGATTTGGTGGGGATGCTCTATGAACAAGTGGCGCCCCCAAATTTCGCTTAATTTCTACTCATTCTCGTCAAAGAAGACCAATCATCCATAGGTGAAACCCCAAGACAACATTGATGTCAACCCCATAAAACTTGTCTCATCTACATATCACGTCGACCAAAGTCGCCACATCGGTCGTGGTGTTCATCTTCGATGCACCGCTGATGTCAATCAATTTAGCCTGTACCGTCATGATCTTCATCGTCGATTTCATTGGCATAAGGCTATTATCGGTAAGGGATGGATGATCTCAGGCATTCCCCACAAGGACAATAACTCCAGATCGTCAATCTCATCGTTAATAGTCAGAGAGACGACCAATTCACCGGTCGTGGCCTTCTTGTGGACTGATTTCTCCCCAAATTCCTCGTGTGCCGACGTATTTGTTTTCGCGATCGGGTCATTCACCCATATTTCATTGGGTTCACTGCTGCGTTCCACTTTCTCTTCTACCTTCCCCTGCAGCTCTGCTGATTCCTCCCCCAAGTTCCATTTCCAACCTCGTATCTCCTCAGACTGTGACATCATGGCCTCTTGGCGCATGGCAGACTGGCCGGTGGCGGCGCCGCGAGGACCAGCGGCACGACAAGCTCGTTTCCTGGTGGGCCTGGCAGCTTGCATGTGCGCATGCATGTGACAAATACTACAAGTCCGGTAGAATAGGGCGCCGGCACTGGATGATTGCAGAGAGGATCAGAGGTGTTACGAGTCTTCCCTTCTTCCAGCATGATGGCGATGTTTCAGATGTCATCACTGACGACAATGGTTGTTCAGCCAATGGATCCGGCCATGTGCAGTATAGTTAGCACTCACGAAGCTTATGGGTGTCGTTTGTTGCCTTCGGTCAAAATTTGGAACTGCTTTTTCTGGTGTCAGTTGTCGATTTTGGACAGCCAAATTTGGGTACAATATATTAACACTTCACAGTCAGTCAGTCACTCTTCCGCACACACAGGTAACTGAGCAAGCGGCCGGCGACCAGCCATGGCCGGCACACGCACGTCGGAGCGCAGCAGCATCCACGTCCTCCTGCTCCCGTACCCGGGCCAGGGACACATCAACCCGATCCTCCAGTTCGGCAAGCGCCTCGCGGCCCACCGCGGCGTGCGGTGCACGCTCGCCGCGACGCGGTTCGTGCTCAGCTGCACCAGCCAGCCGTGCCCCGGCGACGACGACGCCGCCATCTCGGACGGCTGCGACCGCGGCGGGATCGCCGAGGCCGGCGGGATCGACGCGTACCTGCCTCGGCTGGAGTCAGCCGGGTCGGAGACCGTGGACCAGCTCCTCCGGTCCGAGGCGGAGCAGGGCCGGCCCGTGGACGCGCTGGTGTACGACGCGTTCCTGCCGTGGGCGCAGCGCGTGGCGCGGCGGCGCGGCGTCGCGTGCGTGGCCTTCTTCACGCAGCCGTGCGCGGTGGACGTGGTGTTCGCGCACGCGTGGGCCGGGCGGATAGCACTGCCGCCGGTCAGCGAGGAGCCCGTGGAGCTGCCGGGGCTGTCGATCCGGCTCCATCCGGTGGACATGCCGTCGAGCGACTACCCCGCGTACCTGAACCAGCTGGTGAACCAGTTCGACAACCTGCATATGGCCGACCACGTCCTTGTCAACTCCTTCTACGAGTTGCAGCCACAGGTACTTCTATGTACACTAATCACTCCCCCAACATCACACAGAAGTAAAGATGACCAATTGATCGTTAACATCTTTAAAGGAATCGGACTACATGGCGTCTACATGGGGAGCCAAGACGGTGGGTCCGACCGTGCCGTCAGCCTACCTGGACAACACCTTGCCGGACGACACGTCCTACGGCTTCCACCTCTACACCCCGCAGACGGCGGCGACGAAAGCCTGGCTGGACAGCCAGCCGCCACGCTCCGTGGTGTACGCCGCCTTCGGCAGCGTCGCCGAGCCCACCGCGGTCCAGATGGCCGAGGTGGCGGAGGGCCTGTACAACTCCGGCAAGCCGTTCCTGTGGATCGTCAGGGCATCGGAGACATCCAAGATCCCTGAGAAGTTCGCCGACACGGCGAAGGACAGAGGCCTCGTTGTGACGTGGAGCCCTCAGCTGGAGGTGCTAGCGCACCCGGCTGTTGGGTGCTTCATGTCGCATTGCGGATGGAACTCGACGACGGAGGGGCTGAGCGCCGGCGTGCCCATGGTGGCGATGCCGCAGTGGTCCGATCAGAATGTGAATGCCAAGTACGTTGAGGATGTGTGGAGAGTGGGCGTGCGGGTGCGGCCCGACAAGGATGGTGTGGTCAGGAAGGAGGAGGTGGAGAGATGTGTGAGGGAGGTGATGGATGGCGACAGGAGCATGGAGTATCGGCAAAATGCAGCTGAGTGGAAGGAGAAGGCTAGGAAGGCCATGAGTGAAGGTGGGAGCTCAGATAACAATATCATGGAGTTTCTTGGCAAGCTAGGACTGAAAGTCTAAATGAGTTGGGTAGAAATTTTCGAGTCCTTTGGTACTGCATTTGTCATCTTCCTCTAGCGAGCAATGTCTCTCCTTGAAATCCCCGGCCCACTTCTATTAAATAATTTGCATCATTTAAATGTAATAATAAAATCGGGGAAGATGTTGAAAGTATTGCTTATGGAGCAACCCCTGAGCCAATGTGGCATGGTGAAAATTTCCTTTATTAACGTCAAGACCCTAATACTTACTCTGTCTCGAAAGAGTGGCACTGTTGTATTGAAAAAAATATTCTAATTGTACGTATGAGCTTGCTACATTAAAACAACTAGGAGAATACCCCGCGTGTTGCTGCGGGGATTCCAATTAATTTTTAAAAATAAACTATTTATATTTATAGTTATAAAATAAAATAATATTAAAATAAATTTTGATGAATGGTTTGATGACATGTCGATGTGAACAACTAAATGTGTGTTAGTGGATGAAGTGGTAGTTGTCATAATTACATGTACATGCTAGTTGGATATAATCACAAGTTTAGTGGATTGCTTATGTGGATAGCTTGCATGTTGAGATAATTCTATAGTGGGGTTTGTTTATATGACATTTCTCTCGTCCATGTGCATTAATTGGCGCTTCTTCCTTACAGAACTTCCATGCAGATATCATTAGCGTGCATGCAAATAGAAAGTACCAATCCAAGATTGGATTCCCGTTAAAAAGAAATAAAATAGAAAAATATGAGACAAAACTAAATTCACTCAATTTTAGACTTGATACAACCAAAATACTCCAACATGCACAGTGTTATAAGGTGTCATTAGCTCAAAGCATGCATTAGGAACATCTCCTAATGTTACATGCCACGAGTCTACGGGATGTGATGCATAAGGAGTGAAATGGCTTCTGGATTTCGAAAATGGCCATCTGGCCCCTTCAACTTTCAGCCTGGTTCATCGGAGGCCCAAACAGCCCTCGTCAACGTTTTTTGCTGACGTGGCCTGGTCAGCGTTGCCCGAGTCCGTTACCACTGCACGTGAGCCCGTTCGGGCCGAGGAATTTATGCACCGAACCCCCTGGAAACTTTTTCCTTCTCATTTCTAAACCAACAGAGCATCTGTTCTGCTCTCTCTTCCCCGCCTTCTCTTTCTTCTGCTCCCATCGATCTCGTCCATGGCGCAGCAAGGGTTTGGCGCGCCGCAGGGGCGGGTCTTCCCCTCATCTTCTGCTTGATTTGCAAGCGGCGCCGAGCGGTGAGGCGTGTGTCCACACAGACGCACAACTTGGGGATGGTCTTCTACTGTTGTCCATTTCATAAGGTCAGTTAGGGTTCCTCGATTTATTGGTTGAATGTAGCTCTTGAATCTCTTTGCTTCTACTGGAGCAAAAAATGATATGCTGAAATAAGGGTAATGGTAGAATAATGGTAGATAATAGGGAGGCAACACTATCAACTCAAACCACGCATCAGATAAGAAGATTTAGGTGCTTTGCAAAGTGCTTAGGCTAGTTACACTCGCTTATTGCACTTGCTCTAAGTTTAGGCCTAGTGTTTAGTGAGGTTTGCATATATACCTCAGAAGAAGAAGGTGCTTGCGCGCACCATGTTTGTTCTCGCGGGGTTTGTAGTCTTGCGAGACCGTACCAACCGTGTTTGTGGTTTGGCTGTCACCGTGTACTGAAAGGAATGTGTCCTAGGACGGTTTGGCTGGAAGCTCAATAGTGAAGAGGCAGGGAGCAATCCAAGAGAGGAAATCTAGAGACCCACTTGTGTGCGGGAATGCTCGAAGCTATTTACGGAGTTACCAGACTGGGAGCTTGGCCCTTATGAGGGGTTCCAGCAAGGACTCGGAGAAAGCTTACGCGCTTTTTGATACCTCGCAAAAATAATGGAGTCATCGACTGGAATTTGCATATCTATCTCAATTAAGCTTTTGCTTTTACATTATATACCTTGGTTGTGTTTTACCTTCCTAGCTTAGTTGATAGGTTGATAGGATTGGAACCTAGGTTGTATACCTCTTTTGTAGTAGAAATAGCAACACACCTAGCAAAACTTTGCACATTTGTATAGTTTATCCTTGCATAGGTTTTGCTTAGGTTAAAATTAGAGGCCTTAGTTTAGAAATGGTTTTAAGTTGTCTAATTAATCTCTCCCTCTTAGGCGTCATGGTCAATTCACCACTCTTGAAAGATTTCAATGTGCTCTCCCTCTCCTACAAAATAGGAAAGCACAAAAAAAAGAAAATATACAGTGAGCATGTAATATGTATTAGATCCTCAGCATAATATTTCTAAAAGGAAAGAACAAATAGATTAATTTTGTGCAAAATATAACAAATAAAATGGAGAGAGACAGAGTTATCTTCAACCTTCACCTCTACTTTACCTCCTTTTTTTCCCATGGAAAATTTGATATTATTATTATTTTCGGAATGGGGGGGGGGGGGGGGGGGGGGGTAAGCCAGCCCTGGTCCAAAGGTTGACGGATGCTGGGAGGATATGGGAGCTATCCCCTCAACCCCTTCAATGCGTTGTTATAGTAAGATCATAACTTTTCTGAGTAATGAACGCAAAACACCTCGTTGATGGACGCGTACCACATTGGCAGACACACTGAGGAGCAGGCACAGAAAAGTTGCCCATCGTCCGCACCTAGCACAGCTACCGAAGCGAGCATGCGCGGACACCGACTACAAGAAAATATTGCAACACGAATTCATGATTCACGCAAAGTGATGGAAAGCTCCTGCAAATCTGCTCTTCAAACACAACTAACAAGAATTCATATTTCCCTTTTTAGTTCGTACTGAAACTTTTTGCACAAGAGAAAAAAATAAGAAAATAAATTATTTAACAATGGTTAGATAAATCGACAAGCGGAAAAAGGTCAAAAGTTCAACACAGTACAGACTCTCTACAAAGAAAGTAATAAGCAAAAAAAAAATTAAGAAGGTTACATATAGTCTTCTAGCCATTTAACTAAATGGATATGAAGTGCAGTGTCGCTCTTAGAATAACTAACTAAATGGATATGCAAATTGGTAAGATCAGAAGTTTCCTTCATAATAATTATTGTCTCTATATTAAATTATAAGTCATTCTTGGATAGTCAAAAAATCTTCTAAGAAATTATAAATAGTTCAAAACTGCTTTTTTAGCAACAATAGTTCAAAACTGCTGATAAGTGACATTGGCCTGCCAAACAACATAGGCTATCATATGCACTGGCCTTCTTGCTGTTACCCCAAACGGACCACGAACCTCACTTTGGCTTGGAGCCGTCCACTCGTACAGGCATGGCTAATAACTTACCTGACATGGACACTCCACAAAGCAAGAATTAATCCAAGGCTAGCCAAAAGGGCAATATCTAGATGCGGAAAAGATACAATAATACAAATTGCACAGAGAAACTTGGAGATCTAGTTCCTAATGTAATTCTGCTGCTAAAACTAATTTTAACTCCATTTGGACCAGCCACTTAGCAGCTCCAGGATGGACCGATGGAGGCCCTACTGACCTGAACACCCTGGCTGAAATGGAGATTAGACTATGCCACGATTGAATTTCCACAGAGGTGGGGGGGGGGGGGGGGGGGGGGCTAAGGCCCCCTCAGCCCCTGGTCCAAAGGTTGACGGGCAGTAGGAGGATATGGCATCTAGCCCCTCACCCCACTTCAGTGCGTTGTTGTAGTAAGATTTGAAGTTTCCTAAGCAATGAACACAAAACACCTCGTCGATAGAAGCGTACCGCATGGGCAGAGGAGGCAGGCACAGTGCGAGCATGCACGCGACCAAAGCTGCCCATTGTCCGCGCCCAGCACAGCTATCGAAGCTAGCATACACGGACACCGACTGCAAGAAAATATATCAGCACGAATTCATGATTCACGAACAGTGAGAGTTCTAATAGATATTTCACAATAGACCCTTCATATGTTAGAGCCCTTTGTTTTCTATTTTATGTGAATGCTACCAATATTTTCTGCAATAGATAAATTTTGAGAGTCCTTGCTGCAGTTATCTTTTATGAATAATTTCTGTGGTCATTTGGTTTTTTTGACCTAGCAAAACAGTACATAATCAGTTGATCAAAGAGCATACTTATTTAGGATGAAATAAACACGTGGTGTGATATTGCCTTTCTATGTATCCAACCTATTTGGGTATTGTTAGCTCATCTTTCAATCTGTTCATCTACCAATGGTCGCAAAAGCCACCAACTCCAACAGTCACAAAAGCCACCAACTCCAAAGTTACAGCCACCAATGGCATTTATATTTTTTATTAGTTTTTGTTTTAAAAGTGGTCGCAACTGTCACAAATCTACCAATGGTCACAAAAGCCACCAACTCCAACGGTTACAAAGCCACCAACGGTCATATTTGTTCTATGGTTCTTATAAATTCCCTACATTTCTTGTCATACTTCTTTGAACCAATATCCCATAACACCTCATTCAACACTACCACCATAAGTGCTATTTGTCACAAAGAAGTAGGTCAGAGAAATTAAGTGATAAGAGTGAGGTGCAAATTACCAAGGTTGGTAATCAGGTTGGCAGTGAACAAAGAAACAACGAGAAATCCGAAGTGATAGAGCAACAAAACGCTTTATGGCAGGAGATGAAAGCCCACCCAAGAAGTGAAAGTTCGAAGGATTGTTCATTCTTAGTGATATAATGCACACCGAGAATAAGGGAGTGGGAAGTCGAACAAGATCCCATTCTAAATCAAAATTGGTGGCCAAGGATCACAAGATTGGGACAATCAGCCGTCCTATTGATTCTAATGATATCATAGAGATGGACCCTATTGATTGCAATGATATTGAGTTGGCAGTGAACAAAGAAACAACGAGTAATTTTTAATTGTATTAAAAAACAAAAGATACTCTAGTAATTTCACCTCCACACTACGTGCGTACGAATACAGTGCCGCCGGTGCCGCCGCAGCAGCAGGAACTGACGAGGAAGCGCAAATCCTTTTCTGACACACATGCGGGGTGGATTGCATCGCGGAGGCGTCAGAGGCCAAGGTCCGCCGACTCGCGGATGAGCATCACAAGGCACTCACCGCGCATGGAGAGGCAACGTCCGTGGTCACTAAGCTCCAGGATGACCACGCAGCTGCAGTCGCACGGCTCACAGAGCAGTGAGCACCAGTGGCGGATCCACGGGAGGGGCTGGGGTGCTGCAGCCCCTCCCGGTGGCAAAAAAATCACCTACCATATCTTTATTTTTGTCTATTTTTAGTGTATAGCTAGTGTAATTTTTATAATTTTTTATCTATTATTAGTATATAATTAGTATATTTTTATGTTTTTGTCTATTATCAGTATATATTTAGTATACTTTTTAGTCTTGTAACATTGTTTAGCCCCTCCCTTAGTTGGTTTCTGGATCCGCCACTGGTGAGCACGTCAAGAAGGAGCACGTTGCTGCTGTCGCTCAGCTCAAGGAGGAGCATGCGGCCGAGGTGGCTAAGCTCCAGGACGAGCACACTGGTGCTATCACTCGGCTCAAGGAGGAGCACGCATCCGACGTCGCCCGCGTGAAGGATGCAGCGCACAAAGGAGGTGCAGGATGCCAAGAAGAACATCGTGCTCGGCGCCGGCCTCTTCCCGAAACTGGACGTCTCACTGCTGAACGAGCAAAGGTCAAGCTCAAGGCAGATCTCGCTGCTGCCGGAACGCCCAAGATCCTGATAAAACTGCAGATCGATCAGTGACATCATGAACCAGTAAGTTGTTTGTGATCTTGAAGTTTATATACTTTTTGTGTGTTTCTGTTTCCTAGAGAAAGGGTTCTCCGTGTTAAAGCTCCTGCTATTACTAAGGCTAGTATCAATGGGCATTTCATGAGTGTGTCATGCACATTTAATAGTGTGACACCTCAACAAAAAGAGAATATTTGCATGAAATGGGGAGGAGAGAGAAGAAAAGAGTTTCACCATGGTGAAACGATCCAGCGCTATTTCCTAGCTCTCGGTAACCGCATGAAACTGCATGAAATTGCATGAAATTGCCATTGAGGTCAAATCGTTTCATCCACTAGCTCCCGTGCCCATGCCTCCACCAGTGCATGGCTTCGCCTTCTGCTGCAATTAAATGCTATATTTAGCGTTGGAATCGGTGAAATGAAACGCACCATTGTAGCGTTTTGGAAAGGTCTATTTCATTCATCATTTCATCTCGCTCTAGGTGATATGGCGTTTTGGAAACCGTGTAGTGAAACTACCCATTGAGACTAGCCTAATCTACCCTTCTCTCCATTAATTTATCTTTACTAATTCTCTTCCTTAAATTAATTGTAGAGAAAGGGTTCTCCGTTAAAGCATTTGAGGGACTCACTGCACACACATTACTTATGACATTTTTTTCCGTCTATTTTGCAGGTCACATGATGCCTTCCTGGAGTGTTTGTCGATGGAGTGGAACAAAATTCACATCAAGTCAAGACAGATTTGTTTTTCAGAACTATTTCTTCGTAGAACATTAATAATAAATTTGAAGCACCTTCCTTTATACACATATCAAAGAATTTGCTATGTATTTAACAAAATTCAAGTTGAAAATTAGACTTCTGAAATTCCTAGATATATGCTATGGTCTATTTAATTTTATTGCATGTTTGACCGATTCCAAAAAAAGGTGATGTTCATGTGAGCCCTCACGAGATAAGGGAAAAAACTTTGCTTCGCTGCAAATGGGAACCGGTGATTTCAGGAGGTGATGGTGATAGCATATCATGAGCTAAACACGAGTAGAAAAGCAGAACCACCGGCTCATCATGCTCGATTATTCAACAGATAAGACTACGAAATGTGCAGTCAAAGTAAAAATTTTCAACTTCTTTCCCTGTCATATTTACAAAAATTTATAAAACGTCAATTCATCATGTGCAGCAAACATGAGGCCCATTTTGCAAAGCTCACTTTGACAGCCTACGTGCTTCATGAAGATTTGCTGGCTGTCTTGCTCAAATAAATCTGGAGTCACCTCAGAAAGCTCCAGCAGTACTTCGGATCATGCCGACCGAGCTCAGCTGCTGGATACGGGGAATCTCGTCATCAAGGGAAAAGGTGATGTAATTCTGTGGCAGAGTTTTGATTCTCCTACTGATACCTTGCTGCCCAACCCGAATATCACTGTGGCTACAAAGCTGGTAGCTACTCAGACTTTACTCGTTCCTGGCCATTACAGCTTCCATTTTGATGATCAGCACATACTTACACTATTTGACGATGAGAAGGACATCTCATTCATCTACTGGCCAAATCCAAATATCAATATATGGGCAAAACAAAGAAACTCATTTAATAGCACCACAATTGGCGTTTTTGATAGCTCTGGGCATTTCCTTGGAAGTGATGGTCTGAGCTTTACAGCATCTGATTCAGGTCCTGGGATCGTGAGGAGACCGACACTAGACTATGATGGCAATCTCAGGCTGTACAGTATGGATTACAATGGGACATGGATGGTCTCATGGATGGCATATTCTCGGCTCTGCTATGTACGTGGTTTGTGTGGCTTGAATGGAATATGTATGTATACGCCTGCGCCTACCTGTACATGCGCACCTGGCTATGAGGCCATTGACCCAAGTGATGGGAGAAAAGGCTGTAAGCCCAAGCTTACAGTTAGTTGCAATGGGAGGCAGAACATGAAATTTGTGAAGCTGCCCGGTACTGATTTCTTGGGGGCATGATAAAGATGTGCACCACTCTGTTTCTCTCCATACTTGCAAGAACATATGCATGAGAACCTTTAGTTGCATGGGGTTAAGATACTTTGAAGGTGACTGCTGTACAAAGTTTGCTCTTGTCGGTGGAGTTACCCAACCAGATTTAGGCGGCTTTACCTACATCAAGCTGCCTGAGGATGTAGAAGTGCTAGAATCCTCTATTCCCCACTCGCAACCTTTTGGTCCTAAATACAGTTTTGGGTGTAGTAGTGCACTAAGCACACATGTGACAGCTAATCTGTTGGATATGACTGAGGGAAGCCACAGTGGACCAAAATACTGGTATGTGGCTGGGTTCTTATCAGCAATTTTTCTGGTGGAGGTGATATTTCTCGTGTTAGGGTGGTGGTTTATTTTGAGAAGAGAGGGCAGACAACTAGGAGGAGTATGGCCAGCTGAGGTTGGATATGAAATGATTACCAACCACTTTCGCAGGTATACTTACAAGGAACTGCAGAGAGCTACTAGAAAATTTACACACGAGCTTGGAAGAGGTGCATCGGGTGTCTTATATAAAGGGGTGCTGAAAGACAAGAGGGAAGTAGCAGTGAAAAAGCTTGCAGACATAAACCAAGGAGAAGCTGAATTTCAGCATGAACTGAGTGTGATTGGAAGGATTTACCATATGAACCTAGTAAGAATTTGGGGATTTTGTTCCGACGGTCCTCACAGGATACTAGTCTTGGAATTCGTGAAGAATGGTTCATTGGACAAAGCCTTGTTTGGTATAGTGGGCTCACCAGTCTTACTTGAGTGGAACCAAAGGTTTAACATTGCTCTAGGAGTGGCAAAAGGCCTGGCGTATCTTCACCATGAGTGCTTGGAGTGGGTCATCCACTGCGATGTGAAGCCAGAGAACATACTGTTGGACGAGAACTTGGAGCCAAAGATCACTGACTTTGGCCTAGCGAAACTCATGATCAGAGGTGGGTCCAATAGAAGTATATCACGGATATGTGGTACTAGAGGCTACATAGCTCCTGAGTGGGTTTCTAATCTCCCAATAACAGCAAAAGTTGACGTCTACAGCTTTGGAGTGGTGCTTCTAGAACTGCTCAAGGGAGCTCGTGTTTCAGAATGGGCAGCAAATGCAGACGAGACAGTTGAGATGGCTGTTACAAGGCTTGTTAGGATGCTTGAAGATAAAACAAAGATGCAGGACAGCACACAGGCATGGACCCCTGGCTTCATAGACCCCAGACTGAATGACCACTTCAATGGCATGCAGGCAAGAGCAATGATCAAGTTGGCTGTTTCATGCGTGCAGGAAGACAGAAACATGAGGCCCACAATGGAAAATGTGGTGCAGCAGCTTCTTTCAGTTCATGAAGCCAGTAGCACTATGCAGCACAACTCTAAAAATTGAGTTTGCTCCTTGATGAATTTGTGGTGTGTGTGCCACCTGTTGATCCCATAGAAGATGGCTATGCCATAGGCCAACAATATCACTTATTTTTCTCCTATGTTTATTTCCTCTCTTCATAATTTCATATTTAAATAGGATATGCCATGCTATTAAGTAGTCTGAAAACTCTAGTATTTATTCAAAAGGTATGCTATTGTCTGTTGTAATAAAATGCAATGGCATGTGGAAGTTCATACTTTTAGTGCCAGTCTGCAGTGAACAGTGTTCAGGAATGTTATTAGATTTAGAAAGATGTGGCTGAAAATTGGAATAACCTGACAGATTTGAGATCTCAATACTGGAAAAGGGGGCTTTAGGAAGTAAATGCTTAGGATTGCGAACTAAATCCCTTCATTTAACATTGCCCTTCTTCCAAACAGGTCCTACTGTTCCTGAAACAACAGGACCAAGGTAGTACACTAGGTTGAATGAAGTCCCAAATGTGTAGAAACCCTTAATTCCGTTGTGAAGGGTGCGGCGATTTATTGGTAGAAATCAGAATCTGACTAGCTGATCCCATGAGCACCCCTGGGGACGGGAGGGAAGGAATCTAACGACATGAAAATGTGAGAATAACATGAATTAGTTGAAATCTGATGAGCACGACAGTTGCTCATTTTTTTATAGGAAAGGATTTTATTAATTCACAACTTTTACATGAGTTGATAGAAAATCATGAACCCACTTCTGACCTCTCTGCATCAAGATGACAGCCTAAACAAAACAAAAGAAGAGGCTAACACTCTAATAACTATCAATCCTAAGACTAGACTATGACCCTTTGCTCTAACTGTCGCCATAGCTTTGTAACCGAAGTATGCAGAGTAAGCGTGCACTGGACAGAGAATGGGGAATGGAGAATTCATCGTAGAGTAAACGGCCGCCACGGCGCGACAGAAAATGGCCTTAAATTGACGAGGCATGGAAACAGTGGTCAGCAACGAAATGAAGATTGACCATCGGTTCAGTGTGCGTTTTGGTTCTTCCGAAGGAACGCATGGACTCAGTTCAAACAGAGCAAGGGCAAAGAAGCTACCATCTCACTCACTCCCCAATCCCCCAATCCCCATGGTTCGTATCGTACCTTCGGGTCGGGTGGCTGGAAGAAGCAGGGGCCTTGGTTTGCGTGGCCCCGGGAGATCTGTTGGCGCCGGTATACTTGCCGTGGAAGTGGAAACGGGGAGGTGAAGCCGGTGACCGGAGGTAGTCATCACGTGGCGAGGCTCCTCTCTATGTGGATTCAGGAGGCAATGGGTAAGGGTGAGGTATTACTGTAAAAATCGGATCTACTGTACTTAACAATAACAACAACTATGGATCAATTGTAGGTATAAAATCAGATGATCTGTTTTTTAGCCGTCTTCAACGGCGCCGTATTCAGTAGAATTTGTCATCATATAGTAATTCTAGATGGGGACCAATTGTGCGTTGGTGGCCTTTGCCGTCGATGTCATCATTAACTAAAGATACTAGGAAAAAAACATTTGAGCAGCTTCTGAAAATTACCACTTTAAGCTTTTATTCTTGGTGACGAATTTCTGAATACCACTTAAAATTTTACATTCTTATGATTAGTTTACCACTTGGATTTTAGTATTTGATGATCAACATGGCCATTTAGATTAACATCATTCGCTAGTGTTTTCGGATATAGTTCAAAGGGTGCAAAAGTGTCTTGGACTACTTGCAAAAGTGGTGATCCGAATGATCAACACCATACCTCAAGCAAGCAAGACACGAGAAGCTAAGTTGAAGACCTACTAGACATGCAAAAAGTTTAAGACACAAATATGGAACCAAGCCAAACGTAATAATCATGATGAAACAAAGTGAACAAGGGTTGCAGGGGCATTGAACACTACTTGCATAAGACAAATAATAGGGAGGCAACACTATCAACTCAAACCACGCATCCGACAAGAAGATGCAGGTGCTCTGCAAAGTGCTTAGGTTGTTAGTGAAAGTGTGGGAATGGTTGATTGTATTCCATGAATGTACACAATTACATATAGAGACTGGGGTGGCGTATGAGCCATCCACACAGTCAAGGTGCATGCCACTAATCAAGGGCTGCCTACCATCTATGTTTACAAAGTCCATCTATGCTTACAAAGTCTAACAGTTAGACTCACTTATTGTGCTTGCTCTAACTATAGGCCTAGTGTTTAGTGAGGTTTGCAAATATACCTCAGAAGAAGAAGGTGCTTGCGCGCACCGTGTTTGTAGTCGCGGGGTTTCTAGTCTTGCGAGACCGCACCAACTGTGTTTGTGGTGTGGCTGTCACCGTGTACTAGAAGGAATGATGCCTAGGACGGTTTGGTCGGAAGCTCAATAGTGAAGACAGCAAGAAGCAATCCAGGAGAGGCATTCTAAAGACCCACTTGTGTGTGGGGAAGGTCCAGAGCTATCTACGGAGTTACCAGACTAGGAGCTTGGCCCTTACGAGGGGTTCCAACAAGGACTAGGAGAAAGCTTACATGCTTCTTGTTGATACCTCATAAAAAATAATAGTCATCAACATGAGTTTGCATATCTATCTCAATTAAGCTTTCGTTTTACATTGTATATCTTGTTGTGTGCTTTACCTTCCTAGTTTAGTCGATAGGTTGATAGGATTAGAATCTAGGTTGTATAACTCTTTTGTGGCAACACACCTAGCAAAACCTTGCACATCTATATAGTTTATCCTTGCATAGATTTTGCTTAGGTTAAAATTAGAGGCCTTAGTTTAGAAATGGTTTTAATAGGTGTCATGGTCAATTCCACCACTCTTGAAAGATTTCTGCGCGCTCTCCCTCTCCTACAAAATAGCAAAGCACAAAGAAAAGAAAATATATATTGAGCATGTAATATGTATTAGATCCTCAGCATAATATTTCTAAAAGGGAAGCACAAATAGATTAATTTTGTGTAAAATATAACAAATGAAATGGAGAGAGAGAGAGAGAGAGAGAGAGAGAGAGAGTCATCTTCAACCTTCACCTCTACTTTACATCCTTTTCTTTCCCATGGAAGAAATTTATTATTACTATTTTGGATTGGGGGGAGGGGGGGGCTTAGCCTGTTCCAAAGGTTGACGGGCACTGGGAGGATATGGGAGCTACCCCCTCAACCCCCTTCAATGTGTAGTTGTAGTCAGATATGGGAGGTGGAAGAGTGTAGCACGTGCACATGGAACATGAAGAGAGATGTATTAGGAAAAGGGAAAATTATATTGAAAATGAGAATGAGAAATAATTTGGGACGAGCATAGAGATTTAGATTAATGATAATTATTAGAGCAAGTATAATAATAGTCTTATATGTAACTAGTGGACATTTTTGCCGGCGGGGATATGAGAACAACGGAGATGGGGGGGGGGGGGGGGGGGGGGGGAACTAGTGGACATTTTTTACGGCGGGATATGAGAACAAAGGAGATGGGGGGGGGGGTGCTTAGCTTTTATGCAATGCAAGCAATAAGTTGTACACGTAGAGCTTGGTGGGCTTAGAAGATATCAAGTGAAGGTGAGGAGAATTAGAAAAAGGTGTAACATGCTATTACATGAAACTTTTTTTTTTTTGACAATAACTATTACATGAAACTTTGGAAAGCATACTGTGGAATAGTAAACTTTGAACATTGTGCCATCTAGCCTTCAAAAGCGAGGAGGGCACAATTGATCATGGAGTAAAGTGCTGCTTTGACATGACTTTGGAGAAGCAGGGAGCGAGGTCAAGAGGAAACCTTCAAATCTTTTACTTTCGTGATCCTCTTTTAAATCATTCCCCATTTTGCCCTTTGTATTCCGAAGGCAAAATATTTTTCTAAAACACTAGCTGAAAACAATAACAAACACTACGCCAGAACTGATAATCTTCCTATATTAATACTATCAGCTAGCTTGTCATGTATGGATGAAAGGATGAATCAATCCATTTCATACGAAAAAACAAACTAGAAATTTGAGTGGAGAGGTGCTACATAAGTCACTCCTGATTCCTAAAACCAAACTACGCCTGTCATCAGAGATTCAGAGTACCAGCAAGTACTGGACAGCTCATGGATTGAATAGCAAAATAGCAGCGTCACTTGCCACCGTTACAGTCCATATCTGAATAATATAATGTACATATGTAACCTTCAAGTTAAACCACCAAGACAGTTTCCATCATCGCAAGGACTAGACGAGGGCTCCCCAAAGAACACGCGGAGTTGAACGATGCTAGCGCCGCCGCTGCCCGTGGCAATGGCATCCACTGAGGTATGCCACGGAAAGGATGAGGAAGCTGTCGGCGCGGGAGCGCGGAAAGGACGGCGGCATGTGCTGTTTAGGGCGGAGCACGACGGCGGCTCCCCTGCTGTCCAAGCCCCGGGAGGGCACACTCACAGAGCGCGCAGGGGAGAAGGTGGCGGCATGAGCTCGCAGTTCAGGTTGCATCACCTTTTATTCTGGAGTGTTTTCTTTAAACATAAAGTGACTAATGATTATTCGTTGCTCGAGCTTCAGGAAAAAAAACATATTGGATTAGCGTCTTCGTGTGCATGCGAGTCACAGGAATGAGCTCACCTTATCCAAAAAAAAAATGTACGCTTCATCACCCTTTCCTCTGGAATGGTTTCTCTCATTCTTTGTTCCAAACGTAGCTACAGTGCAAACAAAACGAATAGAAACTAGATTCCTTTGTTCTTCCTATATGTTTTTCTTCCCCGTGAACCAAATTTTGCATGAGTTCATGACATGAAATTTGGTCTAGTAACTATATTTCCTTAAGTTAATATTATCTATTAGCTTGCCATGGATGAATCAATCCATTTCACAACAGGTTGTCAAAAAAAAATCCATTTCACAACAGACACAACCAAACAACAAAATTAAGAGACGAGGCACTACATATAAAACTCCTGAAACCAGACTCCCCATTCCATCTTTCATCAGAGATTCAGAGTAGCAGCAAGTACTGGACAGATCTTGGATTGAATTGCAAAAACAGCAGTGTCACTTGCGACCGTTACAACCAATATATTTGTAATAATAATAATGCATAACCTTCAAGTTCAACCAACCAAGTGGGTTACCATTACCATCGTCGCAACGCTCCCACCACACTGACACAAAAAACCCACTCTCAAGGCCATGGCAATGTATATGACAGGACTAGACAAGGGCCGGCAAAGCTTTTAGGACCAGAGAAAGACCGAGCTACTACAGACGTACTATATATATGTATAGGTATCTTATATATGGTATGTGCATTAAGGATACGCGTGGGCGCCATTGACTAGTCCCAGCCAGAGGCGCTGATGTCTGCAGTGCCCATTGGGTACGACGGGTAGTACCGGGGAGGAGGAGCACTTGATCCGTAGGAACCTCCAGTGCCACCACCACCACTAGAGTTTCCGCCGCCACCACGAGAACCACCGCCAGAGTAGCTGCTGCCACCAGAGTAGCCGCCACCGCGGCTGGAATAACCGCCACCACCAGAGTAGCTGCCATCACGGCTGGAATAACCATCACCACCAGAGTAGCTGCCACCACGGCTGGAATAACCATCACCACCAGAGTAGCTGCCACCACGGCTGGAATAACCATCACCACAAGAGTAGCTGCCACCACGGCTGGAATAGCCACCACCATCGCCACCATAGCCATAATCACTGCTGCTGCGATAGTCTCTTCCACCAAACCCTCCACCTCCCCTTCGGCCTCTTCCGCCATAGCTAGACCCTCCGTAGTGTGGCCTGTTTGCATACTCCACGAGCCACTCAGGCACATCCCGCTTCGCCTCAGTCATCAGCTCCAGCAGGCCCTTTGCCAGGGAGTGGTTCGACTCGGTGAAGAAAGCAGTGGCGATCCCAGCCTTTCCGGCTCTCCCAGTTCTTCCGATCCTGTGGACGTAATCCTCAATGCTCTTGGGGAGGTCGTAATTGATCACATGAGCCACGTTCGGGACATCCAGACCCCTTGAAGCTACATCTGTGGCGACCATGATAGGAGTGGCACCACTCTTGAAGGATCTCAGTGCGCTCTCCCTCTCCTACAAAATGGGAAAGCACAAAAAAAATAAACTGTATATGCTGAACATGTAAAATATGTATATTAGATGATACTTCTAAAAGAGAAGCACAACTAGGTTAATTTTGTGCCAAATATAACAGATACAATGCAGAAAACATTTACTGGTGGAAACTGATTAAATGGCTGTGCTGAAAGTACCAACAGCATCATATCATGGTAACAGATAACATTAAATCAAGGAATGTTGTGGTCAAAGCAGATCATGCTAAGGAAAAGCAGCCATGTTCTGTCATGATCAATACAGTTATGACTAATACAAACACTATTAACCATTTAACGTCAAAACTGATTAAGCATTAGTAGCAAAAGATGAATTCCGGTATAATACAGGTGGATGAAGTTAGGCAGATTAAATTGTTGGGGCAAAAGAGGATCCATCATCTTCATGGACCATAAATACTGTTTCAAGCCTTTTATGTCTTGTTGAGGAATGCAGTTTGAAGCTTTCAATAATATTACATAGACCTAGAACTGCAAACAGATGGTCCATGCAAGCATTGTGATGTACTTCCTCTGTTCCAAATTATAATTCACTTTGACTTTTCGGGTTCATTCATTTGCTATGTATCTAGACATATTTATATCAAGATGTATAGCAAAATGGATGTACCAAAAAAGTCAAAGCGACTTGTAATTTGGAATGGAAGTAACAGTGAGACCAAAAGCCAAAAAACACAACTGCAGATACTTTTCTGACTAAAATTTGGAACAAAGGAAGTAGCAGTAAGAACCAGCTAAACAATTACTGGTGAGAAATGTATTCACCTGTTGTGTTCTGTCACCATGTATTGCTGTTGCAGGGAAACCTTTTGATTCTAGACAATACCGCAGGGAATCAGCTTCCCGCTTCGTCTCCACAAAGACCAATGTTAGGGGCTGCTGCCGCTAGAAAAACATGAAATTTAGCATTAGAACTTTCCAAGCAAGAAATTGAAAACCATCCTATTAAAATCCAAGAAAAGCTACTTATACCTTACTATTGGCCACACCAACAGATTGCTTCTGCAAAAGATCTATCAGGAAGCTTCTTTTCTCCCCATCATTAACAAACTCAAGTTTCTGCTCAATCAAGTCAGTGCTTGACCCAACCCTCCCGACAGTAACAAATATGTAATTGTACAAGAAGTCAGAAGCCAGCCTCTGAGAAGAAACACAATGTTACATCAGTCAAATATGTATCAATTTAACAGCAAATAGTTGTATACTATATCAACACAACCAAAAGACTAACATCATTTGTGAAGTATAAGATTTAAGTGTTATCCACTTCTATTCAAAAAGATAAGTGCCATTTAGTAGGTACTGTTCTTATAAAATGATTGCCCCTTTCAGAAAAAAATGCATGTCATATAAAGTTCAAAGTTTGCAAGTTATAGGAGAAAACAAGAAAAATATTCAGTTGCCTCCTCATGCTGCATTACCAAAACAAAAAATGTCATAGTAAACATATCTCTACCTGTATTTCTGGTGGGAAGGTTGCACTGAAGAGCATAGTTTGTCTCACAGACTTTTTTGGCATATTCATCATGTCAACTATCTTTCTTATCTGAGGCTCAAACCCCATATCCAGCATTCTGTCAGCTTCATCCATTACGAGGTACTTGATTGCCTCAAGAGAGATCCGTGATCGCTCTACCATATCCACAAGGCGTCCAGGTGTAGCAACAAGAAGATCAACACCCCTCTCTAGATCACGCAGCTAAAAACAGCAAGCATGAAAAAATAGAAACCACATCAATATTGTGAAGGCAGACAATATAAATACAGCATGAGCATTCACAAAAGTTATAAGGCATTGTCTATCCATAATGCCGCATTTCCTACTGTTGAGTGCCACATCAAGAAATTGCAGGGACAATGACTTATCAGATATTTTGGTTAAACTTTCCAAAAAATATGCTCTACTTCTACACTAAACATTGCTATCTGAACATCTTAAGTGCTTTAAAAATAAACTAATCTGCATAAATAGACAACAAAACGAGGGTTGTGCAGAAAAAGAAAAGCATGCAAGAAAGCAGCAACCACCTGGTCATACATTGGTGTTCCCCCATAAGCTACCACGACTCTGAGTCCCGTTTGGAAAGAAAACTTCTTGGCCTCCTCGTTAATCTGAAATATAAAACCAAAAAACACTAAATCCAATCAGAAGTAACACTATATATAGGAATCAAGCATGAATTTCTTCATCAATCACCACTTCATGCCATTGAAGAATATAAATTCATAAGAAAATATAAAATAGCTTGGGATCCCTGGAATTGGGTTCAATCATAATCATATTGTTTGGATGGTCTATATGGTACTGTTTAGAACTAAAATGACAATTCTGATCAATTGTAGTGATGCCCAATAGACCAACGTCAAGATTCATGGCTTGAAAAGTGGAAAGTCTAATTCCATTTTAACCCACTATTTACTCGCCTGCTGCACCCATCCTTTGAAGCAATGACATGTTCCTGGTAGCCATTGGACAACCACAAGGTCACGACACCATAGGAACACTAGCAAGCATGGCGCTTAAATATGCTGGAAAGCATTCCAACTCAGGGCACCCAAACGGGCCAGTGGGCCACCAAAGGAACAACATGCCAAATTGAACGACTAAATACATCCTAAAGCACAGATATCAACACAGAACTACAAATTTATATGACCAACAGAAGTAGCATTCTGGCAAGGATGAAATATTGAAAGCTACTAGTACCTTCGTTACGAACTATAGCTTCCTTTAGCTATGTTATATCTTGGGTCAACTTATTTTACTTCGACAATGTATATATTAAAATGCCGTAACATCTATAGCTTCGAATTGGTTTCATCAAATATTCCATGTGTTTGGTTGTACTGATTGAAGAAACAACTAAACATGTTGTAGCCAAAATGAAGGACCATGAACATACTTAAACTGCATGAAGCCTATCCTAAATCACAAAACATGTGCGGTGTTTTGTGGACAGCAATTCAGCAAGTAGATGACAAGTAGGCATTTTAGCCCACACACTGAAACAAACTCAGAAATCCTCGAATCAAAGTCAGAATATTAAAAAAGGAACCTAACACAGCAGACTTCACCTGTTAGAAAACTGCAATCGACCTGTTGTTTTTGTCAGGAAACTACCCACAATCCTATGACTAATGCTTCCATGTACAATTAATTGTGCAGAAACAATTCTAGCATGCATATGCTAGGATGGATTATAGAACATGGGAGATGATAAGTTGCTCCAAACGGCCGAAGCAAAGCATACATCAATTGAAGTGTATCCATCCACTGAAATCTAGTGTATCAGTAAGAATATCACCAACTCATATCAACTGTGGGAGTCAAACTGTTCAAGTAAAAGCATGCGGAGCAGAAGCAACTAAGCTTGCAAACAAGCAATGCCATCATCCCAAGCAACATTACTACACAATCTACATTAGGCAGGTGCAATAGCAATAAGTCCCCAGCTAAACCGTGCAATTCATTAACAAAGTTAGGAGGCAAAACCCCAATTCGCAAGGGTACCAATTCGCAGCCGCACACACTGAGGAGCAGGCTCACTCCATCGCGGGCAGCAGCCACGCTGAGAAGCAGGAATAAGCAACCAGCAGCACATTGTCCGGGAACATCCGCATATATAGGCACAGCACAACAACGGAAGCGGGCATGCACGCCACGCGACACCCAGCGCTACAACTACAACAACAGTACGGTGATGTCTACAACACCTGCAAACATGTAGATCTACGAGCCGCGCGGGAGCATGGCATCCACGCGCGGCCGCATCGACGGCGCGCGCCAGAATACGCCGCACGGCATGCCAAACAAACAGCGAAAAACGTAGCAGTAAAAGAGCGAGCCGGCGCCTCGATCGATCCATTACCTGTGCTGCGAGCTCTCTGGTAGGCGCGAGGACGAGCGCCCGCGGCTTGGCGACGCGATCCCTGTCGCGGCGGCCGAACCCGCCGCCGCCGTACCCTCCGCCGTACCCGCTCCCTCCTCCTCCTCCTCCTCCCGCGGCCGCCACCAGGCCGCTGACGACGGGGAGGCAGAAGGCGGCCGTCTTCCCGGACCCGGTCTGCGCGCACGCCATGAGGTCCCGGCCGCCCATGACGATCGGCATGGCGTAGCGCTGGACCGGGGTGGGGTGGTCGTAGCCGCAGCGCGCCACGTTGCGGAGCACGGCCTCGGCCAGCCCGGCCGCCTCGAACCCGGCGGCGGGCGGCGGCGCGCCCTCGCCGCTCACCTCCACCGGGATGTCGTACTTGTCCAGCCGCCGCCCGCCGCTCTCCCCGTCGCCGCCGCCGCCGCCGATCTCGACCGCACCCACCGCCGCCGCGAGCGCGCCCACCCCCGGCGCCACGCGGTTGCCGCTGCCGCCGCGAGGAGTGGGGGCGGCGAGCGGCTCCGCCCTGCGGGAGCGGACCGGGACCGTGTTCCACGGCCCGCCGCCGTCGTCGCCGTACGACGCCATTGGTGGGGCTCTTCGGCTACCACCCACAAAACCCCAGTGCCTTTTGGGAAGGGAAGCGGAGGGAAGGGGAAGGGAGGAGGAGTCACCGAGAAGGCAGAGAGAGAGGGCCAGTGTGTATATAGCGGAGCGGAGCGGCGGTGTGAGGGGAGTGGTTGGAGAGCTGGCTGCACCCGGTCCATGGCGCTCTCGTGGAGTGGGTGGACATGGTGTATGGACCTGAGGGTCTTTTCTGCTCCCATTTCTGCGTTGAATGTGAGGAGAGTCCACGATGACGAGGAGGCGGTGTACGGGGTTTCGGTGGACGCGGGCGCTCGGCCTTCCGGCGTGAGGCGTGGTGTGGAGCCCACCTGCTGCTGCTCTGACACCTGGAGCGCGAGGTCTACCTACAGCTACTCGACCCGCCCAATCAGAGGCGAATATGCGCGGGTACAGGCGTGGGGGTAGCATGTGCCATGGCTGCCATCGGTGTGTACTTCCTTGGAAACCAAGGAGACCCCGGAGGTGCTCCTCTTTTGCCGGAGGGTGCTAGCGTGCTAGTACCACGCTAGGATTTTGAATCGGCGATATGCTTTCCCTACGTAGAAAAATTGTAATCTCGTTTTTCCATAAGTACTTAAAATTTGATGAAATTTGTATAAGTACTAATATTTACAATAAGAATCATTGAATTAGTTGAAATATACCTCTATAATATTAACCAAGGAGACTAGGGGTCCTTTCATCGGTTCAGGTTTAGCTCATGGTCTCTATATCTGGCTGCAAGGCTGCCCAAATTTACTTTACCTCACATGCACCCGACACGAAGCTACAACGACATTTAAACTAGGACGGAGGGAGTAGTGTTATGGCTTAGCTTTTGCCCAGAGTTTCTCACCTTTTTATCCGGCAGAACCATGCTCTTTCATGCCACAATGCCACGACATGGTGCCTCTTCAAGTTTTTATTAGGGTAAGCGACTACTTCCGCATAGGCTAACATTCTTGATGATTTGGACACTAACTACATATAGGTGGAAGTTAGGACAACACTATCAGGTGGAGTATTGGGCATGGCCACTATCAGGTGGAGTATTGGGCATGGCCTTATGAGCTAGGAGGCTAAGGCACCAATGACCTCTTCTGCAAAGCTAATGTGACAATGTGCGAAGCTACCAATCTTGATTATGGTATGAACAATAATGCATGTCGAAGTGGAGGCTAAGTCTACAAGCAAGAATCTAGTGTTGGGACTGGCCTTAGTTTTCAAAAGATAGGACTGGTCTTAGAAGCAACAAAATTATGTGATGTATCTGTGCATCTACTTATTCCTACGAGGACAAATCCTTTTATGTAAAACAGTAAAAAGAGTTGCCAAGTGTTCGTCATCACGTATTGCGCCGCATGGCATGCACTTCCCCCCCTGTGTCTAGCTTCGTCGTCCCAATATGGAACTTCGATGCTAGACCGAGCTATAAGGCTCTGTAATTCGACGTGAAAGCGAGGACCCCCTATAGCCATAGGGCACTGCCGTGCACCTTGAATCATCATCTCCACTTTCAAGAAGGTAAAGCCCAAACCGTGATATTACACGGGGAAGTACGTGCGTGGTACCGCCCATGCCCTACTGTTGTGCCTGTTTTGAGCAAATAGCTAATGCACTGTAGCTCCAAAGGCCCAACACTAGCGTGCAACCGCGTGCCTGACCGTGACCATTGACGTTTTTGACCGGTGCCTCGTGGTGACCCGTCGCCGGACACTGTATGAACTGTTAGGTGAACGTGAAGCACGGAAAGTATCAAGCCGAGGCCGCTCCGAAACTAGAGTCTAGAAATGGTCCGTGGCGATCCCTTTTTTTTCTTCTCCATGGAAAATGCTCAACCAGTCAACCTGCTGGGTGTGCTTGATCAGCTCTGCCGAGCGCACCCCTAACGTCGAATCATTTTTTTTTTTAGCTTTTGGCTCTAAAAACATGTTCTTCATTGTCATGCTGTACAACTCTACAAGTGAAATTGAATCTGTTTTGGTAAATCTTTTGGAAAAATGACGTATCTTCATTGTTGAAAAGAGTAAAATGCACATAATACCTTTTCAGTTTTTGCGTTAAGAAAGAACTTTTTCATCTTTTCTTTCTTCTTTTCTCATTTTCCCTCTTTCCCTTCTCTCTTCTCTCTCCACGTTGGAATTCACGCGTAGGCAGTCCCTCACGGTGGTCATGGCTCATGGGCCTGGAGTGCGTGATACGGCCCAGCTTAGAATCTCCGATTCTGAATTCTCTCACAAGATCGGCGGCCGCTGTGACGCGGACTGCGCCGGCGGCGCGGAGTAGGAGTCAACGTTGACCCAGAGCAGCGAGAGCACGGACACGAAGAGCACCGACCACATCACGGCGATGGTGGGCGCCCGCCTGTCCCGCCGCGCGAGGAGGCCCCTGAAGAAGCCCTGCAGGTGCGCCACCACCCACCCGGCGAGACCCAGCTTCACGAGGACGGGGCCCCACCTCTGGTACCCGTGGTCCACCCCGTACGACACGGCCACCACCACGCCGGCGAGGTTCCCCAGCAGCAGGCTCGCCGGCGGGATCAGCAGGTTCGACCACCGCAGCACGGACTTCCGCGCCTCGCCGCCATTGTCGTCGTCATCCGAGGTCGTCGACGATCGCCTCCTGGTCGCCGCCGTCTCCGTGGAGGTGGAGGAGAAACCGACGTCGACCCCGGCGCACGAGCGGAGGACGCCCTGGAACACGGCCGCGAGGCACGCCGAGGTGCCGGTGACGACCCAGAGCTTCTGGTCCCGCCACCACGCGCGCAGCGTCACGCCGCTCCACCGGAGCTCCAGCGCGAGCGTGGCCGCCACCGAGGACAGGAGCAGGATGAGCATGACGGCATCGTAGTAGCCCACGTCGTCCGGGAAGATGGACTTGCCGGTGAGGAGGCACGCCGCCGGGAGCGCGCAGTAGACGGTGAGCGGGAGGGACGCCAGCGGGTACGCGACGCAGCTCACGTAGCCCAGCCGCTGCATGAGCCGCAAGCGCCCGCCGGCGCCGGACCAGACGGGGCAGTGCCGGCTCAGCAGGACGCGCATGGCCGCCACCGCTGGCCGCGACGCCCCGGCGAGGACGTCGGAGGGGCCGGCGCGCGCGAAGCTCCGGAACGCGGCCCGCGACGGCGCGCAGTACGCTGACGCCCACCCGCGCGCGTGCATCCTAAACCCCGTGACCACGCCGCCGCCGCCGGAACCGTACATCCAGCCAACGTCTTTGCCCCACCTGGTCCGCTCCTCGTACGCGCAGCTGACGACGTGGATCGCCTCCCTGAGGAGAGAAGATGCGTCTGTGGCAGTGGAGGAGTCGCTGGCGCCGCCGTCGCGCTCTTGGGTCGCGAACGCTGACGTGATGAACGCCGGTGAATGGCCGAAGTGCCGCTCCAACGCGGCGCGGTTAGGCGAGCATTGAGAACGATTGAGAATTGCTAGCTTCGTTGGACGTGCCTGCTTCGGTGAGCTCGTCGGTGTCCTCCGAGTCAAGCAGAGGTACGGTGGACATGGTCCTCCTCAACGCTCGCTTCTTCACCTTCCCGAACCACCACCTGCTCCGAAGCACCGGCGCGTCATCGTCGTCGTCGTCCTCTTCGGAGAAGGCGGGATCGAACCCGTACAGCGCCTTCCTGTTGAAGCAGTAGCCGGAGCCGACGTACACCGGGCCCTGGATGCCGTCCAGGCACTTCATATCGATCTGAAGAACCCCATTCGTCACAAAATCGAGCGTTAGTGTTACATCGCTGCAGAGTGCAAATAAAGCTTTGATCAGATCACATACGTCGAAGAAGACAGAGTCGCGAGTGGCATGCCGCTCGCCGCCGTCGTCCTCGACGCCGATCCTCAGCGGGAACTGGACGAAGCACGTCCTGTTCCCGGCGTCAGGGTCCATGAGGAAGCACATTGCCTCCCTGAGGACGCCGCTGTTGGCGACGCAGTGGTCGTGGTCCAGGTTGAGCACGTACGAGCCGTTCGTCAGCAGAGCGGACACCCGGAGCTGGCGATGGGCGAACAAACAACTCAGAAAACCACCATCGCAAAGAACATACAGAACCACGACGGCGTACCAGGGCGTTGAGGGCGCCGGCCTTCCTGTGATGCTGAAACCCGGGCTTCTTCTCCCGCGACACGTAGAACAGCCGGGGCAGCTCGTCGCCCGCGGCGTCCCGATCGCCGGGGTGCCCCAGAAGAACCCGCGCGCAGCGCGACGGCCGCGCGATACAGGTTGAGCTCGCCCGGCCGGAGGAGCAGCTTGTCGCTGAGAGCCTCCGGTGGGCCGTCACGATCACCTTCCCCGTCCCCGCTGCAAATTCAGACATGGTAAGGCCCAGTTCGGCACGCACAAATTCAAATTCTACAGAGTGAAATCCCCATGCTCTAATCTAATCTTGCCAAAGAAAGTAGAAGTTTTCCTTGGTGACAGGAAACAAACCAAAACTTGATTTTCAATACAAATGGTAATACTGCGCGAGAATAAAATGAAATTGGCATGTTGTGCATTTGCAACGGCATTGAAATGGGTGGTGCGGAACTGATGAAATAGCAAGAGCTAAGGACATGCCAGTAGTTACCTTTCTGAAGATTCAGGCTCGTGGTCATGATCAGGAGGATCGAGAGCCGGGGAGTTGAAAGGCACGATCTCTGGGCTATCTTCGTCCATCTTGATGGTAACCAACAGGCGAACAATTCAGTTATTCGGAGTGTAAAATGTGAACATATCATGGTTTGCCCTTAGTAAACCATTGATGTGGGACAAGAAGTCTCGATCTGAAGAAGTCTCTTTTGTTCTCTGCCATCCATTCCTTCGCCTTCATCATCGAGTCAGACGCAACACCCCCAGATAATTCACATCTGGCTGGGGATGGGAGCGACAAGATTTGGGTCGTTCCCTGCGATGTTTGCGAGGCGGTCTCAGTGGAAGAAACGACACTGCAGGACAAAACTACCGTTTGTGTGCTAGCTGCAACAGGCATAGCTGTGCCTGAGTGCCTGTGGTGGTAACAGAACAGACAGGGGGGCGATCTAGTATTTGCCGAGGAATCAGAGTCCGCAGCATCTAAAACTTGCTCCTGTGTAAACCCAAGCAAACACTTCTGGTTGGTCAACCGTGAAGTTGAACCCGTCTATGGCCGGCTCAGAGAAAAAGCTGCAGGCCTCCAACTGTCGCTCGCACACATTTCAGTTTCAAACAGTTAATGAAATAGTAGTAAGGCTGATTTTTATTTTCAGTTCTATACAGTCATTAGCAATAGTGTTCCACCAATGTTCATCAAACTAACTAAAAGTGTGTCATCTGAAACTCACATGATCTGCCCGTTTGTACAGGTGACACAGAAATTCAGAATTCAGACAAACCTGAATTACAGTACAGTTTGCCTACAGTCTACACGAAGATGGACCGAATTACATGTTAACAACTACGCGATTGCATACAGCGAGAGAAGTTCCAGAGCGGACTGAACGCGTGGATATGAAGCACAGTGTCCCTGTGAAGGATATGAGATCGTCAACTAGATAACGAGCTTGATTGATCAGGTGAACAACCAATTCAAATTTATACTACTAGCTCCCAATCGGTATTTCCTTGCCTACTTTAATTAAATTTCTTCAAATGCAACCGGTTCTAGTCTTCCATAGACGAAGACGACAGCTATTGGCTGTCTCCATCGGCACTGCTGCCACCTGGGCCTCCTCTTCTGTTTACAGTGGTGTTCTTCAGTATCTGCAAGTAGCAAAATCAAATCGCAATCAAAGTCTGAGTTAGGTCAATTCTAACTTTATCTTAAGTTAAGTTTATCTAACCTTGACCAAACTGTAGAAAACACAAACTTATCAACTACAATCTAGAATATCAAATAAATGCACTACCAAAATATATCTTAAGTTAAGTCTTGCTTGATTTCTTCAATATGAGTCTATTTTTATATAAATGTGGCCAAAACTAGAGAAGTTTGACTTACGATGAAAAAAAAAACATGTCCAACCATAATTGAGGATGTATTTTTTTGTATAAACAAATCTTTTATTTTGACAAATTGTATAGACAAATCTTGAAAAGTAGACTTTGACCTTTTAACTTTTTTTTTTCATAAGTATATTCTAAATTACTATGAAATTAATAAGATGCTAAAAGTGCATGGAGATACAAACATATCAATATATATCTTTTATGTACTAAACGTGAAGATTTGGTCAAAACTTGCAAAAAGTTTGACATGACTTACAAAGTGGAGCCACGGAGTACCTCTCTAGTGTTAGTCACTTTTTTTTGTTATTAACTACGAATGCACGTTACTATTCATGAGAGCTACTTTGCCCTTGGTCTATTATTCAAGAAATAGGAACACATATGTAAAAATGAGTGTGCTGCATGGGGGGGGGGGGGGGGGGGGGGGGGGGGGTGAGCATTTGGTTCTCGTTCTGAAGCGTGGAGAGCCTCTCTTCCAGCTCTGAGTTCCTCTTTTCCAGATCCTTGACCCTCACCTCCAGCTCGCTCGGGTACGCCTTCTTCCACTCCCGTGCCTTCTGCGCCGACACCCGGTTCCGAAGCAACCTGATTCATGATGAATGCCAGCATCAGCAGCATCTTTATTTAGTTTTTGTTTTAGAAACAGCAGCATCTTTATTTAGTGGAAGAATTCGCGCCTTCGCGGTGGGCTTATGGCTACGAAAAGGCCCATTTGTGATTTGGGCTTCACAATAAGACATCGCTTCTCACCGTTCTTAAAAAAAAAAAAAATCCCCTCAACAATAGAAAAGGTCTTTTATGTATCCATCTTAATCATGAGATATTTACATGTAGGGTCTCAAAAGAAAGTGTCTTTTTATTTCATTTTTTTCCCAATTCTAAATAAATAATAAAGTGCAATTACACAAAGCCCGTGATTTACTGGCGAGAAAAAACCCTGATTTGAGGGACTCGAACTGTCAAGCCAATATATCACAGTGGAGCATTTTGTTGAGCTTATTGCTTATCTGGCCTTAGAAAAAAGTTTTGTTACCTATTTGGCCCAAATTTTTTTGAAGTTGCTTATTTGGCCTCAAAATAAATTTTAATTACTTTTACGGCCTTCCGTTAGATCCGTCCGCTCCTTCAGTTAGATTTTCCACTCACACACACTTAAAAAGTCAAAAATACCCTCACCTATCTAACACACAGTCGGCCAGACAGAAAGTGCTCTCCCCGTCTCTCATTCTCTCCCCACGACCGACACCGAAACAAAAAAAGACCGCACATGGCGGATCCGAGTGAGGATATTTATTACTAATAACAACATTTGAGCGAATATATTGTTTTATTACTAGTAGTAGTATCATCCGAGAGTAAATAGTTTGGTCTGGACATGTCGCATTTAAAAATAGTATACCCGTTTCAACATGGAACTCGTCAAATGCATTACAGCGAAAAATCTGGATAGTTTCAATCGCCCACATGCATGCAGCCTTTCTTTCTTTTTTTTTTTTTTCTGGCGTACGGCAGTTGGAAACAGAAGGCTTTTACGTTTGCGGGAGGTTGCCGGAGTATTTGCTGCAGACCTCGCCGGCGCTCTAAACACTATTTGGTTACTTTTTACTCAACATATACATAAAATAAAACAAACAAAACTCTGGTTTTTTTATTTTTTGACCCTAGGGGTAAAATGGTCTTCTTACATGGCACGTAACACCGTTATCTTCTCAAAACTGACGGAAGGCCATAAAAGTAATTAAAATTTACTTTGAGGCCAAATAAGCAATTTCGAAAAAAATTAGGCCAGATAGATAACATAACTTTTTTTCAGGGCCAAATAAGCAATAAGCTCCATTTTATTGGGCCTGGAGTGAGGGAAAAGAAATGGACCGGCCGGACATCCCATGTTGGGCCTTTCCTCTTCGGCCCGTTATTTCATCATCCGTCGAAGTACTAATACCTAACCCTAGCTTCCCCGATCCCCACCCCACCCATCGCCCCTGCCTCTGGGCGGCGCCGCCATCCGCTCCATCCTCCACGCCGATCCTGCTGCACAGCACCCCCGCCTCTTCCAACCGAAACCATGTCCACCATCACGGCGCCGTCCTCCCGGCGTCCGCGTCGAAGATCTAGACACCCCGCCCGCGTTCTCATCAACACCGAGCCCGTCGTTGCCATCCACGACAGCGGCAGCACCACCGCCCGAGACCTCACCCGGAACGGGAACCCGATCCAGGTCTCCCTCTGCTTCAAGCGCCCGCCGCAGCCGTCCACTCTCTTCCTGTACTCCTCCGACCTGAACCAGTCCGTGGCGCCGGCGATCCTCTACTCGGTGGACGATCTCCTCCTCCTCAGGGTGAACATGGGGTCCGGGCTCTCCGCCTTGTACGACAAGGACTTCGATTACTTGGTCTACCGCGCCGGGGCCGGCGATTCCACCCGTCCATCGCTGCAGCGGCTACGCCGTCCGCATCCCTACTTCTACAAATTTGATGTCGGCCTTCTTCCTCATTCGAATGGCCATTACACCGTCGCTGCGTTGGATTTCACAGGCAGCCTCCACCAGTACCAACTCCATTTGTTCCACTCGGATACCTCGACCTGGAGCAGCAGAGTGTTGTCATTGGAGGCCCCACAGGAATTTCCGGTGAACATTCCCGGGAACTGTGGCCGGCTTCGTAATCATGCTACGACCACCGTGATCTCCATCGGCGGTCAATGGGGTACCATGGGCTGGGTCGATCTCTGGCGTGGTATCCTGCTCTGCGACGTGCTCAACCCCAAGTCCTCACTCCGTGAACTTCCACTCCCCTTGCCGCTGGTGGAGATGAGCTACGACAATGGCTGGGGAATGGAACTAGGCAACCCGGCGCAGCGCCGCGGCATTGCCTTCATCAGAGACAAGGGCTGTCTCAGTTTTGTTCACCTGGAAATTACGGAGGAAGCTTTTCCCCAGACGGACCCTGAAACGGGGTCGACTTTGGTCCGGGTGGATGACTGGGCGCTTACCACATGGAGCAACAAGAGATGGATGAGCAGCAGCTCCCACGAGGATTGGCACAAGGAATCTGTGGTACGAGCTTCAAAGATCACCATCGACAACCCAGCGATTTTGTCGGTGCTGAAGGACACTGGCTTGTTCTGTGGACCAGAGCAGCAAAACCTGCAAAACCTCTCGATTTATCAGCCCTCTCCCTGCATTAATGGTCAAGATGTTGTTTACTTGGTAGCCAGGCCGAAGTTTAGTCACCCCAAGGCATGGATTCTTGTTGTTGACATGAAGAATGAAGGCAGGCTGCAATCTGTGGCTTACTTTGGCATTAGAAGATACAGTGGTCTTGAGGTCATCTATCGCCCTAGTAGAATCTCCAAGTATTTTAATCCAGCGAACCATGGAAATCCAGCTAGTGCCCCAGGTAATTATCACTGTTTCTATTATAGCTACAAATGCCTACTCCATCCACTTGGTTCTTAACAATTGGCTATAGGATATAATTATCACTGTTTTGGTTTGACATATGGTTAACAATTTTCTGCCATGGTTTGTTCATAGGTTAAAGCTTCTCTATTTCTTTGTTTTCTAATTATTTACCTATTGCATTTGATTTGGTTGTGGTGTAATCTGCTTCCCTTGTGGATGACTATACTACTTCGACTATTGCTTGCCAAAAACTGCTTATGGCTTGGATCTGACATTATCTTTTATTCTACCTCAGTAATCTTACAAGTTGATCAATTAGATATTTGTTAGAAATAGCAGACAATGGGCATATGTCTGAAAGTATGAATAGCCTTGTGTGTTGGTTAATCAAAATTGACAAGGTGGCCTAGTCTTGGTCCATGTGCAGGTGCATGCTCTAAAGGATTATGCTTCCTTTGTACTATACACACTGGTTTTAGACTTTTGACAATGATGAATGCTAAGATCTCAATATAATATAATAATAAGTATGAACGTGCAGATCCAACACATTTGTTGGACTGCTTTGTTAGCTTGTTGTGCCTTAATGGTATAGCTGCCGTTGGGGAGGGTATTGGGTATCCATGTCCACACCCGCCTATTGTCCATACCCATATGTATTAAAATTCCCCATCCCCAAATGATGTGGATAATATCCGATGGGTTTAGAATATCCAACGGATAGAGGGAAGTAGCACAAGCATTAGCAGCAGGCATTAGCATGGTGAGGGCTTGAGCTGGCTGAGCAGAAGTTTGCACACGCCTGTAGGAGAAGCTAGTACATGAGTGGGTAAATGGATACTGAATGATTAAGGTGGATATTATCCTACCCACACCCAAAATCAAAATGGATATTTTGTTTCTACCCATACCCTCCCCAATTACCACGGGTGTGGATTTGAATATGGGGATTGGTTATCCAGTGTCAGGCCTAAGAGCATCTCCAGCAGAACCCCAATATCCCAAAAAACTACCATATTGGGGGAGTTGGTTCAAAAACATGCCTCCAGCAGATCCCCAATCCCATCCCCAACTATTGGTGGCCACCAAAAAAGAGTCCAACTCCCCCCAAATAGAGGGAGAGATGCAGCTCCCCCGAAGCCTCACCCGCATCCCAACTACCTGAAACTTCATTCCCGCGAGTAGCCTCTCCGGCGAGCTGCCATTGTTCCCGGCGGCTTCCAGTTCGCGCTGTGAACGGCGGGGGCGCTCCAAGCTCCAGATCGCGCGGGGGCAAAGCCGGGGCGGTGGTCAGCGGCTGCCAACGCGTCTTTTTCCCCGGGCTGCCGCTGCGCCCATGGTCTTCGCAGCCATGGCCGCCGCCGCCCCAAATCCGCTCCCTGCAAGCTCGTGGGGAGGAGGGAGACAGAGGCCGCAGCCTTGCCGACGGGCGCCGCACGGGGGTGGATCCTCCGTCGCTGCTGCCACCGGTGGGGAGAGAAGGGAGAGAGATGGGGCAGGGGAGGCGGACGCCGCATGGGCACCAGTGGAGAGAATAGAGAGTTGGGGGGGCATGACCGGAGGAGACGACGAGCATCTACCACGGACGCATGCTACGCAGAAGGTCCTCGAAGAGGTCCGATCTGGATCCACCGACGGAGATAAGCAAATAAAGGAAATGAGGGAAAATAAAAAAAATAACCTAGCACACTTACACATGGGCTCCACCTGTCATATTAAGTAATGGGGATGAAATATTGGTGATCTGCTGCAGCATCTCTCCCAATAAATTGAAAAGGTAGTATTGGTGGCCACCAATACATGTATATTGGGGGAGATGGATTGGGATGCTGCTGGAGATGCTCTTAATGGATTTGATGTTTCCATGCATATAGACATATTTTTTTATATGTACGCACTCTCAATTCCATCAATGGACATGTCCGACAGATTACGAATGAATGTTTTAGTTTTTTTATGCAGTCAAGAATTGGGATTGTGTTTCATCACCAAGTATTTATGTTGTTTCATTGTATATGCTATAGCAGTTATCAAGGATGCTGAAGCACATGAAGGTGGTGAAGCCAAATGAAGATCAGTTGATTATGATATCAACGATGGGTTAATCTTTAGTAGTGTTCATGGTGATCTCGTGTTGTCAACTTTGATATCTATCATGAGTCATATGACTGGAGCACTTGTGCTCAGTGGATTTCCTCTTGCTTCCATTGAACCAGTATGGACGCGAAATCACCGTTTTTCTCTTGCTTCCATTGAATCAACTTGTATGGTCATGAAATCACTGTTAATGGATTCTCTCAGTGAACCCTGCGTAGTAATCTTGATGTGTTTTTCTTGTTCAGTACTCTGTTCCTGAGGCTTCTAGATGTTGCCGTTTTTCTTCCTAGGTTTCAGTCTTGAATCAGGTTTTAGAAGGGCGAAAAGTCTTCTACCTTTCACCGATTACTGTGTAAGGAGGCCAAAACTCGCAGTATTTCCGTTCTCGTTAATGCAAATGGACTTGAGACGTCTAATTGTGTTTCGGATACTGAGTTCAAAGGTTTTTGAGGCATGTTGATATTTACAACTGTGTGACCCCAGTAGGGCCTATTTGGGCGTGACAGCAGAACCAACGATTTGGCGTGAACATTTGATCTTGCCTATCAGATCGCCGTGATAGAAGCATAGAATTCACCATCCTCGTAGTTAGTTTTTTTCCGTCCCATCTAGTTTCTAAACTATTGATTTGCTGGTCTATCTCGTAACTTCTCTTTAGTTACACGCCACGTGTCCTAGAGTCCATGCAAAATGTTAATACTACCCCTCTTTTCATCCTTGATCAGCCACACAGGTTCATGAAGTCGAGGCATTCCGCCGTTGTCGTCTGCAGCCGCCACTGGTGCCCAAGATCCGAGGTGCCTTCTTCTACCTCCCTTCCCCTCTCTCTCTCCTACTTAAGAACTAATCTCAGGTAACAAGAGAATCTAGCGATGTTTGTGTGTTGCACGATTAAGAATTGGCGGGGCAAGCAAATGCACAGCGAGGTTCAACTCTACCATAACGCTTGGATGCACGACGAGGTTCAACTCTGAATTTTCTTAGCTCCTCTACTTCATATGAACTTTGTTTAAGGTAACATGCGCAAATGGCAGTTAACGTACTAATACGAATTTATGATAAAGCAGATAGAGTGCATCCAAGATGACCGCCCGGTGTGCTTTACCGAAGGTTTACCATTCTTCACGGCATAGGGTGGTACGAGTGCACACAAAATGGTGCTCTACATTTTCTAAGCAGTATGTCAGGCGTTCTTGTGTGCGTTTGTTCCTGCTTGTGACTCGCTAGCAGGACTTCGCTCAATGTGAAATAGTGGATTGATGCCTGTTTGAGAAAAAAAAAAGACACAACCTTCAAGCGTTGTCAAACAAAATGATGACACGTGAAAGAATGAGGGACATCTGGTAAAGCACAATAATATCATAATCTGTTTCACAAAGCATGACTCAAAAGTTCTATAAGCTTCCTTTATAACATATGTTGTCTTCCTACCTAGAAACAGATGTGAGATTTCATTTTCTCTATGTGCTTCCTATTGATAAATCTATTATGCAAACTTATTTGGCATAATCAACAATCATCACCAAGTTGAGAATCTATCATGAATACGATGGAGATTAAAGGGCGCACTGTTTACCTCATGAGCATTCCCTCAAACACATCGTGTGCAAGTCTGATATTGCAGATGGAGTGGATGTGGTGGGTGCTACCGGGACTGCGAATGATGGTGTAGATGTCCAGGATGTTGTGGCCGCCGTCCCCTTCATCTTGGTGCATGGTAGGGAAGACCAATGTTGACAATCGCTATAGGCTTGGGTGGGCATACATGTCGGTGCTTGTCCTTTGGGATGTCACGACGATGTCGGTGATGGGTGGTGAAAGACCCCTACTCCCTCTGGCCCATAATACTAGTCGTTTTAGGATTCAAAAATTGTCGGAAAGCAAGTCGTTTTAGCCTGTGTGGTAGGTTTGATCTTGTACGAAAGTAGGAGTATAACATCGATCATCATTATCCCTCTGGCTCTTGTCGTCCACTGAGAGTGAAAAACCAAGAAGTGACCGCCACTTAGAAGTCCTCTCGGAAGTCCAAGCCGTTAGAACGCTGCAAGAGCTTCAGTTAGATATGTACAGAACTGTACAGAACTAACCTCAGCCTGTGGCTGTGACCTGAACCATCTACAGTCTAAGAGGAGCATTATTGTTTAGGGTTGATCTGCTGCCATATGTAAATCAGTACATCAGTGCATCTCTGTAAATTTGTAAATGTAACCTCTACATCTACTGCTACGAAGAACGTAATGTTTCGTAGCCTTTATTCGTCGACTAAAAGCAATCAGAAACCCCGCATTCCGAGCCATGACAAAGGCACGTGAAAAAAAAAAAACCCAATATGAATGATCTAGTGGAGATGCTTTCTAGCACCGTGAAAAAAAAACAATATGTCGGTGTTAGTTAGCTGGAAAGAATTACGGGCATAGAAAACGGTTCGTCTCTATTGCACCACATTAAACTAACCACCCTTAAAATCACACCAAATTAATAGAAATAATAATCTCCCTTCATTATCATTCAAGCGAGCATTGTCTGCCACATACACATATATAAGGTAGGCCTATGCTCAATTTCCAAAAACTCTGAAATGACTTCACCAAAGCTAACTAGCCAATTCATCAGACTTTAAAGGTACAGAAGGTCTTAGTTTTCTACTTCCCTTCAGTTAGCCTAATCGTAAGGCACAGCATCACCCTTCCACATGGGCATCGTCTGTCAAATTGGAAAACGCAAGAGAACAGAACAAGGTCAGTTTAGCTACTCTTACAACAAGACAACGTTCAGTTAGGACCAGAGGCAAAACCTCCCAGTTCTCCCATCAAGTTCTGTCTCACTCTGACCCTAATCTCTGACAAAGAGTGTTCCCAGTCGACAACATTGAACGAATAATTATTGCTCCCAGACCACCGTCCACTTTTGTTCCACCAGACGCAAATGGCATTGATCAAAGCCAAGACATACAGGGAGCAATCTGAAGCGTTTACCTGTTCAGGTATGGGTACTTCTACAACTGGTGGGGCCACAGGAAGTAATTGCTGGAGCACCTTAGCATATTGGATTGCAACATTCTGGTTCAAGCCAACCAAGTCATGATGGACAAAACGGCAGCTTGAACGATCCATAGAAATTTGAACAACCAAAAGGCTCCAATGACTTCCACGCTCTGCCTGCATGGAGTCCTTGTTCTCACATATTGGCAGTAACAATATGCGGCACGATCCAAGCAGTGAGTTGACCTTGACCTTTTCGTCTGCCTTCATGTTCTCCCACATCAGAAAAACATGTGGCCACATCAGCAGGAGATCTTGACTTTGATAAACCAAGGACAATCGGGTATACACAAACTCAATTACATCATCAATCACATATGTCCCATTCTCAGCAAGGCAACCGAGGTCCTTGTAGGATAGCTCCACCACTTTGTTTTGGCCTTCGTACTTGAGTTTGAGAGCAGGAAGAGGAGTTGCTGTACCAAGAGCAGGTGCAACACCTATACCTGCAGAAACATCAAGAGCAGCAACAGTGGCCGTAGCAAGTGCAAGCCTTTCCAAGTAATCCCTCACTTGCAACCTCATGTCTGCATAGGTGCTCCCTTTGACCTTTGACTTGAGAGTTTCAAACCAGCATTTGCTTTTGCCTGACCGCCCCTTCTTGTTCCACCACTTGCAGATTTCATTAGTCAGTGTTATTACACACAAGCCACAATTAAACCCATCCAGCTGTCCAGGTGTCTCAGCTTGAATAACTGATTCTGGTGACGCCTTCGGGAGCACATGCTTCAGTGCCCTGGCATATCTGTTGGCAGCAAGTGTGTTGAAGCCACCCGCACTGTCATGATGCACAAAGCGACAGCTAGAGCGGTCCTCAGCGATATAGATAACCAGTAAGCTCCAGTGGTTCCCTTCGTCTCTTTTCTTGTCAAGGCGGATGCTTGTTGTGTCATTAACTGGCACAAACACCAAGCGGCGTGATTCCAGGTCATGATGCTGGGTAAGGGCTTGCACTGCATCTTTTCCCTCTTCTGCCCCCAGTCTCTCTATCAGGAAAGCAAAATTTGTGCGCAGCAGCAGGATGTCACTATGATTGATGAATGTCAATGAAATCCGGGCAAGCATAAAGTCAATCACACTATCAAACAAGTATCGCTTGTCCTTGAGGGATTCGAGATCTTTACATGACAGCCCGACCACTTGATCTAGCATTTCACACTCAAGCTGGAGAAAAGGAACCTTTGCAGCTGGAACTATAGGTGGGCCTGAAGCTGAACTTGTGGTTGTAGCAGAGCCCAAAGACGGAATTGCGACTGTAGCTGTATCAAGGGCAGGAGAAGCAGCAGTATCAGTAGCTGGAGTACACTTCAGCAAAAGGAGAAGTGGCTGTATTCATGAAATAAAGAACTGTGCACTTGTGATGATAAGCAAGGGCACCAAACAAGACAAACTCATCTCAACACAACATAAAAACTAAAATTATGCTATATTGGCAAAGTTACCTCCAGTCCCAGTCTTTGTGTCTCCATCAAGAGCATCATCCTTGATAGGTTTCTCCAAAGTTCTGCGACAAAACAGATACATAGCTTATTAGGACAGGGGTTAAGTCTATACTCATGTAAATAAATAAGGAATTTAAACTATTTATATGTACTTTAAATGAATACAAGATAGAACTCACTCAGATGCCTTGAAAGTCCTCCATACACTTGAAAATACATTTGTAAATCTATAGAATTGCAAATAATTGATGTTAAATAACTTATAATGCAAATAATATCTTATAAGAAATAAGAAATCTCTATCTATCTACAATACATACAACTAATAAAAAACATCGAATGTCAACGCCTACCCAGCAAGACTTAGTCCTACCTGACAGCCCTCCCTTCTCCTTACCCTTCCCCTGACTGCACCCCCTCTCCCCAACCATGAGCCACCTCCCCAACCATTGGTCGCAAAGTGGAGCATCCATGTAATCACAAACTTCTAGATCCAGTAGTATAGGTTCCGTGTGCTTAGCCGGTTGGAGGATCCAAGCATCTTGCTTAGATCCTACAATCGGTTCGTGTATCTTTTGTGGCGTTTCGCTCCCTCTTAATGAAAAACGGGTGAAGTCCCGATCGCGAAAAAAAAAAACCTCCCCCCAAGATCGTCGTCGCCCAGCGTTCTGCGTCTGTCCCCACGCTCACACGCTTGCTCGACGCACCACATCCCTCCCCTAGATCGCACATCCGGACAGAGCAGGTCTCAAGCGGCCTAGATCCCCTTCGCCATGGTGGTGGCACCCGGTGACTTGGCACGGCAGCGGGGATGGTGGCCACGCCCCAGGATCTCCACTGCCAGCGCTCCAACGGCAAGACCACCGTCTAGAGAAGCACTACGTCCAGGCTAAGACATGCTCCACCTCGCCGCTCCTTAGCCTATTCCCACATGCCCGTGTTCCCATTCTCCTCCACTGCTGCTCACCTCCACGCCACTGACAAGGACCCACCCATGGTGGTCGAGAGGCCCTGTACAGCAAGGTCGCCGGAGATATGGTTGAAGTGGTTGAACCTGTGCCGGCACCCTCGCGGAGATAGTGGGCTGCCCCTGGGCAATACGTATGGTTCGAGCACCACAGCGGCGAGTCATGAGTGTGCCTGCCCTCGTAGCTGGGTGCACTCCCTTCGTGTTCATGTGTGCAATTGTGTTGCTGAGGATGTTGAATGGGTGTTGATGATTGCAGTAGCTAGTCGGGAGAGGCCCCATATGGTTGCCTAACAGCAGCGCCAGATGGCAAGGAGTTGCCACCGGTTCCGAAAGCCTGGGGGCGTCATTTGGTGTACCAGGCTACCAGCTGTGATAGGACAGGGTGTAGATTGCAGGGTGCAGTAAACTAATGCATAGAAAGTCCCGTAGGCTTTGGGGTTAGCCATTTTATATTATTTTTAGTGCAACAGCGAGCAACTCCTGCAATGACTATACTGAAAGAAGTTTTCTTTATCAAATGACATTTACCGGTGGGCTTCGCATTGCAGTTTGCCCAAACCACCTTCAAACCAAAAGAACTTTTGCATAAAATTTTCAAACAACATGAACATTTTAGGGCATACTGCATTCTTATTGCAATGCATGGCAAAAATGCAAGGGTATTTGACTAGTAACTGTCTTAGTAGTTTCAGTAGCATAGCCACTCGTTTGGCCTCTTAAAGACAAAATGTGTTATTTACCTCCTAACTGCATATAAAGTAGTATTGAATTTTGATTCACAAATAGAGTTGTAGTAAGTTGTTTGGACAAAAGGAAAAGGAACTTACAGGTCATCCGACTTGTAACGCTTCATAATTATGAATCTAATTACCCTTGCTATAACACCTTTGAGATCACGTGCTATTCTCAAATCAATAATAACAAGATCTTTTACAGTTTGTACATTGGTTTCCTGCAAAAAAAAAATCATTTTTAAGTTAATATTTTTCAATTAGCTAAGGACTTGTGACTAATCAGGAACCTGTACAGAAAAGATAGACTCTAATGATTTGATTGACAAACTATAACTATAAGAAGGCGAAAAGCAAAAACCTGTGTAAACCAATGCAGGTGCTCCACTGCATGTCTTCCCAACATAAGCGCAGTCCAATAGGTATGATTGTCAAACTTATTTGACGAAGATGCTTTGTGATTATGTACCTTAAGCATTGGAGCACTAAATCCAGTACTATCCCACTCAGGCAAGTCCTTATCTTTAACTTCAAGCTTGTCGTAGATAGCCCAAGAACCAGGCAGAGGACGCGGAACAACCAAAGAGTCACACGCTCGATATGTATTTGATATTAAAGAGGAGCGAACGAGTGGAGCTTTGGCGAAGAGATGTGATTTCATGTACTTTCTGAACTTCTTATAATCTCCAGGAGAGGCATCTGGATCAGGCATTGCCATAAAATCTAAAATGAATTGGTCAAAATAGGCTGGGTATCCTTCCACATCAGGACTCTTGAACCGAGGGAATATAATCTTCTGATATCGATCGATGTCATTAATTCCTGATTCTCTTTTCAGCCCAACCATACATGCTGTCTTTTTTATCTTGAATTTCATAATGCCTTTCTTTATCTTCACGGACATAAGGGATTCATCAAATACACCATTCCAAGACAAGCCCTCTTTGTGGGTTTGCAGAATGAAACATAAGTAGCCTAAAGCTAGCATCCTCCCAATATAAGAGGTTGAATTCTCAGAGATCCCATCAAATTCATAAACTGTATACAAAATATGAGCTCCAACAAATTCTTCGAACGATAGAACTCTGCAGTAAATGAATGAAATCAATGTAACGAAAAGAGCAAACTATTTAATGTTTAACTTAGTGACCAGTAAATTGCAAAGCACATGAAACCATGACATGGGAAGGTAAAATGAAAATGTTGAAAATTGGCATTAAATAGAGACCTAACCTTTTCTTTTGAGATATGCAGCAAATTGTTAACTTGATCTTTGTCAATACCTCTCTTTGATCCATGATACAAGACTTCAGTTTTTCTTGTATGATCACAGACTCCTCTTGGATTTTTAAAAAATAATCACAAAAGCATTCCCGTAAACAGTGGCGGAGCTCGAACCAAAATTTAGGTGTGGCGCATCGCAAACATAACCTTTTAATGACAATACAACGATGCACGTTGATAGCTAACCTATCCCAAATTTGAAGGTGGTACCAATGGCGCATCGCAAACACTAATTATGTTGTGGAGGCCGTGGCAAATTCATTCTCCGCCTTTTAAAACCAAAGTGCCAATCTCGCAATAGATCATAGATGGAATCAAATTATCTTATCTTTTCTTTTCTTTTTTTCCCTCTCTCGTTGTTGCTGTATTAGTATTTTCCATCGTTGAAGTTGAACTGCTGAAGGATGAACCGCGGACTACCGGCCACCGGCAGCAGTAGCGCCATCGCAGCCGAGGCCGTCGCAGCATAGACGAGCGAGATGCCGCGACCGCCGATGGGATTAGCAACTGAATCGACGCAATGTGTTTCACCTTCCAATCTTCTATATGGGCTTTATGATGTAGTTTATAGCCAGCCCAACGAAGATTAAGAGGCCCAAGGCCCAAGCGGTAAAGATCCCATGGAAAGAACTGCTTTGCGTCGCGGCGCGGCTTCGTCTCTCGTCACGGCAAACGCCGCCGCTCCATCGCCGGCTGCCTCGCCGGAAGGAAGGAAGACATGGGGGTAGTGGTGCTACCCCGGCGGTAGGTGTGGCAGCTGCCACACCCTGCCAGATGGGGAGCTCCGCCTCTGCCCGTAAATCCTCAGCAGCCCTGATAATTAACAAAAATTTGCAAAAAAAAATATCAAAATTACATGTTAGAGAACATATCCTTTTTTTAGCGAAAAACTGGTGTTGTCAAAACTTTTTATAGAAAAAGGAATAAACAAGAGTACAGACATACTTACAGAGAAGAAGCGGGGGGGAATTAGACACACAAAGAGGAGAGAGATTACAAGATCCTAAATCAGTATGTGGCATAAATTACCTATAATAGTTATTCAAAACAGACACAGCAAGCTCCTTATCATATGTTTTGATCAAATGATGACAAAACATTAAATGAATTGAGCCTGTCAACAGCATCGATTCAATTTGACCCTTGAAATATGATTTCCCATCATGAGTACACCTGCACATATAAAAATAATAACTACAACTGTAGTCTTTATTACTAATACTAATATTAAAGGAATAGTGACGCAGCCAGAGAATGTGCTCACTCCTCCAAAAATTTCATAAAACTATTTCTCAATCTAGCTACTTCCGTCAGTGGTGCTGGCACTTTTGCTTCATGTGTATTATCTTTGGTGTCCTCAGAGAGACCTGCATTTGACTCCCCACTTTGACCTTGTGCCATCAATCTTTTTTTTCCCCTTTTGCTTTGGTTTTGTATTCAGACTTATCTGTTTTCTGCAAGTTATAAATAAAAACTGTGTATAAGTTAAATTGGTAGCTTATTCATCGATATAGAAAAAGAAAAGGAGGAAAAACATACTTCTTTTTATCCTCGGCCTTCTTTTTATCCTCGGCCTCTTCTTTGAGAAGATTATCCTGAATTTCTAGCCAGATTTCTTCTACAGGATCAAAAGTGCCTGTTACATAATCTCCATGTTCTTCAACCTTCAAAAAGATCAACAAGGTAGTGAGAATTTGGGATGCCGGTTAGTGAATCTCTAGCAATATGGTAGGCACATTAAATAATCCAAAACTCAACCATAACTTACCTTCTCCATCTTTCTCCATATAGCATCAGGATGATTCTCCACGACATCGTGGGAAGTGACTAGAACATAGAGTGTTCCATTGCGCTGCATAACGAAGGAAAATAAGAATTATAACCAAAGTGCACTTAATTTTCCATGACTAGGGTTCTCCCTTAGTTGCTATCCTAAATAAAGTAAATGGAGACATTTTTTGCTGTAGTAAGGAGAAATGGCCTACCTTATACATCACACTAAGCCGATCTTCTCTAAATAAAAGAGACAGTCTCCCTTCTGGGACATTTTCATGCAAACAAGCTAACCTATAATTTTGAGAGAGAGAAAACCATTAGTAAAACAAAAAAAATGGTCAAGCAATGCATATATGCTAATAATTTATACCCATAAGAAGTGAGTTGGTCTCTGGACTTGTCCAAAAATCTCTGAATGAGTGACATTCTATGAACACCGCTTTTGGATTTAGAAGCCTTGAAGTCTTTATGTTCTTGGATCAACTCCTTACATGATTTGGTGCCAACAGCATTGCTCATATCACTATCCTAAAAATGAAAATGAGTTAATACAGGGATTGTCTTTTTTTTTCTTTAGTAAAAAGAAAGATTGTTAATAGTGAAGAATAGAATGTGCTCTTATAGTGAAGATTAAAATGTGCTCTTATAGTTTAAGTTGCAATTCTTCTAACGTTTTACTGCAAATACAGCAATACCTTTGGATCAATCAGCCATCCATGGAATGTATCAACCCTCAAGGCAGTTAGTACGCAATGCTCATGTGTTTCCTCAAAGTCTCCAATCCTGCGTAATACACAACCGATACACGTCAAACATATATGAAACATATTGAACAAAAAATATTGAAAGCAAATAGAAAGAAGCACACCTTTTGAAAGATAGAGGATGCATATTGAAATTCTGCGAAGAAGGTTGACATAATGCATACTCCAATGAAGGTAAGAAAGAACTAGCAGCATCTTCAGTCAAGAGATTACTCTCCACACATCTTTGCAATAACATCCTTGTGTGATTGTCAATCACACTGTGAATCATAGTTAAGTCCACATATTTCTCACCATGTGGTCTCTTCTTAATCTTCATTCCTTCATGTAATTCTTCATGTAGGAGTAGCAAATTTACAATTTCAACAGCACCACTCCATTCACTTTGATTTTGAAGAATAATATATTTGGTTTTGCCTTCAAAAACAATTTCACGTAGCTTATACTGCCTCCTAGAGTCTGCCATTGTTAGTTAACAGATGCCAAACCTGGACAAGTAACAACATTTAAAGTCCAAGCAAGGAACTATATATTCCAAACAAGCAGACTACGGCGCATTGCAGGAATACCACTGCTCATACAGATGAGATTGACAACAAATGCACTGACTGCTCTGCAATGATTCAGCATTTTTTACATAATGCTAGTCTTATCAGATAAATTACTCCTAGACCTTTGAAAACAGGAATGTAAAATGTTGTCCACGAACACTTCAATTCTCGAACGATAATATTGGATTACATCATAAACACAACTGCAACAATACTACTACCTCCAGTTAAAGCCATAGGCAGAGAAGTAAGCAAGGTAGCCCTAACGACACACAAACCATGAGAGAATGAGATAACAAGATCCATCTACAAATAGTTACAGAGCATGGGAGAACAAGATCATAACATGGTCAATCTAAATATAAGTGCAATATATCTACTCAAAAGACAAACCTTACACACATAGAGCCATGAAAAGTGTGACAAATACTTGAGCCAACAGATAGCCTGGGCTATGAACTACTATTACCAAATATAGCAAGCCACCAAAAATGAAATGAGAAATGAAATGGACCATGCACAAATCGCTAGATCTGCGGAACGCCGCGTCAATTGACACCTGTGGGAAAGGACTCTGAGACAGCGATGTCGAGAAAGCGTACTCCGAGATGGCGGTGTGGAGAAAGCCGAGCTGGTGTGTGGAGAAAGCGAGCGTAGAGAGCAGCAAAGCCCACCGGGCTAGGTGGCCATCGCCGTCGCCGTCTCCGGAAGTCCCAAGCAGCAAAGCGCAGGGAGCTTAGGTGGCCAGCGCCGTCACCATCTCCGGGCCCCAAGCAGCAAAGCACGCGCGGACCTAGGTGGCCATCGCCGTTCCGTCTCCGGAGACCCAACCCCAGGGTAGACCCGTGTCCAATAGGAGGACGGAGCGGCGCAGGCGTCGGATTGCTGTTTGCTCCGGCTGCTGCTGCGTGTTAGGGTTTTAGGGATCCGGGAACCGCTCGGCAACGATTGGAATTTTGCACAGTATCGTTGTGAGGCTGCGGGCTCTAGGGTTATGACTAGATAATGTCGGGTGGTAGTCTCAGCAACAGCACATCGTGCAGCCCATTCGTCTAACGTTACAGACTATACGGGCCTGATTGTGTACATCGACTCTTTCAACTCCACCAACATAAAATGAAAAATAAAAGTTCAATTTGCTCTCAACTCCACCTTTTATTTTGTAAAACAGAGTTGGTAAAACTACACCTAATTAACTAACAAAATATGGAGCAGAACCGACCTATTTATTTAACTAACGAAACATGAAGCGCAGCCGTCCTTGATAGATCATACGTCTCACACATTAGGCAATAGTAATGTGGGTCTCTTCTAATCTAAAATAAAATAAATTTTCCATCTCGCATGTCTTTCTATGAGGAGTGCGTAGGTGTTCCTAAGAAAAAAAAAGAATATTTTATCTCTAGGGTTGTTTATAAGATTATAGTTTTAATTTTTCCTACTAACTGGACTAATGGTACTTCAGTCTACTTGTTAGGAATTATTTTAAGCCCTATAGACTTTTTTTGAACAACATTAGTAGCTGTTCTTATTCCCACCTTCCAAGAAGTCAAAGTATATACAAGAGATTGTTAATATTGATGGTGTATGATAAACATGTTTTTTTACTGTCCACACAGTTATTATGTATTATTGTCAATTGATTACAAAAGTGGAGCTCAGATATGACAGGCTTAGTCGCAACACTTGGTTCTCCCAGTTCTTCCGATCCTGTGGACTTAGTCCTCGATGCTCTTGGGGAGGTCGTAATTGATCACATGAGCCCTCGATGCTCTTGGAGAGGTCATAATTGATCACATGAGCCAAGTTCGGGACATCCAGACCCCTTGAAGCAACATCTGTGGTGACCATGATAGGAGTGGCGCCACTCTTGAATGATGTCAGGGCGCTCTCTCTCTCCTACAAAATGGGAAAGCACAAACAAAATAAACTGTATGCTGAACATGTAAAATATGTATATTAGATGATACTTCTAAAAGAGAAGCACAACTGCACAAGTAGGTTAATTTTGTGCCAAACATAACAGATACAATGCAGAAAACATTCACTGGTAGGAACTGATTTAAATGGCTGCGCTGAAAGTACCAACAGCATCATATCATTGTAATAGTAACAGATAACATTGAATCAAGGAATGTTGTGGTCAAGGAAAAGCAGCCATGTTCTGTCATAATTAATACAGTTATTAACACAAACACTAACAATCATTTAACGTGAAAACTGATTAAGCACTAGTAGCAATATAATACAGGTGGATGAAGTTAGGCTTATTAAATTGTTGGGGCAAAAGAGGATCCATCATCTTCATGGAGCATAAATACTGTTTCAGGCCTTTCATGTCTTGTTGAGCTAGGAACGCAGTTTGAAGCTTTCAATAATATTACATAGACCTAGAACTGCAAACAGATGGTCCAGTGCAAGCATTGTGATGTACTTTCTCTGTTCCAAATTATAATTCATTTAGACTTTTCTGGTTTATTCATTTTGCCATGTATTTAGACATATATTTATATAAATAAACATGCATAGCAAAATGGATGTAGCAAAAATGCCAAAGCGACTTGTAATTTGGAACTGAGGAAGTAGCAGTGAGACCAAAGACAAACAATAAAACACAACTGCAGATATTTTTCTGACTAAATTTGGAACAAAGGAAGTAGCAGTAAGAACCAGCTAGACAATTACTGGTGAGAAATGTATTCACCTGTTGTGTTCTGTTACCATGTATTGCTGTTGCAGGGAAACGTTTTGATTCTAGACAATACCGCAGGGAATCAGCTTCCCGCTTCGTCTCCACAAAGACCAATGTTAGGGGCTGCTGCCGCTAGAAAAACATGAAAATTAGCATTAGAACCTTCCACGCAAGAAATTGAAAACCGTCCTATTAAAAATCCAAGAAAAGCTACCTATACCTTACTATTGGCCACACCAACAGATTGCTTCTGCAAAAGATCTATCGGGAAGCTTCTTTTCTCCCCATCATTAACAAACTCAAGATTCTGCTCAATCAGGTCAGTGCTTGACCCAACCCTCCCGACAGTAACAAATATGTAATTGTACAAGAAGTCAGAAGCCAGCCTCTGAGAAGAAACACAATGTTACATCAGTCAAATATGTATCAATTTAACAGCAAATAGTTGTATCCTATATCATGACAACCTAAAGACTAAAATCATTTGTAAAGTATAAGATTTAAGTGTTATCCACTTCTATTCAAAAAGACAAGTGCCATTTAGTAGCCACTGTTCTTATAAAATGCTTGCCCCTTTCAGAAAAAATGCATGTCATATAAAGTTCAAAGTTTGCAAGTTATAGGAGAAAACAAGAAAATATTCAGTTGCCTCCTCATGTTGCGTTACCAAAACAAAAAAATGCCATAGTAAACATATCTCTACCTGTATTTCTGGTGGGAAGGTTGCACTGAAGAGCATAGTTTGTCTCACAGACTTTTTTGGCATATTCATCATGTCAACTATCTTTCTTATCTGAGGCTCAAACCCCATATCCAGCATTCTGTCAGCTTCATCCATTACCAGGTACTTAATTTCCTCAAGAGAGATCCGTGATCGCTCAACCAAATCCACAAGGCGTCCAGGTGTAGCAACAAGAAGATCAACACCCCTCTCTAGATCACGCAGCTAAAAACAGCAAGCATTAGAAAATAGAAACCACATCAATATTGTGAAGGCAGACAATATAAATACAGCATGAGCATTCACAAAAGTTATAAGGCATTGTCTATCCATAATGCCCCATTTCCTACTGTTGAGTGCCACATCAAGAAATTGCAGGAGATATTTTGGTTAAACTTTCCAAAAAAAAAATGCTCTACTTCTACACTAAACATTGCTATCTGAACATCTTAAGTGCTTTAAAAATAAACTAGTCTGCATAAATAGACAACAAAACGAGGGTTGTGTAGAAAAAGAAAAGCATGCAAGAAAGCAGCAACCACCTCATAAGCTACCACGACTCTGAGTCCCGTTTGGATAGAAAACTTCTTGGCCTCCTTGTTAATCTGAAATATAAAACCAAAAAACACTAAATCCAATCAGAAGTAACAATATATATAGAAATCAAGCATGAATTCCTTCATCGATCACCACTTCATGCCATTGAAGAATATAAATTCATAAGAAAATATAAAATAGCCTGGCATAAGAAAATATAAAGTAGCCTGGTTCCCTGGAATTGGGTTCAATCGTAATCATATTGTTTGGATGGTCTATGTGGCACTGTTTAGAACTAAAATGACAAATCTGATCAATTCTAGTGACGCCCAATAGACCAACATCAAGATTCATGGCTCGAAAAGTGGAAAGTCCAATTCCACTATTTACTCAACTGCTGCGCCCATCCTTCGAAGCAATGACAAGTTCCTGGCAGCCATTGGACGACGACAAGTTCATGACACCGTAGGAACACTAGCAAGCATGGCGCTTAAATATGCTGGAAAGCATTCCAACTCAGGGCACCCAAACAGGCCAGTGGGCCACCAAAGGAACGACATGCCAAATTGAACGACTAAATACATCCTAAAGCACAGATATCAACACAGAACTACAAATATATATTAAAAGCATTCTGGCAAGGATGAAATATTGAAGGCTACTAGTGCCTTCGTTACGAACTATAGCTTCCTTTAGCTATGTTATATCTTGGGTCAACTTATTTATCTTTGATAATGTATATACAAAAATGCAGTAACATCTATAGCATCAAATTGGTTTCATCAAATATTCCATGTGTTTGGTTGTACATTATTTAAACTTCTAGATGTTAATATAGCAAGAACTCAGTCAAAGTTAGAAATGTTTGACTTAGGACAAAACCAAAGTAACCTATAATTTGGAAGGGGGGTAGAAATCTACAAGCAAAGACATACATGTTGTACTCAAAATGAAGGACCATTAACATACTCAAACAGCATGAGGCCTATCCTAAATCACAAATAGGCATTTTAGCCCACACACTGAAACAAACTCAGCAATCCTCGAATCAAGGTCAGAAAATCAAAAAAGGAACCTAACACAGCAGACTTCACCTGTTAGAAAACTGCAATCGACCTGTTGTTTTTGTCAGGAAACTACCTACAATCCTATGACTAATGCTTCCATGTACAATTAATTGTGCAGAAACATTTCTAGCATGCATATGCTAGGATGGATTATAGAACATGGGAGATGATAATATAAAGTTGCTCCAAACGACCGAAGCAAAGCATACATCAATTAAAGTGTATCCATCCACCGAAATCTAGTGTATCAGTAAGTATATCACCAATTCATATCAACTGTGGGAGTCAAATTGTTCAAGTAAAAGCATGCAGATGTTGTTAGCAGAAGCAATTAAGCTTGCATACAAGCAATGCCATCATCCCAATCAACATTACACAATCTACATTAGGCAGGTGCAAAAGCAATAAGTCCCCAGCTAAACCATGCAATTTATTCAACAAAGTTAGGAGGCAAAACCCCAATTCGCAAGGGTACCAACACTCCATCGCGGGCAGCAGCCACACTGAGAAGCAGGAATAGGCAACCAGCAGCACATTGTCCGTGCACATCCACATAGGCACAGCACAACAACGGAAGCAGGCATGCACGCCACGCGACGAGACACCCAGCGCTACAACGACAACAACAGTACGATGATGTCTACAACACCTGCGAACATGTAGATCTACGAGCCGGCGCGAGAACATTGACGGCGCCAGAATACGCCGCGCACCGCAAGCCAAACAACAAACAGCGAAAATCGTAGTAGTAAACGAGCGAGCCGGCGCCTCGATCCATTACCTGTGCTGCGAGCTCTCTGGTGGGCGCGAGGACGAGCGCGCGCGGCTTGGCGACGCGATCCCTGTCGCGGCGGCCGAACCCGCCGCCACCGTACCCTCCGCCGTACCCGCTCCCTCCTCCTCCTCCTCCCGCCGCCGCCGCCACCAGGCCGCTGACGACGGGGAGGCAGAAGGCGGCCGTCTTCCCGGACCCGGTCTGCGCGCACGCCATGAGGTCCCGGCCGCCCATGACGATCGGCATGGCGTAGCGCTGGACCGGGGTGGGGTGGTCGTAGCCGCAGCGCGCCACGTTGCGGAGCACGGCCTCGGCCAGCCCGGCCGCCTCGAACCCGGCGGCGGGCGGCGGCGCGCCCTCGCCGCTCACCTCCACCGGGATGTCGTACTTGTCCAGCCGCCGCCCGCCGCTCTCCCCGTCGCCGCCGCCGCCGCCGATCTCGACCGCACCCACCGCCGCCGCGAGCGCGCCCACCCCCGGCGCCACGCGGTTGCCGCTGCCGCCGCGAGGAGACGGGGCGGCCAGCGGCTCCGCCCTGCGGGAGCGCACCGGGACCGTGCTCCACGGGCCGCCGCCGCTGCCGTACGACGCCATTGGTGGGGCTCTTCGGCTACCACCCACAAAACCCCAGTGCCTTTTGGGAAGGGGAAGGGAGGGAAGGGAGGAGTCACCGAGAAGGCAGAGAGAGAGAGGCCAGTGTGTATATAGCGCAGCGCGGCGGTGTGAGGGGAGTGGGTGGAGGGAGAGGTCGCTGCACCCGGTCCATGGCTCTCTCGTAGACTCCCACCGTTGGATCGCGGGTTCCGGGACGGACGGGTGGCGGAGATTCCGCTTGCACAAAGCGGGGGGTGGAGTGCGTGGACATGGTGTATGGACCTGAGGGCCGTTTCTGCGTTGAATGTGAGGAGAGTCCACGACGACGAGGAGGTGGCGGTGTACGGGGTTTCGGTGGACGCGGCGTGAGGCCTTCCGGCGTGAGGCGTGCTGTGGAGCCCACCTGCTGCTGCTCTGAGCCTCTGACACCTGGAGCGCGAGGTCTACGCCTACTGTACCTACAGCTGCTCTACTCTACCCGTCCAATCAGAGGCGAATATGCGCGGGTAGCATGTGCGGAGGGTGCTAGTGCGCAAGTAGACCAGGATTTTGAATCGGCGATATGCTTCCCTACGTAGAAAAATTGTAATCTCGTTTTTCCGTAAGTACTTAAAATTTGATGAAATTTGTATAAAAATACTAATATTTACAATAAGAATCGTTAAATTAGTTGAAATATACTTCTATAGTAAATCTAGTTGATATCAATGTTAATACTATTCACTATAAATTTTACTAAAGTTAAGCTTAGTTTGATTTGCAACTTATAGCTACATCCTTTCGTGGAGACGTGGACGAAGGGTGCTACGTATGTGTTTATCTCATTGCTCTGTTCTAACCTTGGTAATAAGATATTAAAATAGGTTTATATTTTCTATGACTCTTGTTCATTTCTTTTCTTTTTGAATTTTAAATCAAGTAAAAGGTACGTTATTTTGCTCCGTGATGTTTTCTCATCCAACAAACCAATGATGCTTTTCCAGTGACGGATGGTTTTACTATCGTCATTTCCCTAAACCAAAAGCACTTTATCCAATTAGGTCATGACAAATGTATATGAGAGTAGGCCGTGTAATACCATATTTGGTCTCGACAAAACGTTATTGTGCAAAGACAAAAAAAAAATTGAAGGCACTACCATCGAATTAGTATCCCATTGTAAGCCAACGCTCCTAATTGTCCTTTCTACGGAAAAAAAAAAATCTTTTACATGCACCACATAAGCATATGATTGAATTTCTCTTTGAACACAACGTGAAGAGATACTCTGTTGCTATTTGTCTTAGGGCCGCACATAGTGTTAGCTTCAGACAAGGTTGTGCTCCACGCATACTAAAATGAGTTGGGGCCAATAGCCTCTCAATGCAAGCAAAACATTGCATTCTGCTACGGTCTAGGGTTGTGGCTTAGCTTTTGCCCAGAGTTTCTGACCTTTTTGTCCAGCATAACCATGCTCTTCCATGCCACAACACCGTGACATGGTGGCGCTTCAAGTTTTTATTAGGGTAAGCCACCGCTTCCGCATAAGATTCTGACACGCTGTGATGCTAACATTCTTGATGATTTGGACATTAACTACATATAGAGGTGGAAGTTAGCACAACACTACAGGCCGGGTGGAGTATTGGGCATGGCCTTATGAGCTAGGAGGCAAAGGCATCAATTAATGACCTCTTCCGCAAGCCAATGTGACAATATGCGAAGCTACCAATCGTATTATGGTATGAACAATGCATTTCGAGGTGGAGGCTAAGCCTATAAGCAAGTGTAGTGTTTGGACTGGCCTTATTTTTCAAAAGATAGGGCCTTGTTTAGTTGAGCAACTCCAATAGTTTGGCAAATATTACTTGGTAAATCTCGAGTTTTGTCCCAAACCCATTTGCCAACCGAAAAAATAGCTCTTCTCCAACAGTTTGTTATATTTGGACTTGACAAATTGAAAATTAGTGGCTCACACCCAACAACTTGCATGCGCAGGAAATCTGGCGACGCACTCGAGGAGAGGAATTGCGCGATGCCAAGCGCTGGCATGCGCGCATATTTGCGCCAGAAAGGGCTATTTTTGCCAAGCTTCCCAATTTACCAAGTGTTTTGCCAATTTGTTGGAGGAGGTTTTTTATGGTTTTGCCAAAAATCATAATTTGCCAAGTGTTTTTGCCAAACTGTTGGAGTTGCTCTAAAAAAAGCAAGAAATATCACTCTCTCCCCATCACATCAAATATTATATCATATACATGGAACATTAAATATTGGTAAAATAAATAATTAATTACACAGATTAGTTGTAAATTATGAGACAAATTTTTTGAGCCTATTTAGACCATAATTGGATAATATTTATTAATTATAAACAAAATACTACAATATTTTTCGGACTAGAAATATGACCATCTAAACAAGGCCTATGACTGGTTTTAGAAGGAACGAATTTATGTGATTTATGAGGACAGATCCTTTACGTAAAACAGTAAAAAGAGTTGCCAAAGTGTTCAGTACGTATTGCGCCGTGGCATGCACCTTCCCCCTGTGTCTCGCTTTCGTCCCAACATGGAACTTCGGTCCTAGACCGAGCTCAGGCTCTGTAATTCGACGTGAAAGCGAACACGCGCGGAGCCATAGGGCACTGCCGTGCACCTTGAATCATCATCTCCAGTTTCAAGAAGGTAAAGCCCAACGGTGATAGGACACGAGGAAGAAGTACGTGGCGTGGTACCGCCATGCCCTGCTGTTGTGCCTGTTTTGAGCAAACTAGTATGTTGCGCGCGCCATTGCGCGCGAGTTCATTTGGCCTAAAAATGTTGGCTAACAAAGGTAGATGGTGTGATACAATTACTAACACGAATCTGGGATGGAAAAGAGTGAAATCGATTAGCAAATCACACATTTATTACAGGATGATAAATGACATTAGTACACTCTAGCTATTGATTAAAGACACGGCACATTCTGTACAGCTGCTCCGCGCAAGCTAATTAAAATACTACTTACGTAGATAGATGAAGCTACAATTTGTCGGCATACAAAATTAGCTTCATAAATTGGAAAATATTGACAGCCTATAGCAGGAGACTAATCACCATATTGTTCTATATGAATCCAAGATGGAATAAAACATGAATCATCTCCATGAGGAATAGTGAGCATCCAATAGCATCCAATAGGTGGTGACGATCAGCCGAGGAAAAATTGAACTGCATATAGAGGGAACTGAGTCATAAAAAAAACATCAAACTTGTAGCATAAGAATGGGATAAATTCAAATTGATTCCAACAATTGCGCTGGCTCTGTAATAGCAGCGGTTGAAAGCAATACAATGAGGTAGCTGCTAAATTTGGAAACACAAAGCATTGAGAGGCACTTTGATAGCAGAAAAATATAACAATGATGTCGAGACAACCTGGAATACGAGAAGGGTACTGAGCTTGAGAGGCACTTTGATAGCAGAAAAATATAACAATGATGTCGGGCAACCTGGAACACAGAGAAGGGTACTGAGCTATGGGCAGGTCTTATTTCATTTCTGAAGAGGCAGTGTGGCATGGAGGTCTAAAGAATTAAATATCACCAATGCGGGGTGCGATAAAAGAGAGTCGGAAAATTACCGAGCAAAGTTAGCAACTAATTAGAATTTTGTTTGTCTGAAAAGCAACTAAATAGAATTTGATACCTTCAAAAGACTAATTAGAAATTGATACTACATGTGATTCAATTGAATTGAGAAATGTGAGGTTTCGGAGAAAAGGACATACATGTAAATGATATATTAAAGGTACGTCAGCTTATCTAGCAAACAACAGGGCAAAATGAAGCACAATTTTTTTGGACTGCGTACTATGAAGTGGAACACCATGTACTTTGTGAGCATTCTCTATTTGCAGACCATATGTAAAGTAGACCACCATGCACTTTGCTATGCGCCTGAGATTCCTATCAAGCAAAATAAAAATATTACCGCACACATTGGCAAAAGGTGGTTAAGACATTTATATATATACACATAATAAGGTAGCATGGTAGATCTATCTTAATACTTCTATTCCATAGCTTAAAAAAAGCAGCAGCTAAACAATGCACATGCACATGGTTGCTGTCATACGGTCAAGAAAAATGTTTGTTACCTTTTCTCGGGCTGAAAATTTCAATACTTTGCCATTAATATCGCAGAACTAAACAAAGGGAGGATATCTCAGTTTCAAATAAAGAAATTCCATCATTCAGTTGAGGATATCATTCAGTTCTTTGGAGATGGCAGTAGTTTTGTTCCCAGGTTCCCACAGCAGCGGTACTCCTGGCTAGCACTCAACGATGTGTACAGCAGAACTGAAGGTTAAAGAAAGCATGGAACTTTATTGTGACCATGCTTGCGTAACTGAACTGAACCCTCAAGTTCCAGTGTCTTGCTGCTGTGAAGCAAGTCGGGTCAAGAAATACTCCCCTGCAGAAATCAAATAGCCATACATGTCTGAAATGCCACCCACTAAGAGAAGCATGTGTGTTTTAGTTTCAGTATACCTGAGTGAACTGAAGCCCAAATTGTAGCAGCCCACTGCTAAATCTGTAGATCAAAGCTTGTGTAAGTATACCTCTGAAAATAAAGCAAAAGCGTAAGAACTATGCTAAATCTATGTTCGCATGGATAGAACAACTATGCTAAATCTATGTGCATCATTGGATTTGAAATAGTTCTTCAGTTACACTATAGTACTATACTAACATGGATTAGCAATTTTGTGGTTGTAAATGATGAGAGTCTAAAATAACCTACCAGAGCAAAACATGGAGAGCAGGCCTAATTATTTGTTGTAATTGAGTTGAGTCGTGCTATAAAAGTTCTGTTTCGTCTGGAACAGTTGGTCCAATGCAATGTCCATCGTGGACAAATTAAAAAAAAAAAAGATAGATGTGTTTCATGTCGAAAAGCATGACCCAACAAATTTGACTGCATATGGCTGATTGCGATTGAGCTAAAATCAACACATGGTACAGGGCACTGAACCCACATGTAGATTGAAAGACAGGTGCAAAGGCCATTGCACTAAGCATTGTGTGGCATCATTAGTGAAAGTGAAACACGTTGTCGGCTAAGCTTTCTCCAACCTGATCATTCATAGACCCATTTGAAATTGGAATTCTAGAGGCCGATGACCACTCGAACTGTCAATTTTTATAAACATAGAGTAGGTGGTAAAGCCAACGAAAGGGGCATATGATCCTGACAGCATCTAGTATATTCTGAAACATGTACAAGCTTAGTATAATCTGCAATGTCATAATGCAAAAAAAATTAAACTATAGGTAGCAGCAGGCAACATAATGATTAAGATGGCGTACCTGAACAATATTCAATCTTGATCTCATACATTTTTGCAGCGAAATAACAACTGTACAATACTATGCCGCTGCATATAAGGGTAGGATAAAAATGAGCATGGATTTTTGCAAAGGGCAGAGAAGGAATTAAATAAAGAGCATGGCATTGCACAAGAGGTGAAATATTTGACCCCTGCCGGGAGAGGAAGATATGTATAGTGCAGAAGGAAATTTATTACTACAATTTTGCATTATGATAGAGTACGGAATGCAAAAGAAGAAACAGGGGCTGAAAATAAAGAATTTATTTAGGTCTAATTTAAAAAAATCCCTGTCGAACTCAAAGGGATTAAAGTATGTTCACATGTCACCCTACCAGTCAACAAAATATATGAGAGAAGCATGACCAGTCTCATAAGACATGGTATGGTAGTTAAAGATAACAAAGTGTTTCCTTGGTCTCAGCAGAATGCTACTTCATTGCAACAAGATTGGGTAATAATAGGGCATCTACCTTAGAAAAATGGGCGTGAGGGATAAAGGCATTGTTAGGGCCTTACAATTATATATTAGGTATGGTGAACTATTTGACAACTACTATTTTGGGCAGGTTTTTAGTCAGCAATAACATATTTTAGGACCAGGGCAAAAATATGCAAGATCAAAGAGAATACTATCTCCAAATTTGGTAACGAGCAGATGGTATAAAGGAGGAACCGAGAAAATGACATCAGCCAATAAAAAGACCTATATTTGTGAGAATTGTAAACATTTCAGTTGTACATTGAACTTGAAGCTTTCCAAATCTGCTAATGGAGCAGCTGGTATAAAGGAGGGACTTAGAAATAAAATCAGGCGGCGGTGGACCTCTATCCATGAAAAATATAAATATTTCAGATCTACTATTGAACTTCAAGCAGTAGCCAACGATTTAACGAAAATGGTAGTCACTGCCAATAGAATATTGCTCCAATTATCATGTAATAATAATGGTTCCCATGTCAATTTATATGGAACTAAAAAACTAAATAGATATTGGTCTAGTCCTGCATACCTGCCTGACCATACATGACAAATAGGAAAATAATGCATAGCAGTCCTGTGATCTATAAATGTCGGATGGTAAATGAAAAGGGTCAATTGGAACCGAGCAAGCTGAGGTGATGAAACAAACAAGAAAACGAAAGTAGTGGTACCTGTGTTTCTGGCTGACAAAGGAAGGCCTAAAAGACAGAAAGCGTAGAGCAGGCATTCACCACTGTCCTTCACTTTTGTTGCAGGTTACTTCCTTTCTATAGGATGGAATTGCTTCAGCCCATTTATTTTTCTGCCATAACAAAGGGAAAACTGGATTAATTTGTAAATGGGTACTCCAATCCTCCTAGAGCAGTTTCACTGTACATAAATGATGCAAGCAGAACAACTCGAGAATCTCCCCTACAACAAAATATTTTGTAGTGGCTTTCGTTAAGTTAACCAATTATTTTATTCAGATCCTACAAATCTTTAGACACTGTCAACCAATGTTACCATGTACAGAAAATAGCAGGAGAAACACATACTACAAACCTAAACAACTCCATGGACATAGTAGGGAGATGTCAAGGAAAAATCAGCATAGCTCCTGAACATTGCCTCAGTTATCAACGGTAGCCCCATGATCACTGCAATCAGACAGTAAACATGGTTTACGATGCAACTATCACAGGAGCAGCCCATTCTTTGGAAATTAATCTAACAAGAAGAGCAAAGCGCAGTCATCGTTGCACTTGAGGAAAACACAATCGATACACCAAAAATTATAAGCATTGCAGTGTCCAACAAAATCATTTAAATATCACCGCCTCACATATCTGGCAAAATAATTGGGTGCTCTCAAGATGCAGCCGAACTGAGATGTGTAAAGTACACAACGATAGCTCAGTAATCATCACAACAGCAAGTGATTCCCCCAAACTAAACTGTAACAACAGGAAAGTTAGTAAGTTACTTGTCGTGACAAACCAAAAATCATCGGGGTTGCACACCAAAAACTCGATAAATAATATCATTGACATGGCCACGTGGTCACCGTATGGCACAACAATTACCTCCTGTCAAGATCAAGTAGAACCGAGCATGCCACACCCTAGAGAAAAGGGAGAGAACGAAATATCCAAGCGACCTTGCCCTACCTAGGGTTTCCTCCATCGAGGCGAACAACTCGCTCGCATATAGATCGGCATCTAGAGCATAGGGGAGCGAGACTCCGCGAGCTCTTGGAGAGGAAGATACCTAGAGGACAGGTAGAGAGAGGGGGGGGGGGGGGGCAAACCGGAGAGGGGACGACGCGAGGAACACCGGGGTGGTCGGACCGGGCCGTGCCCGGTGGCACCGGCGGCGGCCGTTGTCGTCACGGCGTGGCCAAGGATGACGCGGGGTGGGCGGCTGCGACCGGCCGACACAGCCACCCGCCGCGCCGGCGCAACACCCGGCGGGGGTCGCCGTCGCGTCGGCCATGGCACGCAGCGGGGAGAGGAGGAGGAAGATGGCTGCCGCCGTGCCGAGGGCCGCCGCCGCCTTGGCCCTGTCCGCGCCGGGAGGGAGAGAGAGGAAGCGGAGAGGGCGAGAGAGAGAGAGAGAGAGAGAGAGAGAGAGGGAGGACGACGGAGGCGACGAGGAGGATATTTTCCTTCGAGAAAAGCCTGTGATAGATGGACGCGTGGAGCAAAACAGTAAATGACGGTGGGGTAAACCTTGAGCGTAGATGGGAAAATCAACGGTGTAAAATTTTTTTGCTGACGTGTATACGCCAGTTTCCTTCCGAGGCTCGCCGGCCAAATAAGAAGAAATGGCTAACGCCAAAGGACCAAAGGACCAACACTAGGCGTGCAACCGCGTGCCTGACCATTGACGTTTTTGACTGGTGTGCCTAGTGGTGACCCGTCGGTCGCCGGACCTGTGTGAAGGGTGAACGAGAACAAACGGAAAGATTCCAACCGAGACCGTCACGGACCACACCAACATAAGAGATGGACCCTTTTCCTTCACCACGGATCATCGTTCCCAGGCCAAGCTACAGCATTTTTGGAGCGAGCTCAAAACTTGGTGCAGCTGCAGTGAACAGGCCACAACTAGAGCCGCTCAAGTGTACCGAAAATCGAACCGAGGGAGAAGCGAATCGAACCGTCAGCACTGGAGCGAGCGAACCATCATTGTCAGACTACAGAGCAAACCGTGCAGACGAGCCGAACCTTTTTGACCAAAATATTCAGTGTTGTACACGTATGAGAAGAGAGACGAAATGGCGGACGCAGAATCTTCCGCGTGGCCACGAGATGGACGGAGAAACAGTTTTAAGTAGCAGATGAATCCCACAAACCGATGTTTGCACTGGAGCAATTGAACTCTGGCTGTGTTTGATTTCACGATACGTTTTAACACACTACAGGTGCTCTAAGAGTACCTCCAAGGGTCTTTACAAATGAGTTTTGTATTTGTTGTTGTTTGCAAAGTCTCAAACCAAAATACAAAGTCTAAAAATAGGCCAACTCCAAACGACTTTGCATTTGGACTTGGCAATTACCCAATTTAGTGGACCTAGTTGCATGCCCGAATTTTTTTTCTCCTGCGCGCGCTAATTCCTTCCACAAATGCATTTGCAAAGCCGGAGCGGACTCTGCATAAATGCCAAGTCAAGAGGGAGAATTGTAAAGTTTGCACAAATGCAAAAGTCATATGCAAAACCGTTGGAGCCCTCTTTTTGAGGTTTTTGCAAATTCTCAAATGCAAAACTCATTTGCAAAGGTCCTTGGAGATGCTCAGTCTTTTTTAATAGTTTTTGCCTCTAAAAACAACTTTACATGTGAACTGAATCTGTTTTGATGAATCGTTTAATAAAATAACTTCCTTCGTTGTTGAAAATAGCAAAAATCTAGCTATAAATCTATTCATTTTCATTTTTTTTTTGTTTCTTCTTTTCTCTATTTTTTTCTTTCCTATTTCTCTTCTCTCTCCACGTCATCTCTTCTCCGCACCGCTCCAGTGCTGACGGTTCGATTCGCTTCTCCCTCGGTTCGATTTTCGGTACACTTGAGCGGCTCTAGTTGTAGGCCCATATGATGGCCATGGATGGGCCTAGAGTGCATGGCACGGCTCAGATTAGAATCTCCTTTTTCAATTTTCTCACAAGATCGGCGGCCTGGACTGCGCCGGCGGCGCGGAGTAGGAGTCAACGTTGACCCAGAGCAGCGACAGCACGGACACGAAGAGCACCGACCACATCACGGCGATGGTGGGCGCCCGTCTGTCCCGCCGCGCGAGGAGGCCCCTGAAGAAGCCCTGCAGGTGCGCCACCACCCACCCGGCGAGAGCCAGCTTCACGAGCACCGGGCCCCACCTCTGGTACCCGTGGTCCACCCCGTACGACACGGCCACCACCACGCCGGCGAGGTTTCCCAGCAGCAGGCTCGCCGGCGGGATCAGCAGGTTCGACCACCGCAGCACGGGCTTCAGCGCGTCGCCATTGTCGTCGTCATCCGAGGCCGACGACCGCGTCCTGGTCGCCGCCGTCGTCGTGGAGGAGGAGGTGGAAGAAAAGCCGACGTCGACCCCGGCGCACGAGCGGAGGATGCCCTGGAACACGGCCGCGAGGCACGCCGACGTGCCGGTGACGACCCAGAGCTTCTGGTCCCGCCACCACGCGCGCAGCGTGACGCCGCTCCACCGGAGCTCCAGCGCGAGCGTGGCCACCACCGAGGACAGGAGAAGGATGAGCATGACCGCGTCGTAGTAGCCCACGTCGTCCGGGAAGATGGACTTGCCGGTGAGCAGGCAGGACGCCGGGAGCGCGCAGTAGACGGTGAGCGGGAGGGACGCCAGCGGGTACGCGACGCAGCTCACGTAGCCCAGCCGCTGCATGAGCCGCAGGCGCCCGCCGGCGCCGGACCAGACGGGGCAGTGCCGGCTCAGCAGGACGCCCATGGCCGCGACCGCTCGCCGCGACGCCCCCGCGAGGACGTCGGAGGGGCTGGCGCGCGCGAAGCTCCGGAACGCGGCCCGCCCCGCCGGCGCGCAGTACGCTGACGCCCACCCGCGCGCGTGCATCCTGAACCCCGTGACCACGCCGCCGCCGCCGCCGGAACCGTACATCCAGCCAACGTCTTTGCCCCACCTGGTCCGCTCCTCGTACGCGCAGCTGACGACGTGGATCGCCTCCCTGAGGAGAGAAGATGCGTCTGTGGCCGTGGAGGAGTCGCTGGCGCCGCCGTCGCGCTCTTGGGTCGCGAACGCTGACGTGATGAACGCCGGTGAATGGCCGAAGTGCCGCTCCAACGCGGCGCGGTAGGAACGCAGCCTCCGCCTTCTTCCTGCAATGCCAAAGGTTAGGCGAGCACTGAGAAGGAATGAGAATTGCTAGCTTCCATCGACGTGCCTGCTTCGGTCAGCTCGTCGGTGTCCTCCGAGTCGAGCAGAGGCACGGTGGACATGGTCCTCCTCAACGCTCGCTTCTTCACCTTCCCGAACCGCCACCACCTGCTCCGGTGCACCGGCACGTTCTCCTCCTCGTCGTCGTCTTCGGAGAAGGCGGGATCGAACCCGTACAGCGCCTTCCTGTTGAAGCAGCAGCCGGAGCCGACGTACATCGGGCCCTGGATGCCGTCCAGGCACTTCATATCGATCTGAAGAACCCCATTCGTCACAAAATCGAGCGTTAGTGTTACATCGCTGCAGAGTGCAAATAAAGCTCTGACCAGATCAGTTACGTCGAAGAAGACAGAGTCGCGAGTGGCATGCCACTCGCCGCCGTCGTCCTCGACGCCGATCCTCAGCGGGAACTGGACGAAGCACGTCCTGTTCCCGGCGTCAGGGTCCATGAGGAAGCACATTGCCTCCCTCAAGACGCCGCTGTTGGTGACGCAGTGGTCGTGGTCCAGGTTGAGCACGTACGAGCCGTTGGTCAGCAGCGCGGACACCCGGAGCTGGCAATGGCAAACAAACAACTCAGAAAACCACCATCGCAGGCTTACAGCTGAAGAACAGACAGAACCACGACGGCGTACCAGGGCGTTGAGGGCGCCGGCTTTCGTGTGATGCTGGAACCCGGGCTTCTTCTCCCGCGACACGTAGAACAGCCGAGGCAGCTCGTCCCCCGCGGCGTCCCGATCGCCGGGGTGCCCCAGAAGAACCTGGATCATGGCCGGATGGTCTCTGGTGTTGTTCCCGGGCCACGGCGTGCCGTCCGACATGACCCACCCGTCCTCCGGCACCTTCCGCGCGTTCGCGGCGAGGTAGTTCATCCTCACCTTGAGCTCCTCGTACGCCCTCTTCATGGCGCGGCGCTCCTTGACGAAGGACGGCGCGGCCCTGTCCCGGAGGTAGTCGACGCCGCGGGCGAAGTAGAGCTCGGGCGCCCTGGGCTCCACGGCGTGGCGCCGGCAGAACGGCACCCACCGCCGCGCGAACGCCGCGGCCTCGAACAGCGCCTCGAACAGCAGCATGTCCGCGCCGTCGTCGGACACGTAGCAGGCCAGCCTCCGCGCCGGGTAGTCCGCTGCGAGCACCGACAGGACCGTGTTCGCTGTCGCCAGCGGAGGCTCCATCCCCGCGCCCGACGCCGTCACGAGCACGTCCACGCTGCCCAGCCGCCGCGACAACGGCTCGCCCTCGCCGTCCCTGTCGCCGTCGTCGCCGTCGTCGTACCTTGACGCCAGCCTGTCGAGGTGCGTCTGGCGGTTGGTCGGGGACAGCTTCGGGAGCTGCGCGACGAGCCAGGCGACGGCGAGCCAGAGCTCGCATACGAGCGCGGCCAGCCAGAGCCAGGGCGAGCCGCGCGCCGGGTGCGTGACGCGGTACCGGAAGAAGGCGGCGAGGAGGACCACGCGCAGCGCGACGGCCGCGCGGTACAGGTTGAGCTCAGCCGGCCGGAGGGGCAGCTTGTCGCTGAGAGCCTCAGGTTCAGGTGGGCCGTCACGGTCACCTTCCCCGTCCCCGCTGCAAATTCAGACATGGTAAGGCCCAGTTCGGCACGCACAAATTCAAATTGTACACCAGGATTGCAGTGCCTCATGCTCTAACCTAATCTAATCTTGCCAAAGAAACTAAACTTTTTCTTGCTGACAGGAAACAAACTAAAACTTGATTCGATACAGATGGTAATCCTGTGTGAGAATGAAATTGACATGTTGTGCATTTGCAACGGCATTGAAATTGACATGGCGGTAGTTACCTTTCTGAAGATTCAGGCTCCTGGTCAGGGTCAGGGTCCAGAACCGGGGAGTTGAAAGGCACGATCTCTGGGCTATCTTCGTCCATCTTGATCGCAACCAATAGACGCACAATTCAGTTATTCAGAATGTAATGTGCACATGTCATAGTTTCGCCTCAGTAAACCATTTGATGTAGTACAAAAAAGCGAGTGAAAAAGAAAAGTGTCTCGATCTGAAGAAGTCTCTTTTGTTCTCTCCCATCTATTCCTTCGTCTTCATCATCGAGTCAGACGCAGGACGCCAGATAATTCCGTTCCAGACATATCTAGCTGGGAATGGGAGCGACAAGATTTGGGTCGTTCCTGCGATGTTTGCGAGGCGGTCTCAGTGGAAGAAACGACACGGCAGGACCAAACTACCGTTTGTGTGCTAGCTGCAACAGGCATATAGCTGTGCCTGACTGCCTGTGGTGGTAACAGAACAGAACAGACAGGGGGGTGATCTAGTATTCGCCGAGGAATCAGAGCCCGCGGCATCTAATAACTGTGTAAACCTAAGCAAACACTTCTGGTTGGTCAACCGTGAAGTTGACCCCGTCTATAGCCGGCCCAAGAAAACGCTGCAGGCCTCCAAGTGTCGCAGATTTCAGTTTTCAAACACTTACAGAATAGTGAGGCTGAGTTTTTATTTTCAGTTCTATATATATACAGTAAGTAGCAATATTGTTTATCCATTATCTAAAAAAATATACAGTAAGTAGCAACACTGCAACAGTGATCCACCAAGGATCAAACTAAGTACAATGTATCATCTGAAATTCACATGATCTGCACGTTTGTACAAGTGACACAGAAATTCAGAATCCAGACAAACCTGATTACAGTACAGTTCGCCTACAGTCAACACGAAGACGGAGCGCCGAATTACAAGTTGGCAACTACGCGATTGCATACAGCTATAGAAGTTCCATAGTGTACTACTGAATACGTGCATATGCAGCTAGCAGTGTCCCTGTGAAGGATATGGGACTGCCAACTAAATAACGATCTTGATTGATCAGGTGAACAGCCAATTCAAATTTATACTACTAGCTCTCATCAATCGGTATTTCCTTGCTTAATTTAATTAAATTTCTTCAAAATGCAACCGGTTCTAGTCTTCTATAGACGACAACAGCTATTGGCTGTCTCCACCGGCACTACTGCCACCTGGGCCTCCTCTTCTGTTTACAGTGGTGTTCTTCAGTATCTGCAGGTAGGAAAATCAAATTGCAATCGAAGTTAACTTAAGTTCACTCTAACTTTATCTTAAGTTAAGTTTATCTAACCTTGAACAAATTTGTAGACAAAAATACACTTAACAACTACAATCTATAATATCAAATACACGCGCTACCAAAATATATTTTCTGGTGTATCTCTTGCTTGATTTCTTCAATATGAGTCTACTTTTTTTTAGAAAAAGTCTACTTAACCCCCTGAACTATCAAGGGTGGTCTACTTCACCCCCCAAACTATGAACTTTTTCCTTTTTTATATATAAACTTGGCCAAAACTAGAGAAGTTTGACTTACGATGAGAAAAAAACATGTCCAACCATTATTGCAGGGTGTATTTTTTGTATAAACAGATCTTGAAAAGTATATTTTGATCTTTTAACTTAAGTATATTCTAAATTACTATGAAATTAATAGATGCTACAAGTGCATGGAGATACAAACATAAATAAGTTTTATGTGCTAAACGTGACGCTTTGGTCAAAACTTGCAAAAAGTTTGACATGCCTTACAAAATGGAGCCATGGAGTACCTCTCTAGTGTTAGACATTTGTTTTTTCGTTATTAACTACACATGCACATTACTGTTCATGATAGCTAGTGAGAGCTACTTTGCAGTTGGTTCGTTATTCAAGAAACAACAATACACATGTAAATATGACTGTGATGCGGGTGTACCTGTCTAAGCATTTGGTTCTCGTTCTGCAGCGTGGACATTCTCTCCTCCAGCTCTGAGTTCCTCTTCTCCAGGTCTTTGACCCTCACCTCCAGCTCGCTCATGTACGCCTTCTTCCTCTCCCTTGCCTGCTGCGCCGACACCCGGTTCCGAAGCAACCTGATCGATGATGAGTGCCAGCATCTTTAATTAATCTGCTCATGTCCATTGCATTGTACGTTCCAGTTGTGATATAGGGCTTATGGCTACGAAAACGCCCATTTGTGATTTGGGCCCCGTTCCTTAATATGGAAAAGGAAAATCTTTTTCTTTTATATATCATCGAATCTTAAACATTTGTTTTGAATATATCTGTTCAAATAGAAGTTAGACCATTTGGACCTCGAGCTGAATTGTGGAATCTTGACTCCACTAACTAGTGGGGTCTAAACTCTAAACAGAACCTTAGTTATTTTGGAAAGAGGAGCATAATATTTGTTTTTGTTCTCAAATACGTGAAAGATTTACGCATCATTGCATTATGCACAAAAGCTTAAACATAAAAACGACACACTTATGACGAGCATCCTCAGACATCTTATAGCTGTAGGCCGGACCATCCTATCAAATAAATCTAAGATTCAATATTACATAAAAGACAAGATTTGTTACCAAAACTATACATTGTTTTGGGAAAAATACGACCATGGAGTGCTGTCACGAGTAATTAAACAGTGAGAGTGTGTAACAAACCAAATAATAATCTGGCAGGACCTAGCCAGAAAAGGACTTCAACATTTAAGAGAGGCTCTTTGACGAGGTTAACTCAGTGGAAGTTTTATTCATGTTTAATATGTCTGATGATATAAGAGGAGATGAGGGGATAGGCTCAGTTTCAACTTAGACTAGTCATGCATGTGTAACTATTTCAATGGGAGTTGCTATATTTCTTTCATAGGAAATATAATCAACTTTTCTTGCAACATCCAGGACGCTTGGATCATTGTCTAAGGTTCAGATTTGTTATCTGCTTTGATAATAGATTTGAATATGTTTTATCACAGATAACAAGAGACAATTTTTTCTATGAAAGGACAAGGACAAATAATATGTGTGTGTTGGCATAAATTACAATTTTTTCTATTAAAGGATAAGGACAAATAATATGTTTTATCACAGATTTTTTTCGCAGCACGGATCATAAAGTGCATTGTAAGAGAGATGTGGCTGATTTATTGCGATAGAAGTTTAGGAAAAGTGAAAATGAATATAGTGAAACTTTGATATCGATAGTGATTACTGTATCTATATTTTATTACGTATTATATCGTATTTCTGCTGACGTCACAGACTTGAATAGGGTCGTAGAAAATGGCATAAAGGGAACTTGTATATGTACCTACTGCTGGCATATCTACTAGTTGCGTACGTGAAACACCGCCTGTACTACACACCGACACAAAACTACAAAGCTCTCGATCGGGTCTTGACGACAGTGTCTCTGAATATCATTAGCACGTCCTTCGCGATTGTACCATGCCAACAAGAAGCAGGCATGTAGCTAAGCTCGATCGCAACGTACGGATCCAGCTAGGAAAAGCAACGCACCTTTTGAGGCGGCGGTGCTCCTTATCGGCGGGGCTGCGTCCGCTGCGGCGGGCGGCGCTCGCCGCTGCCTGCGACGCGGACGACGTCCCGGCAGCGGCGGCCGCGGTGCCCGCAGCAGCAGTGGCCTCCCTGCCGGACGTCGACGGGCCGGCCAGCTCCAGCCCGAACTCCGGCACCCTCCTGATCTCCTCATCGCTCTCCATCGCTGCATGTACACACCGGGCAGTGTGTGATGATCTTGTTAAAATCAGCCTTGATCTCTCGTGCATGGATGCTATGCTAGCTACTGATCGATCGACGTGAGAGAAATGGTAACATAGTAGCTGCACTTCACTTGTATTGTAAAGTTACACAGGACAAATTAAAAAGCGTTTCCTTCGAAAGAGGAAAGAGGAACCGAAGACCAAGATCCTTTTCAAACAAAGTGATCAATGAATCAAGAATAAGCAAAGTCAGAAGCACACGCATGCTTTGAGAGATTAACCGAAATATGTAAAAAAAAGGCAACTATATATAAGAGAGATAGATGGTCATAGAAAAGCAAGTGTTGTTGTGTGCGCGTGCCTTCCCTGGTCTCCTCCGTGTGCGGCGCCGAGCTGGACGAGCGCTCGCTGCTGGAGGGCAGCGAGCTCGTCGTCTGAGTCTGATCCTGCTGCATATTCTTGCTGCGCGCTCGATCGGCTCGCGTCGTCGTCGGCAGTCGGCAGGGGGATAGATTTCTTATTAATTGTGTGCACGTTTCTCTGTCTCCTGAGCCTTTATTGGCGCCTTGCTTCCTTCAAGAAAGTGTTCGACGATTTGCAGCATGGTCGACGGTTTTTTGTCGCAGACATCTAGGATCTTTTACAAAATGACCCTCACCGTCTCTCATATTTGACGTGTTCCTGTTCGCCGCGCGCAGCAGTGAAAATGTGAAATCACTATACGAAGGAAAGTAGGATGGTCAGGACGTAGAAGTTCGACGAGGAAAGAGGAGGTTCTATATGCAAAAGGCCCAAAAGCCACTGTGCTTTCCGCCTCCGGGGATCCAGCTCTTGCCGACGTGACACTGACAGGGGCGTCCAGTTGAAACCACGGGCGTCTCCAGCCATCCGTCGCCGCCGGATCAAAGGGCTGGTACCCCGGCCACGTCTCGGCCCACGAGGCCACGCGTTGGCCGCGCCCAGCGGAAGGTGGCGAGGCGCGCTGCGTGGACGCGCTCCCGGCCCCGCACCCCGCTGCCGCTCGCCGACACGGCGGCCACGGCGCGTTCAGGACCCCGCGCGTCAGCGACTTACGTGGGCGGGAGCACGCCGGCGCGAGGCGGGCAGCTGGGGGCGGCGGCCACGGCCTCGCTGCCGTTCGAAAGCGCGCACCTGCGCGCGTCCCCGTTTTCAATGCGCGCCTTTTCGGCGTGCGGCGCGGTGCCGCGGTGGCTCGTCGTCGGCCACACCGAGACCTCGCCCAGGGGGGATGCTGCTGCTGGGACGGCGGGATTGGGGGTGTTGAATCCGACGGCGGATTTGTGCGCTTTGTCTGCCGAACCTCGCGTACTGTCGGCGTCAGGTTAGCTAGTAGCCTAGTACGCGCCGCAGACTGGTGTGTCATCAGTTCATCACCGGGTTCGTTATAGCAACGTCATTACTCATTACCCATCACGGTTTAGTTTTGACCGTCGTTAAAGTTGAGTTAGCTGTACAAGTTATCTACCTGTTGACGTCGGCCATACCCTCACGCATAAATGCTCCTCCACTGGACTCGCTTTGTGAACGTGCAAACTAGTAGTGATGTTACGTGACAACATTCAGTGACTGAAATGGAGAGGAGATCTACTGTATATAAGCAAGTTGTGTGACAAAATTCTCATGGAAGATATAAGCTAGGGTAAGTTGAATGCTTCGATAGAACAAAAGCTGTTGTATCATATTGTTACTACAACATTCAACAAAGACATACTCCATCTATCATCCCAAAATTAGTCTTCATCTCCCATCCTGAGAAGTCAATTTTAATTTTGACCACATATATTAAAAAAAATATCAATATTTACAATACAAGATAAGCATTGGCAAAAGCCAAGAGTAGCATATCTTCATCCTTCACTTGATGAAAACCAAGCAAAAAAAACGTCGGATGCACACTAAGCACACACAACCCACCCTACTATATATCTTGACTTAAAATGACCTCAAATCCTTCACAATATCTATATATGTTAGCTCACCCAAAGAGGGGTTCAAGATAACTCACCGAGATCTAGAGAACACACATATACTAGTCACTGGAAAAAAAAAGTCTTATGGAAGTAGATATCATAGACTATCTGCTGAGAAGCACACAAGTGCACCAATTCACCAGTTTTCCGACGGTTAGAAAGGAATATGCTAGATATGCCTCGCTAAATGACCCGTTGAGGGCCATAAGGTGCCATCGGATCATCTGGCACCAATTCACTAGTTTTGGCCAACAAAGGGTTCCTGACGGTATACGGTCGAGAATTATACTTTCGGACGGTACAAATTAATGCCTGATGGTATAATAACTATCGGCCATTCTTGCGCCTCTTATAGGATCAAGCTGCTAGTATTTGACCCACCCCTCTAAAAGTATGACCAAAGATATAACAAAGACCTGAACACTATGTTAAAGAGCCACTGAACATGGCCATAAATATGGCTATCTCCCTCCATCACTCTAGCCTCTCTCTCTTTTTCTCGTCCTCCCTATGTTGATTACTGGTTGTGGTAATGACATGCTTGGTAGATCATCACTGATAGTTCACGACCGGCCATTTTCAGTGGGTTATGGCCAACAGTCCACGGTTGTGCATCTCATATCCTCGTGACGAGGCCTCCTAGTGTGGAAGTAACTAGATTTGTGCTTGTTGAGCTGGTATGTAAAGATCATGGGCCTATGGACATGACTAATTGTGGATTTGGCAAATAATTTCTTATAAGCCATTGTGTTGTAAAATACTCATAGTACAAATGTTGTCCATCTGTAACCATCTACAAATTAATGTTGTCCATCTATAACCATCTACGAATGTTGTCCATCTGTAACCATCCATGACTGCCCTCAAAGTTGATAAAGAACGACCATTGTGTAGAAGAACAATTACATCTATGCATGTAAATATTCGTAGTTTATATTCAATGCAAAGAAACCTGTCGCTCATGTACACCCTGTGAAATAACAATATTTATCCCTAAATTTGGAAGGCTTGGTCTAGTAAAAAATAATTGTATCGATTGTTTTGGTATGAAAATGACCTTAAATAATAAAGCAATGAGCTAATCGCGTGGAGCATAATGATTTCATATATGAATTATCTCTCCAAGCTCATTTGAGAAAACTTATATCTTTTTTTCAAATATACCACACAAAATAAAAGTCTCGCTAAATGAGATGATGATTTTCCAATTAAATTGATGAGAGCAGTAGATTTCTATGACTTTAGGTACAGATAATAATTTTTTATAAAAGATGAATGGATTGTTTTTTTTTTGTATAAAATAGAAAAATTCTTTACACACTAAATGAATATCCACCGAGACACCATAGAACATCACATGTATATTAGGTGAACATTCCGAAATACACCATAGAACATCACATGTATAATAAATGAACATGCCCAGATGCACTGTAGAACATCAAATGTGTAATAAGTGAACATCTCTAGATGCATCATAGAACATCACATATATACTAAGCAAACATCTCTAGATGCATTGTAGAACATCATATGTATAATAAGTGAACATCTCCAGATACAACGTAGAACATCACATTCCTACTAGTGCATATAAAAAAAATACTCATAAAACATTCCATGTATGCACATGAATATCATGCGTATATCTGTAAATAAAAAGAGTAAAACATTAAACTATAAATAGAATAAAATAAATACAAAATAAAAATAATTAACTATACAAATTAATATGTATAAATATTCAAAAATAAAAAAGATAAAAAAGAAATAAAAACTATTAGAAGCAAGGAAAGGAAAAATTTTAAAAAAATTAACAAATAACAATAAAGAAAGTAAAATAATAAAGTAAATAAAAAGAATTAAAAAGTCCACGAAAAAGAAAAAAGTGAAAATAAATCAATGAAAGGAAAACATACAATAGAAATGAAAATAGAAAAGGAAAACAAAAAAGGATAATAAAAGACCGCTGAAAAATAAAAAATGAAAACAAGAAAGGAAGATAAAAAGATAAAATAGAGATATAATAAATAAAATAAAAATAAGAACGAAAATAAGGGGAAAAGGAAATGAAAGAAAGAAATCTCCGTGAACGGTGGGAAGGTGGGACGCGTGGGCCTATGGGCCGGTCTGCCGGACGAAGCAAGCTACCTTTCTCGTTTGCAGTCGCGCGTGGGCCGAAGTCGTTGTTGGGCCGCACAGCAGCGTAGGGAAAAGGGGTGGTCGAAGGACGACTGGCTTTCGACCTGGTCGAAAGCGAAGATTTCCGGTTAATTAACGCATAATAACAGAGCGACGCGACGCGACGCCTCCGTGCGTCAGAGATGTGCAGCCGCCGCCGGCCACCGTACTTAAGGTCTCCCCTTCTGCGACTACTTACTACCCCAGATCGATGACGTAACAGTAACGGGGCAGGTTGTTTTTCCCTCCTCTCTTCCGACTTCCGAGACCCCCCGGGACAGCTCAAAAGCACGACACGCCATGAACCCAGGACGAACAGCGTCAGGTTGGCCGGTTTGGTGCCTAGCGCCGGCCGGCCAGCGAAACCAACATTAGGTGAACAGTCCAGATCACAAATCTCTGTATCATCATAACTCATATACTATCATCATCATCATGTGTACGAATACGATAGGAGACGGAAAACAGAATCAGTGAGAAGACAGATCATTCGGTCGGAGGCTACGGTAGTCGTAGATGTCTTCAAACATAACAAGTGTAGCCACGATTTTGGACTAGTAGCCAGCCATTGTCGAAAGGTAAAAGCTAGAGCCATGCCGTCAACCACACATGCCGAGAGACTAGCGAGACCAATTCTGCACGAGGACGCCATTTAACTGAATGTCGAACAGGGTAACCTCCAACCTTATTTTTTTTTCTGCATAATAATAATAGCCGGAGACTATTTGTCAGTCAGATGTTACCGATCAATCGAGGAGTCGTCTGTGGTCCAGTCCAGCTGAGCAGAGACGTGATGGTAATCAGGGTTGGGCGGCGGTTGGGCGCCCGCCAACGCAGCACAGGTGCCGGAGAAAGAGACGGCCACCAGCCCATATTACGCAGAGACGTGACGCCGCCGACGCCGCCGGCATATCGTCGACCGGTCGAGTCGACGGCAAGAGACGAGCTTTGGCCAGCCGACGGCCGTGTGAACACAGGACTGAATTGGGGATATACGTTCACGTTCACATTCACATCTCGACGTCGACGTGGACGATGGGATGGCGCGGGCGGATGGCCGTCCCTCTCGTCGTCCGCAGCAGCGCAATCATGTCGCTCACCAACTAATTAACACTGATGAATTATCGTCACTCATCTCATCTAGTCATCTGCAGTGTGCCACCAACAGCCTGCCGGTGTGCGCGTGGCTCTCTACCTGCGTCGTCTCTATCATGCATTCATGCGTCACGATGCGCTGCCTCCCGGATTCTTGAGTAAAATGCACCCACCGTCCCTAAACTATTGGCTCCTTCCCATCCACGTCCTCCAACTTTCAAATCAACTATCCAGGTCCCTCATCTATCTCCTCCGCACATCCACGGTCCTGATGCAGCCACACCAGGCACATTATCTGACGTGGCCGAGCCATAGTGGCAGATGAAGGGCTAGGTCATTGGAAATTTAGCAGATGAAGTGAAGCAATACACTGATTTTCTGCTAAAATTCCGATGACCTAGCCCTTCATCTGCCACTCTGGCTCGCCACGTCAGATAATGTGCCTGGCGTGCCTACATCAGGACCGTGGATGCGCGGCGGAGATAGATGAGGGACCTAGATAGTTGGTTTGAAAGTTGGAGGACGCAGATGGGAAGGAGGCAATAGTTTAGGGACGGTGGGTGCATTTTACTCCGGATTCTTCTTCTCGTCATTGAAGAATGTCCCAGTCTGCCTGCCATGCGTCCTCTTCCTCCACCAAGAGCGTGTTCATCACACGAATGGACACATGGTTCGGTCCTAATGGTTCAAAATCTCAAACACCGGATTCGAACTATACTATTTCATGCCAAATTCACGTGGAAATCTTGTCGAATTCATGTGAATGTGGTGCGATTCGGCGCTTCCGGATCAGGTCGGATGATGATCCTGAAGCTCCAGTCTTCACTAAAAAAAAAATTAAAATAAAAAAATGATCCTGAAGCTCAGCTGCCCAGGCCGACCATGGCATCTGCGCCCATGATGAGCACACCCCAACAAACGGACCAAATCATCGGTCCACCCCACCACAGTTTCCAACAAAACCGCCTCGCGGTCATGGCGCCGACGACCCAAGCTTCACATGGGCACGCTGGTGCGCCCATATGCCCCGCCCGAATCACACCAATTCTTTATGCACCTCTGCACCGGCAAAGGCACACAACACCCTCACTGGATCACCACACACCCACATGCGCACACCATCAAAGATTGGAGTAGCTAAGCTCAGCTCAAAGGCTTCCTGAAGGACCAGCACCAGAACAGAACAGGGAGGGAAAAGGTTGCACCAAGCTAGGAACAAGAACAACAAATAGCCCCCAGATCTCAGTAGCTGCTGCATGCATATACCAGTGAGATTAAGATCTAACCGTCGCTCATCAAAGTTCAAAGCATGGATCTGGATCAAGAAAGCAACCAACCGACCCAAAAAGAGGAACTACTAACCTGACTACAATGGTTTATATCGAGTAGCAAGCTCATATGATGTGACCCTATCAGTATAAACATGTGCACTCACAACCATGGCCCAAACAAACTTTTTTACAGTGGAAGAAACAGATGCAGCAACAACGTACGTACGTGTTGCTATGGCGCCGTCACTTCTTCCTGGGCTTGGACTTGGGCTTGGACCGGCGGCGTGCCTTGCCGCCGGCGCGGCCGGAGCCACCGCCGAAGATGGCGCAGAGGATGCAGCCGGACACCCTCGGCGACGGCGGGTCCATGTCTGGGGCCACGTCCTTGGTCCGGAACACCTGCAGGTTGCTGCGCACCTCCTCCTTGTGCCCCTGCTTCTGCTTCTTCTCCTTGGACTTGTTGTCGCTGTCTCCACCGCCACGGCACAGCAAGCCGATGCTCCCGACGCTCCTGGAGTGCCGGAGCTCCGGCTGGGGATCCTCCGTGGCGCCATCGGCGGCCTTCGCCTCGGCGTCGGCCTCAGTCAGGAACCGCTCATCCCAGACCAGGCCCGAGGAGCCAGACCTTCTGAACGTCGTCGCTGATCTTTGCAACCCAGCCATGGGTGCTGCCTATCCACCTGCCCTCTTGGCTCTCTGCGAGAAGGACCAGCTTATCTGCAAGTGTGGAGAACAAAGGGGTGAGGACGAACTGGACGGTGTGCTTCTGGCCTTCTGCTGAGTATTGCTCTTTGCCCGCTTCCGCAGGCCCCCTCTGGGTTATATATGTAAAACGGACAGAGACTGTCATTAGTGTGCAGACAGCAGAGCAGTCAACAACCGGTGCCATGGAAAGGTGCCTGGGCCCTGGGCCTGTTTTCCAGTAACTAACCGGGTTGTGCAGAGGTTATATTTAATCTGCATATACAACAGTATACAAGAACTCATCAGATTAGAATATTAGACACATGCTTTTTCTATTTTTGCAGCACATGCCACAGCCCATAGGTTTTTACTTCACATCGTGAGCATGTGGAGGAAGAGAAGACAAGTGCATAGAAGCAGTGAGATGCACATCACCAAACGCACTACAAGTGGTAAACAATTGCCTGAGACCTACCACAAAATATGCATGCATCAGCTACCTTCTTCTACAATTTACATTCCACTGTAAAGTTTGACAATGATGTGATGATAGTTGATAGAACATGAATCTCATTAAGGTTTAAGATGTATGATATAAGTCGGCATGAAAATGTTAAACGTGTCTAACAAAGATTGGTTACAAACCTCTGATGTCGACCATCTCTACCCAAATTTGGTTAATGATGGACTAGTACAAGTGAAGAAAAAGGCGAGACTTGAGAGGGCCCGGGGGAAGAAACAAAGGCAAATGGCAATTGTACTCAGCTCTTGGTACCAGACTATCAGTTGACAGCCAAACAACTTTATACAGGTCAGAGGAAAACAAAGACTACGGTAGTACATAAAGATTTGACATTAAAGTACCAATTATTATTGTCTTGTTCTTTTCTTGCATCTCCATGTCTCCGTTAGTCTAGCTTCTGGTATACCTTAATCACAAGAGCCTCACAGGAATTTCTGTTGCTTCCAACTTCACTACAAAGCTCTACATGTTCCCATATTGCTACAAATACCTCTACAACATGTATACTGCTAAATAGTAAAGGCTTTATAACGATAACAAAAGATCCACCACTGAGACAGAACAGATATGATCCTAAATAAGTGTCAAGAGATCTCTCTGGAAGCACCTACCATCTGCTCATTGAAAATTATTGCCTACCATCTGACCCTGTTAATGCCATGACCAGTCCTTAGTGCAGACTCATCTACCCGAAACTCCATTATTGAAAACACCAAGATATTGCTATCAAAGTTAGATGCTGCACAGTAGCAGAGGCAGAAGTACCGACTATAACTGACCTACCCAAAACCCAAGATTCAAGCAATTATATGAACATCGAATCACAGCTCTGAAAACAGGTTTAGTTGACCACATACAGACAAAAGGGTGCTGAACTGCCAGCAGTCACTATATAATTAGCTAGTTTGGACCACATAATTGGTTGGTTAGGCTATAACACTACTTCATGCTTTTTTATCCATAGTATCAGTTATGCTGTCACTGCCTCTTCCTAACAACTGATATTGATTGTCACACAGCTTCACTTTTGGTTCACCTTCACATGCATTAAAGACTAATACTTCAAGCAACACACAACACAAGTCACCTAGCTTAACGTCCAAAAACTTAAGGTACTAACCGATATCTTGGATCACTGTCACCGGGTTGCCAAAGAAGGCCACCAAGGCGGCGAGGTCCCTAACCCGCCGATAGTCCAAGCGTCGATCTCCTCCCCGATCCGAAAATAATAAACAAAAAATCGACGATGGTGGCGTTGTGCCCCGGAGCTACCAGAAGACGCAGGAAGCGAGCAGGTGGTCCTGGGACTCGTCCAACACCTAAAGACTAATACTTGGGATATCTTGCATCCCTTGCATAAAAATAATAAACAAAAATACCAGGCACATGTGCTACAGAAACCAGGCTAACAAAGATCATGTGAAATGCCTAGCTCCCCAGCAGAGAGTTGATCCAAGCCAAGAGTGTGCAAGAATCGATGAGCAATTCAAGATCTAGTCAAAAGATCTCAAAGTAATATTTACTGAAGCCAATAGTCAAAACAGTGGTCCTGACTCCTGAGTGAAGCCAATTGAAATGCAAGTGACAGTTAGGAGTTGTACCTGTCACATTGGCTGATCTGGTAGTACTACAACAACAAAACCTTTTAGCCCCAAGCAAGTTGAGGTAGGCTGATCTGATAGCATTGCTACAATCTAAAAGATACTCCATGTTGAGCTTGCAAAACTTGTCATACTTTAATGAAAAGCTCAAATTTACATGTTTGTAAGGGTTCTAAGTGCACACTATAACAGAGGCTTATCTGAAGAAGTTACGAACTAGCACCAATCTCAGATAGGGATCTCTTGAATGCAACACGATGGTCAGGGACCCCATCTTGTTCCCTTCTATCCTCAAACCATTTAACAATGGTCTTTCGTGGAAGGTTTGTCACTTGAACTATGCTTCTGATCATTGCATTCTGCATGAAATGCAATAAAGTAAGTGAATGATAAGCTATTGAGCAGTCTGGACGATCTTGATGGAATTGCTAGTTACCGTGGGCCGCTTGCTTCGCAGGTAGACTCTTTCTAATGTCTCAAGTTGCACCTTTTTCAGTCTTTTTCTTGCAGACCATTCTGCACTCATGACATGCACTGGAAGCTCCAACTCTGGTTTGATTTCAGTGGTATCAACCTCGTCAGAAGTGGTCGAACTAGGGGGCTCTATTTCCTTCACTTCAGATTTAGAAGGGGCTTCATCAGGCAAAGAATCAGACATGAGTAGAAGTTTCGGAGGTGGATTGCGGAGCATTTCAATGACCAAACCCCTATCTAAGCCTAGCTCCCCTGCAAGATTCTTTATCTGCAATATAAAAGAGCACATGGATGAGAAAATGCACAACTTTCAATAGTTTACTTTAAAGCTTTGCCTATTCCAAAACAGTGTGAAAGCATAATGTATATCATACTGATTTCCAACAGGGAAAGTAAAAAGAGAGAAAACTCAAGTGCAGATATAGTTTGCTTACACTAGTTTTACGCCGACCTATTTTCAGTGCACGAGCCAATCTCCGGAGTTGCCAGGTTTTCAGCTCTGGCTGTTCGCTTCCATCTATTTGGTCATCAATCCCAGAGTCCCCAGAGCTCAGCAACGAACCCCCTGTTGATTCATCAACGCCACTGGCATCTTCGATTGCTTCTGCCAACTCCTTTTCAAACCTTGCCATATCTTCTTCTGATATACCATCATCATCGTCATCCACAGATAAATCATCATTCGCAAGATCTTCTTCCAGCTGCTTGAAAAGTGCTTCCAGTGCACCATCCTCGTCCTCATCATCATCCATGACATCTTCTGCAGCCACCACATCCTCCTCACTCTGGATTTTAGTCTGTAACAAGGAGAAAATTTTCAACAAGCTTTCCACTTCCAATTTGCACCAATACATAAAGGAACATGAAGAAAACGAAAAAAAAACCAACCTAGCTGTATATAGTATGATATGTACATAGTTTATGTTGAGGTAGAAGATAAGGTCTGAAGAGGTAAAAGTACCTCCCTAAATCCTCCAAGGCAATTTTGCAATAACTGACAGCATAGCACTAAGTTTTACACGGACAATCTCTCAAACAAGTGTACGGCCAGGGGCCAACTGCATCATTACATCTTACCCGCTACCCCAACCTACCAGTACTTCCCACAATCCTAACTTCCAAGGGCATTCATGGTTCATCCGAACAACAACTAACCGAGACGCACTAATCAGGACAGCGGGGACATGAGACGAGGTAATTACTGTAAGCAGCACCCAGAATTGGCATTACGGACGCAAGTCTACAGACTGGTTACCTTGTACTTGGAGGGTCTCCGTCGGAGGGCGCAGGCAACGCCCCGCGGCGGGCTGTGGATGCGGAGATGCACGCGGGTTCCGAGGAACGGCGCGGGAACTGGGCCCCCGGAGATGCACGTCCTCGGCGCCGGCGCGGAAGAGGCCGAGGCGGCGGCGAGCGGCAGCACCGTCGCCATTGCCGCGAGCTCTTCGCCTCTTCGGATATTTCGCAGTCCTCTTCTTCTACCCTCATCGTGGGTTCTGCTGCTTTTGCGAAAGCCTGATGGGCCGTGTCCCTGCGCGAGTGCGCGTATCTCGGCCCGTGAATGAGAGAGGCCCGTGTGTACATTTACGCCGGCCTTTTGGTCATTTTGTGGCCCGTTCCCCAATCTTACTGCTCCTGTGATGAACCTGTGATCCTGTCCCTGTCTCTGTGTTCTCGGCGTCAGCACAACACCTTCCTCTCGCTCCTCGGGACCTCGCTGCTCGCTCCCTTGCACCCTCACCGGCTCGCGAGGTGGCTGCGTGCGGCGGCGGCAGCGTGGATGCTGCTAGTGCGGTGCTGAGTCGGCTTCGTATCATCGATCCTGCTGACGGTTCGTGCCCCTCTTCCGCTTTTACAGTTTTATTACCTCGATGCTCTCTGCCCGTGTACCTCGATGTGCGCGTTCGTGCGCTCCCCCCATGCAGAATGGTTTGCGCATTTGATTCTGGGGGTTTAGATTCGATGTGTAGAAGGCCGCGGGGGATGGGGATTCGGGTTGAGAGCGTGCTAGGGGTTCATACTGCCGTGTACTTTTCAGAATTGCTGTGGTATATATACATATAAGCTGGGGAATCGAGTGACTAGGCCATGGAATGAATTGTTTCAGTGCTGCATTGTAGCATATTGTGAGTAATGTCGAATTTAAACTTGAGTCCAACTCAATTGGTAGGTACAGTCCCCTTTGACTCAAATTTGAGTGCCTATTTATTATTCATATTTATTTACAATGCTACCTGGTTTGTTCTAGGTTAGTCAATTTTTTTTTTTATTTAGTCATAGCAATATCGAATTTGTAGGTTGCTTTCCAGCCTGAGCATTGTGCAATTAGTACTGTTGAAACGCTGTGTTGGATTGTGTATGGGGTTTTGCAGTTTTACAAACTTTTTCCCCTGGTTAACAATTAGAAATGCCATTGCTCTCCTTGCAGCTGTTGTTCTGAAAACAGCTGAGAACTTCCGAGACCTTCCTTACTTGTTCAGTTGTATGCTCCTTTTGGTAAGCACTATACATATGTTTACCATTTACAAATGTCCGTAATGAAAAGTCTTGCACATTGCTCTGAGATAAGATGCTCCAACTAGCCTGCCTGCATAGCTTTTGTAACCTCACCTAGATGCAGCATTTTAAACCCTTATACAAACTGTCTACGCTTAATGGCAATTCATTCAATACTTTTTCTTTAGAACCCCCATATTTTCTTTCTTTTATATGTAATTCTTGCACTATTCCTTGTACTGATTGTTGTATTGTACATCAGGTAGAAGGGAATTGGAAAGACAACTATATCGCCACTGTATTACAGGGGCACAAGATTTCATTGGACTAAAAGGGACTCATGGCACAGGTGTTATGCCATTTTACTTGTATTTTGAAATAAACATTTTGCAGCCATGTCTTCTCCATTCCTCTTAGTTAGTTTCACATTTTTTTTCTATGATGGTCTTTACTCTCTACTCTTTAGTAGTTTAGTGGTTTCTTTTCACATGATGTTTCACAATATGCTCTGCTCCATTTGGGTTTGATTTTAACCTGGCCATCTGATTAACATGTTTTATGTTATTTAGGGTGATGACTTCTCGAAAAACAATGGTGAGTGATATGGTTCCATGCCTTTCTTTGCTTGTCCTGTGGATAGATATTGTTGTGTGATAAATTATTTAATTATGTGCTAATTGCAGTTCCTTAGTATGTTTTGCCATGTTTTTCTGCTATAATCTACGGGTATTCTATAAGTAGAATTTGTCCAGTACATGTTTTCTCTGTTTGGTCTAAGGTTACAATGGTCTTGTTATATCTTCTTGGAAGTTTGAATCTAACGAATCTGTTGTGGTTATGGTAGTGGAGGGCTGTGAAAATACAACATTACCCATTGAACTCTTGTTATCAATACATCAACTTGTTTCTTTATGCACAATTGGGCTTTCTTTTCTTCAGCATGGCGACACATTAGATTTGCTATTGTTATTGTGCATGTTAATGTGCCACTTAAGGAAGTTTAGGGAACATCTGAAACATGAAGTATGGAAGAATAGAGCTGTATCATGATTTTTGTTAACAGAATTTTAGTCTGATTCTATGAGTGAGCTTTCTATGGCTCTTATACATTGTCATCCTAATTTTCATCTAAAATTATAATTCCAATTGGCATCATAGTTTCTGCAAAGAAAAAAAAAAGAAAAGAAAAAAGAAAATGTATCCTGTTTCACTGCATGCTATGATTTCCTCAGAAGTGTTCCTTATTAATATCATGTATGTTTCTGAAGTGTTTTTTTTACAACAACTATGTTTCTGAAATGTTAGTCTCCACTGAACTCGCCTAGGGCATTCTCCTTATTTTACATATTTCTTCATGTTTTACTGCATCGTACATCTTAGCAGATATTTGTTGCCCTATGTTGCAAGTTTTCAGTTTGAGACTTTGAGGACATTTTTTTTTTTTAAAGCACGCCTAAGCGTGTATTTCCATTTGATGTACACGTTGTCATAATTTGTTTTTCTTTCACACATGATTGTTGATTTTTGTTTTGTTTGGCATAGCTTAGCTTCACTAATGAAGTTGTTGTTTTTAGAAAATGGATTCATGAACATCTCTCTAGATAGCTGAGCTGTTTTAAAAAAGTTGTTGGCAAAATAGCTTCACCAAAAGCTTCATGCATGCATATGAGAGAGAAATGGGGGAGAGAGCCAGAGAAAGCTACTATTTTCAGCTCTCTCTCACTCCATCCCTTTGTGAGAGGAGGAGAAAAACAACTTTACTTATGAAGCTGTTTTGGAATGAATTGTTTGATAAAAAAAACAGCTTCCAGCAGCTTCATGAAGCTGTTGGGAGCCCTCCCAAACAGGCCCTGACTAGAGAAAGTATTGCTTAATGTACTTCTGTTACAGGGACTGGTGGAGAGAGTATATATGGTGGAACTTTTGAAGGTATTTATCTTTTTTTAAATATCTTATCATGGAGCTTTCTAATTCACTATATATTTATTAACAGACGCGTTAACAGCAGAAATATGGGTGTTTAGATTGGCATTTTAATTTTAGTGCATGTGTTTTTGTACCATACTCCAAATAAGCTGTTTTAGGATTCTAGTTGGTCAGACTTATTTGACTTTGCCCATCAATACATAAAAACTTCCACAGATTTACACATCGTTACTAGATTCATCACTAAAAATAAGTTGCTTGCAACTCAATTTCTAATAAGTTGCTTGCTTCCCTGACGATCCAAGATGACGACTAGGTGTTGCAAAGGCCTGGTGTATGCGATGATCATGTGGTTGTTGCTCGTTGTAGTACTCTCTGCATCGCCTGCACAATGTAAGCAGTGTAGATTACAATCCTTTGTTCCCGTTTCATTGAGTTCAAACATTTGGGATTTGTATGCTAATAATGATCACAACACATTGCTGCAGGTAGACGGCAACTACTTGAGGCTGCAAGGGCCTCCACCACAATAGACGATGAGGGCAAGTTCAAGGTCAAGTTTTGCCTCTTAACATCCTGTCTTATCCGTGGAGACTATGAAGACTGCTATTGTTGCGAAAATGATGATTCAACTATTTGTTATACCACATTGGCCGAATGTCAAGCGACCTGCCCCAACTGCAACCCCAAATGTTCTGCTGCCGCAGCCGTCGGCCCTACGGAGCATCAACTGATGAATTCTTCCTTACACAATTAGGATGTTGCGTGCTCGTGAATGGAATAAACATGTATACAAAACTATAATTATCTGAATAAATCTTCTTGTGACCTTCTAGTATTCATAGCGTGATCGCAAAAAAAAGAAAGTATATATGAATTTTGGTGGTATACTCATTATATGGTTGATCCTATATACATTTTGAAATTCATATCGTATTATACATTTTGAAATAATATTGTTGTTTTAATAATGAACACGTCGTGCTTCTGCAGGTAGCCGACAACTATACTAATCGAGGTTACAAGGGCCTCCACTGCATTAGATGAGTGCAAGATCAAAAGTTTTGCATTTTAAGACTGTAGATCGAGACTGCTAGTATCTATAGCTCATCTGCCACCTACTGGGAGATCAAAGATCATATGAATATGATGATGACTGGGGGCAGCCAATCTCCAGGATCTTGCCTTTTTAGGTTCTGTACGGTCACCGTCATCAGTACAAGGTTGCTTGCAGCTTCTCTTCTGTCAAACAATTTAAACCACAAAGTTTCTGCTGGGAGGTATCGGAAGATGCACACCGTACTGATTCACATGTTTAGAATGATGGTAGAGAATCCTAAAGATATTATAAACATGTCACATGTTTAGATATTGCGTTTGGTGGACCCTGGGATCACAGAAATGACCTCCAGCCTGCACTCCTAATGCTCTGGAATATAATACTCACCCTGGCACCCTGCTTCTGCACTCGAAACGGTGACAAACGTTTGAAATGTATGTACCCCGTGTATATTTTCACGCTCGATTTAGCACGCAAAGAAATCAATCATGCACGTGGAGCATGTGGAGGCCTCGAATCTGAACGTACTATGCTGTGCACCAGTTAGACTACTATCAGAAATCAGAAAGTACGGATCTGAGGACAAGACACCGTATGGATGTGAGGAAGAGCAGGAAAGAGACTGAATAAATATAGTTAGTAGTCCAACGGGTTCACAGCACAATAATTAGTAGAATCTGAACGTACTCTGTTGTGAACCCGTTGGACCAGGGTTTTTCTTGCCGGTCCGGTTACCGCGAACCGGTCCGTAACCGGGTCTTACCGGTCCGGCCCGGGTAGCAAAAACCGGCGGTAACCGGACCCTAACCAACACATGCATGGCAGTAAAAACCGGTTTTACCGGTAAACCGGTCGGTTTTTTCTGTAAAATCGACCGGCCGGTTCACGGTAAAAAAACCTTGCGTTGGACTACTAATGGGCCACATATGCATAGGCTTGGTGCTGAAACAAAGAGCCAAGCTGTCTTCTCTCTTCTCCCTTCTCTCTTCCACATCATCAAAAATGCTGACTAGCTTAGCTATAAGCCTATTATTGTACTTGCTCTTAGCGTCCTGAGCGGTATCCCTTTCCTCTGGCTGGGCAGCCGCTCCAATGCGTTGATCAATTGGTCAATGCAGTTGCATGGTCGTCGCTTGACCGCTGGCGCTGGTAGTGCTCAGATTCGCCGTCGGCGCCGCCATAGGCGTAGGAGATCCGGACGGGCCCTATATTGACCCAAGTCAATCCGGTGAACTGCTAAACAGACCTATCCAACCCACCAGCCTTGTTACCCCATTCCTCCCCCCAAACTAAGTTTGCCTAATAAAGAAACCAAACCAAAATACCGGTTCTGGACCAAACTATTACCAGGTTGACACACCGTACCTATAACTACGAGCTAACATATGTACTAAAAGGGACCCCTATGTAAAACCACTACTTGAGATGATTTGGACACTCAAAGGAGACGTGGAGCCTATGTTTACCAGTCAGAGTGTAGCGACAAGGAAGCCCTTAATTGGCTCTCTCACTTTTTAGAGACTTTGGCAAGCTTTGGTAGTCAAGATGTTGGTAGAATAAGGATGAATATGGGTCTATCTCGTCTAAAAACGAGATCACAATCACACAATGACGGATGATATATACACCTCATCTCGCCTCCAGCCCCATTTTTTGTATTTTTCTAATAGGTGGGATAGATATAGAAGTAGAACGAGATTATTCCCTGTCCATTTTCAATTTAGTACTTGCTACTCGTTGTTTGCTCGTGGGGCATTAATTATGTAGCTAGTCTTTGTGAAGGGTATCTCTAGTCAAATTCCAAACATATGATTTCGCGAAACAAAACACTTCGACCCATCCTCTTAAAAATATAAAAAGTTTATCTCCCTTAACTAATGTTGTGGTCTGGTTTTTATCATTTTAAAGTACTTTCTCCGTTTCAAGTTAAAGTGAACTATAATTTAGAATGTGGAGTATCTTATAAGGGATTTAAACCATAAAAATGACTCTAAACTTCTAAAAATTACGAGAAAATCTTAGCGATAGATTAGGATTCAGGAAAAAACTCAAATAAAACATTTTAAACAAAAGTGTATATAAAATCTTCCAAAAAAATATATTCAGTCTACAGAAAGAAGGAAAATATGAAAATTTCAAACACATGAAGCAACACGAGTTCTTTCAACATCTTATCGATTGAATCTCATATTTTTGTTTCAAAAAGTTCATGAAACACATTTAGACATCATTTATAACGTTCTGCGGATTTTGGGGTTTTAATGTTTTTGTTTCTATTTTTCTAGAACTAAATCTATTTTTAAGCTTTTAGAGATATATTTCCGCAAGCTCTAAATTTTTGGGTTCATCATGTCCCAATATGTAATGATTTTTTGGGTATTCATAGAAGCTCAGAGACTTTCTTCGTGGGTTTAAAAATTTATCAGGTCTTTACCAAAAATTTTAACTAAAAGAAAAAGATTGGAAACCATTTTTAACCTAGGTAGTTTGAGAATAAATTTTGTTAAAGAAAGTTTAAAAGAGAAAAATTATACCACATCAATATTGTTCACGAATGCGTAAAAACCTTTTCAAAGAAACACGGTCCATGCCATGACCGACCGCGACACGGAGGGAACCAATGAACCGAGAACGAGCAAGTTAAAAAGAAAAAAGAAAAAAAAAAAAAGGAGCACGAGCAGGTAGCAGAGGCTAGGAGGGAGCCACCCGTGCCTAGTCAAAGTGGAGCCAGCGCGTAGCCGCGCGCCTGCCTGAACGCTGACGCGGCACCAAAAGCACCGCGTCGCGTCGTCAAAGCGCGCGCGTTCCTTCCCCCCCTTCGCTCCCCCGCACCGCACCCACCCACCCTTTGTCCAGCGCACCGTCGGCGGCGGCGGTGTCCACCAAACCACACGTTCCTTGTGCGCGCCGCCGCCTCGGATCATCCCGAGTCCCCCCGCCTCGGCGGCCCACCCGTCCAACCAGCCTAGTAGGTCGCCGCCGGCGGCCGCGTCTCTCTCTCCTCGCCGCGAGGCCGCCGTCCGTCGTCTCGCCGGCGCGCGGGGATGAGGCGATCGTCGAGCGGGGCGCGCGTGTCGGACAGCGGGGGAGGAGGAGGAGGAGTCAGCGGGGGCGAGGCGGCGCTGCCGACGTACGACCCGCTGTCGGCGGCGGGGCGGCGGGAGGCGGCGCGGACGCGGGCGCTGGGGCGCGCCGTGCACTGCATCCCCGTCGTGCTTCTCGTCTGCGCGCTCCTCCTCTGGCTCTCCGCCTCCTCCCACACCCACCACCTCGGTAAGGTTCAGAGTTCAGACTCCCCTCGCCCATACTCCTCCTCTCCCCCAATTCCCACCTGAGTCTGCTCCGATTGTGAATTGGCAACTGCCTATAGGGGCGGTAGCTCGCGATTTGAACTCCATCTTAATGAAGTGATCATTCAACTGGAGGGCGATGAGCTAGGCATCTCAGTTTCATACCTGCTGCAATACTAACCATGCGAAATTAACGAGGAAGGGCGTGGGGAATCTACTGTTTCAGTCTTGCAAGTTCCGAATGCACGGGAAAAATATTTTTGATTCGTAGTTAATTTAATTACAGTTTCACAGGTGTTCTTTCTGCTTTGTGACCTGGATGCACTAAACAAATGTTGAGGCATACAGGCATAACCTTAATTCCTAGCTGTCACCAAGGCATACATGCATAACCTTAATTCCTAGCTGTCACCAAGGGGGAAGTATCAGGCACCACTGCCCTCAGAACATGGGCTAGCGTATGCTAGATGGGCATCTTCAGGTTTGTCGACATTGTTAAACTAGTAAATTGGCGCGCGCTTCCGCGCGCCCGTGGAAGATTGCATGATCAGAAATTGAAGGCACATTTGCACGACATAAACTATTATTGAATATTATGTAGCATGAAAACAGCAGATGATAGTGTAAGATTTTTTACAATTACAATATCGACTTTAGCCTAGTTAGTACATATGTATAGGTGGATTGGTCACCGGGCTGTCTAACCATTAGTTTGTACATGATATTAGCTATACAAAAGCTTCGGATAGAGAACGATCTTTGCAAGATATAACTGGTCAAACCAAATGGAATACGGTGCATTACAAGTGTGCACTGCTAGTAAGACTATGTTGTATGCGAGTAGCAAACCATAAGCTACTGCGGAAGGAGGAAGTCCAAAGTGCTATTTTGGTGTGCATAGTAGATCGATTCAGTCTGCCATGGGGATCCAATTCCAGCGCTCGCCGTGTAGATTGGGTGTTTGGGTTTGGAGTCTTGTTGACATTCTGAATCTACAAAAGAAAGCTCTTTAACACAAATAAAATTGAATTGAGCAGCATAGGAATTGCAAAGCAACTGAAATGTAGTAGTAAAGAGGTCAAACAGATTTCGAGATGTTAAATGTACGAAGGGAATTCATATTTCATACGTGTAGGTCAACTAAGCGTACATCTATTATTTATAACTTGAAGAGAGGAACCAAATATCAATTCAAAACCTATATATGAGAGGAAACACTTATCTGCAATGGTACTCCAAGGTGGCCTTGTCCAGTCACTAATCTCATATTAGCCTCGCATATGAAAGGAAGCAACGTTCAATCATTATCTCGTACAATAGATTCAACATTCATAAACTGAACTATCCAAGGATGGGACATTTTCAAGGCGGTGATAAGATGCAATACAGTTAGTTGATTAATTAAGATAGAAGGTAATCATCTATGTTTGAGAGGCCGAGCCATAATTAGTTTGTGGACCGAGAGTCTGGTCTCTTTTTTCCTTATCAAAGATACCTACAATAAGTATGCAAGTGAGACCTAGATTGATGGCAACAAAGCTCTAAAAACAGAAGCAGCCGGTGCATAGTAGAAAGTGAAGATCTACAATTTAGAAGCTGATTTTAAAATCATTTGACTATTAGGTATGACCCTGTGATTGAAACAAAATCAGGCCAAATTTTCTGTTTGCTTTGCAATACAACTTAGCAGAAATGAATGTCTTTTAGGACTACATTAATTAATGACAAGGTTCAACATTGCCGCTAATGTATATGTAGCATATTTATTTAGGGAAGCCTATAAGCTACTCAAAGCCTGAAACACAACAGGAAAACAGTTATTCGCTCATGCCTTTTAGCCTTACTAATTTCGAATCATGCCTTTTAGCCTTATTCTAAAATGAATTTGCTTTTGTGCACAAACAAACAAAATGAAAATACCATGCACCATTGGTGGCGATAACATTGTTAGTAATAGTATGAAATGATAAGATTTGGACACCACATAGCAATTATCTCTCAAGAAACATGCTACCAAGAATATAAATGTTGTATTATAAAGATATTGAAGACTTAGTTTTTCTTAAACCTAACTCCATAAACCTGTGGCACATTAAGGCGTGGCAACCTACCACAAAATATATCTTGCTCCAGCAAGCAAACTTTGCAAGAGGTGCAAAAGTTCTTGTCAGCCTATAGCACAGGAATTAATACTGCAAGCCTGCCATTTAACCAATAAAGAGAAGCTCACCCAGGAAGAAGTGGCACCTGGTGCTGAACTACTGATGAGGAACCCATTGCACCCTTGTTGTGTCGTCACCGCCAGGATCATGTCAGGCACTCGATTTGGCTGATGCACTGCTCCACAAACCCCATGAAGCTGAAAAGAGAACTGCATTATAGTTGCAGCTCCAGGCAAGGACAGGTAGAACATAGAAAAAATGTGGATGCAGCAGTCATGTTAATATTTATTTTTTTGCTACCGCTTGTCATGTTAGTGCTGAAAGTCCACTCATGCATAATGAAATTTTTAGAGATAGCCGCACCTACTTGTCTTCAAAGACACTTGAACTGTCACAAAACAATTAGACCGTGAGGACTATTACCAAACCGAAGGTATGAAAATGAGGTTTATAATTGGGTATGGTTATCTCTTATGGTAAAAACTAAGAAAACAAAGAAGCAGGACCACTGTAGATGCAAACGAGGTACTCCATGCTCCATCCCTCAAGATAAGGCATAGTTATAAAATTAGCATGGGATATCAAAATCACATTCACCATGTTTCTTTTCTTCGCATGATTTTTTTAAAAATAATATGGACAACTATTATTGCTCTAAGAAAATTTTTGTTGGTCCCTTATGTAAGCCAACTGTACTAAAACCATAATCTACTATACTGAACACCCAGCCATGTCATGTTGATCCCCAAACCACACAACTGTTGTAACTGGTTTTCTTCAGGTGTGACCAATTGACAGTAGTAACCATGATTTCTCAAATTTTAAAACTGGTACCTAACCTCGGGTCAAGACAGGTTTCAAATGGAAGGAATGCATCTTCATCTCGTAGAAACCCGTGGAGCTACGTTCGACACAAAGACGTCTGCCGCTGCCATTTGAAAGCACTAAATCACCAAGTAGAAACATTGTATCAGCAATACTACTTGGATATCTACAAAAGCATGAGGAGATGCATTAGCATTATAGACATCACTCAAATTCAACATGCTCTATAGATGCCTGGATTCAATGTCATGGATGCAAAGCACTGCAGCGGGAGACAATATATAAATCTCTCGAACATTCATAGTCCGAATCAACCAATTTGACTCTTTTATTGAATAAATAAAATAAAATCAATACGGCAAGAAAAAGAATCAAAGCATATACTATCGGTGTAAAAAAAAAAGCTAGCAATAGAAGGATCCCTTTGATGAATGGGACAACCATGGAGCACACAAGAAAATAAGCCGCATAGCAAGACTAATTAATAAATGGTACCATTGGTACCGTACAATCAGAAATTATCAGCTAGCCATACCAATCTGAAATCATGGAGAAGACTGCAGTGTACTAATGGCTGGAAAAATATGCACAGAGAGGTCAAGAAGGAATACGTGGCGACAAATATTACCTCATGTAGCCCTCTTTTTTACGTTGGTAGACAGCAGCAGGTAGGCTGCAATGACCTCATCATCATCTCCATTTTATGACATTAAAAGTCTAGCAATATATCGTAGTAAGCATAATGCAAAGAAAAATCAGAATTGGTATTTAACAAAATTCAAAGGGGCATAGGGGTTAGGGATAAAGCTGACCTTAAAGAGTAGAATCATCATTGTTATATGTATCAACAACACTGCGCATTGATAAAGAGAACATGTAGCTTCCAAGAAGAGGCATACATAGGAAATCAACATGAAAGGAGAGAAGGGTTGGATTTTGTTTAATATGGACAGGCATCATGGAGTGTTTACTGTCATCAGCACTTTAAAAAGCAGCATACATATTTTTCTTTTGTAAGCAAAATTAGCTGTTAAAAATCATAGCTACCATGTTTGGATAGCACATTTGCAGCTGTTTGCAAAATGGATATGACCACCACATCACCTCATATAAGAACTGAAAGGTTAACATATTTAGCATGGGATTTAGTTTTGTGTAAGATAACTAACATTTTATTTCATTTCAAACGTTTTAAATTGCTCTTAGGTGCTGCCATGAAAGCTAATCATGTAAGCTAAACTGAGATCACTTATCACCAGTAAGCTAATCATGCATCATATAATTAATCAAAGTAGCAGTGCGTTCTCATGATTGCAACCAAACTATTTTTCTTCAAAGAATCGGAAGATATTGCTACATTCATTAACAGGTAACAAGCTAGCAACCGAGAAGGCATGATAACACATCAATTACCTTTGCTTCTCATGATTGCAACCAAATTATTTTTTCTTTAACAACCGCAAGATAGTGCTACATTCATTACCGGGTAGCGAGCTAGTAACCGAAAGGCATGAGAACAGATCAATTACCTTTGCTAGTGCTTTGAGATGGAGTCGTGGGCGCACTGCATCGTGTCCGACTTTGGAGCCGCTTGGAGCTAGAAGAAAATTATTTAGTATCAAGCATTGCCACATTCTTAAAATTTCGTAACTAAGAACAGCGAAGCTGTAAATTGCTTCAATCTTAAATGTCGGTATTGAATTAAGCGCTAGGAGCATTCGATGAAAACATATCAAGGAATACGAACCGTAAGCCCAAATAAAATTAGATCGATCCGAATACAAACTCACAAAGCATACTGGGAAGAGAAGGGGTCGCAAACCTGTTCGCTAGCGTAGGATGACCTCACGAGGCATCGGTCGGCGGTCTCAGCGTCATGGCACCGCAGCTCTCGGCAGAGGCGACGAGCGAATGATGTACAACGGCGACGGCGGCGGCGGCAACAACTTCTGCTATGACGGAGCGGGGGTCGGTCCCGAGGCCGCACTCGCAAACCAATCCGGAGGCCGCCAAGCCGCTGCACCGGAAGACGAAGCCATCGTTGTGGGACAGCTATGGCGGCGGGGCCCGCCCCGCACACGACCAAACCGGAAAGGGGCGCGCGCGCACGGCCGCCGCCATCGCCATACCCTAACCCTAACCTCGCGAGGTCGACTGTGGATGTCACCATGCGAGGTTCGCGTGGTGAGGAGACGTGGAGACGGGAAGAGAGTGAGAAGGGAGGGGCCGACTGCGCCGCCGTGCCGCCGTGCGCGCGCTGCCGCGCCGCCGCGCCGCCGCCTTGCCGGCACCGCCGCGCGCCGCGCCCCCGCTCACTCCGGCGTGCTCCGCGCCGGGCGGCCGCGGCCGCCGCGCGGCGGCTCGGACGGCCGCACCCGCCCGTGGGGCCGCCGTGCCGGGCCGTCCGGCCCGCGCGCGCCTTCCCGCGCCGCCGGCGCGCGACCGGGCGGCGCCGCCCGCCCGGGGCGCCCACCCGCGCCGCCCTCGCTGCTCGCTCGTTCTTTTTACGGGATCAAAGGGTGAGGGGAAGTGAAGAGAAACCCTAACCGGAAGCTGGAATATATGTGTCTAGGTAAATTCTATAAGAAGCGGAAGCCGCAAGGTAGAAGCCGCGTAAAAGCCGGGAGAAGCGGATAGAAGCTGCTTCCAGTTTTCACCTCTGAAAACAGCTTCTCAATTCAGACCACACGATCGACAATCCAACGGCCCTCCTTTTCTTGATGACGTGTCTAGCCTCCCCCTCCGAGAACCCTTAGGCAAACATATTGTTTTAATGCAGTGCAGGCCACTCTGTCCTGTTTCCAGCAATCAGTCTCCAATCTCTTTTCCGATATCAATTATACTGAGTCATTCTTTCCTTCTGCCTAATTCTGCATGTTTGCTTCTTGCACAATACCTGGGGAGGTGGATTGCACATTTGCTTGAAATAGTATTGTTTTGTATGCCAACGCTGCAAGATCACAAAACATGTTCTTGTTATCGCTACCCTGTGCCAAACTCATGAACTGATTACAAATCATCGGTTTGATTTAGGTTTCTGTCTCCATTCAAAAATGTCTTTTGAAATGCACATCAATTGTATTGGCATTTATCAAAGTTTTTTCTCAAAGAAACAGGATAGAATTATAGAAAACATTGCTCAAACACTTTACTTCACAGTTATGGTCTTTCAACTTTCAAATTCCACAATGCATTTGATGATGTCACTCACCAGTCACCACTGACAATACAGTTCTGCATAGAAATATTCTTTTGTGCTGCTGAAATACTTTCTGATTTTAGTGATTTTGCTGTGTATGTACAGATTGAGACTGTGAGGAACTCGGGATCGTGAGTGAACCTGGCAGGTTGAGTCTGGTTCTGTTATTATACAACTGAAGAGTTCTGAGTTCAACAAAGAAGAGAAAGAAAACATAAAAACAAGGTTAGGCTAGACATGATCAGGCAATACATATGTGGGGATTAGCACAGAAAGTAGTTCGTCTACTAGCAGGTTTTTTGGATACATACATTCTTTTAAATTTTTAAGGCCATAGTGAATTGGTCTTGATTTGGCTCGGTGTTACATATTGTATACAAAATGATATGTATTATTTCCCAACACTATACATACAGTACATGTTCTAATATTCTTTCTGTACATGTTGTGGTTTGTTCTTTGGACATTCTATACAAGTATATACATGTGAATGGCATAGTCTCATAAAGTGGCGGAGCTTGGACGTAAACCCAGCAGAGGCCAATCATTAAAGAACAAGGCTATTTTCAAATTTTTATCAAGCTATGCTAAAAAAATCAAGCGAAATGGCTGCAACTGATGGGGTTCATGGCCTTTGATAAGCTCCACCACTTGGTTGGTAGCTCAACCAAATCCCCGTTTGCTTGCTTGTATTTGCCTCAAAGAAGCACCCGCGTATTTTTAAGTATCCACCAGCTTGTGCCTGCTTGCAGTTGCAGAGGTGGAAGTGAATTGCATCTACGCACCTAAATGTAAGCGAATTAGTGGTAAATTCTGCACTTCAGTCTCAACCATTTCTGATGTGTACGTTTATTATACCGCATATCGCACATATTTTACTTTTTGACACAGGTTGTACGTAATGCATATATATAGCAATATATAAACAGTTAACAGGGTAATTTTGGTGGGAAGTGATGCTTTCAAATCCAAAACGTAAAACCGCGTCTGTTCCAGTACGCCCACTTTAAAACGGCATCAAATTTATATAATCTTGATGAAAAATCATCTTAAAATGGTATTTCTTGAGCTAGAGGCTGCAGCAATTTGATTGTGTGGCACTCTGCATTTTTACAGAGAATGACAGGCAGCGCCGCAGTGGTGTGATATCGTCAAATTTAAGATGATCTTTGAACACAGGAGCCAGGTTACATCGTCAAATTTTTCTGCGTTTTGACAGAGAGGGGCGCGATATCGTCAAATTTCTATTCTCTGCATTTTGACAGAGAATGACAGAGCGCGATGGGATAAACATATATGCGCTGAACAGCGACCAAAGAAACAGTCTGTTCTCATAGTTGAAACACCCCTGTAAACCGATTCTTCACCTTCAGGTACAAGAAATCTTTACCGAAAAAAAAAACCTGAGCCTTGTCCCTTCTCCAAGATGACATACGAAATTCACGATAGAACCAAGCTTGGTATATCCACCCGACGGGATAAGCCTAGCTTGTTCGGTAGTTCCATGCGTGAAGCAAATCCGCGCGCCTGGCCTGGAGCGGACACGTGACCACCAAGATTTCTGAGTTGAGCCGGGGACGCATGCGATTGCGATCCAATCTCCTGGCGGATTTTCACGCCTCATTTTCAGCGATGCAAATCGAGATGGAGGTGTCAGGTTCAGGTGTCTGCATCTAAAGCTGGCCCCATGGTTCATGGACAACCGCCTCCAAGAAACGCAATGCGCGGTGTGGCCAATGGCGACCACTCCTTGCTTGCGGCCAACCAAACCATGACCTGAAAGCTACTGCTACCACAATTTTTTTTGAATAATTATTTTGAAAATTAGCACACTTTTATAAGCGATACTACTTTGTTAGTAATGTAAAGAAGTTGTCCCTGCTGAGTGTCAGATTTTTTTGGCATTTGGTTTTGTTGGGTCATCTTTCCGGCACGCAAGGAATATGAAAGCCAGGTAAACAAGCAAAGCGTGCAGCTAATTTGAGAGCGGATTCCAGAGGGGGAGGGGGGTGGGTTACGTACGGCAGCGGCAAAAACGTGACTGCCAAGCCAGACGCTACCGCCGCCGCATGGAAATGGAGTATGGGCGTATGGCTTGGGTTTTGGCCTTTTGGGGGCAGATGACACAACTTGCTAGAGATGAGCTTGATGCCCACGAAAACTAGAGGAGAAATACTAGTTGTAAACCGTCAAGCTACTCTCTGTCAGCTGGTAAGAAGATAACTGTCTGCTTTAAAACACGTGTAAACTCCCTTAAGACAGGTATTAGAAGTTCTCTTTTTTAGATGAGAAGTTTTTTTCTTGAAGTTATGCACTTCCACAATGCAAAATCGCTTTCCAAGACATCATATGAAAATGATGAATTTCATTTTTCGAGACCACGCCGTTGCGCGCATTTCAAAAATGATGAATTTCATGTCTGTATATATTAGAAGAAGGGATCATAGGAATCTTGCAAACTTTTAGGTAGCATGTTTTAAGGAGTATTTCACAACTACACTAAATGAATGGTTTGCATCGAATGTTTTGCCATTCAGAATATATTTCGTACTCAAGTTAATTAAATGTTTGACTTTGTACACTTTTAAAGATCGTTTTTTTTAAAAGACAAAGTACAAACACATAGCCCATACACACACGAATGCCTGTTTTACTCCTATATAGACACGTCTTATGACACTAATAACACCATTATATCTAGAGTAAATCTACATCGGGATCGTTATGTTCCATCACATGGAACCTAATCAATTGAGCTACAATCTACATCGGGAAAACTCAATGACTTGACTAGCAACAAATATAAGAAGCATGGTTGATTTGGAAGTACTCCCTCAATTCTAAAAATGTAGGTCCATTTAGTTTTGCCTCAAGTGCAAGGGAATTCTCTAACCGTGACAAATTTGTAAAGTATTTATAAGCACCAACATCAAATCAGTTCATGAATCCATCTTGAAATAATTCTTTGTACATTTATATTTGGTATGACAGATATGAAATACATTTTGTAAAACTTGGTCAAAGTCGGGAAGCTAATTAATTTTTGAAATGAGAGGAATAACAATAATTTCCAATGATACTCATGCGATTCTCATCATTGTCCTGAGCTGTAGAAGCTGATTGAAAAGGCATTTTTTAATATGGCAAAAGATCTCAGTAGATCACATGCGCTCAACTAAATCAACACATTGCCACAAAAAAGTCGGGTGTGAGTTTTTGGATCCTCCTCATTTGCTAGGTCATTAAGATCATGAAAAAATGGGCAACTAGGTTAAACGTGAACAACTAATTGAAGATTTGGACAGAGGGGAAACCGCACACCTGACAACCCATACACTACCAAAGAAACCCATCCTGGGTTCTCGCCAAAAAAAAAAAGAAAGAAAAAACCCATCCTGGGAGTGGGATCTCAGCCGTCAAACGCCAAACGGACGGTCCACAAGCGATGGGCTGGCCCAGGCCCAAACCCTCTCCGAGCCCGTTTCGATCCGACCGTCCAATGGCAGAGACTGGCCCTTGCCGCCTCGAACTCGGAACGCCCACGCGGGCCCACCATCCCCTCTCCACCCTCGCCCCCCGTATATAAACCGCTTCGGCCGCACAAGCCCGAATTAAAATTAATTTTTCAATATACAAAAACCGACTGAAAATCTGAGAAATCGCCCCCTGATTCCTCCTCCGCTCGCCAAATCGAGAACGAGAACGAGAACTCGCCGTGCCCGTGCAGCGAGCGATTCCTTGCGTCGGCGGATCACCGCGTGCTCCGCTCCTCTCTCCGCCGGCAAATCGGGCCGCGCTGAGCCCGCACCCGCCGTCAGCCTCCTCGTCGTCGGAAGAAGAACGGCGGCAGTCGTCGTCGGGCTCCGGTGGTTCCGCCGAAGAACGGCGGGTATCCAGTCGCGCTCCTCACGCCGGCGACTCGGTTGGCATTGCGTTTGCCTTTCCACCAGGTACGGACCCCAACTTCGCTTGTTGATGATGTTTTTTCCCCCGGAGAATTATTACTTGTTCGGTAGATCGATCTCTTTAATTTCTTCTATGGTCACAATCAGATCGAGAGTTGTGGACAGAGGAACGAATCGGGATGAATCCGTTGCGTACGCAAACAAAGCCCGCCCCTGGTGGATGCTGGATGTGCGAGGCCGATGATGCTTTTGTTGCAACGCCCCCCAAGCGATTCGCTTCGATTTAGTTCTTCTGTTCTGTTGACGGATCAATCAGCGCGCTGGTGTTCCTGCGCTGCAATGGCTCCTCCGCTCGTTAATCTGTTATTATATACTCTGTTGTCAAGTCAATGCTCGGTCGTAGTCAAGGATGCGATTTCTTCCATTCAAAATCGTTTGGGGTGCTCCTGTAGAAGTTGGGAATCTTCGTATTTTGACTTCCGTTTGTCTGATTTATTTACTCGCTGTGTTTTGACGCCCGTTAATCTAGCGTGTTCGATTACTGAATATGTCTTTGATTTCTTGTCTGCGGCAGAGTTCCCGAAGCAGATCGATCTGATGAGATTCTTCAAGGGGAGCAAGGTGGAGGTGTTGCAGGAGGCAGAGGTGCCATTTGGTTCGTGGAGGCCCGGTGAGATCATCTCCGGCAATGGACACACCTACCTGGTGAGGTATGATGAGAGTCCCGTTGACTCTAGCGTGGCTGTTGAAAGGGTTCCCAGAAGGTTGATGAGGCCTCGCCCTCCTGCGGATGACCCTGTGCGCTGGAGCTTGGGTAGTATTCTTGAGGCCTTTGACAGCTACTCGTGGAAGGTTGCTGAGGTGGTGAGAGTGCTTGGAAAGAGTCAATATCTAGTCAGGCTCCTTGGGTCTTCGCTGGAGTTGAGTGCAAATGCTTCGGATCTTCGATTGAGGAAGCTTTGGCTAGATGACAGATGGGTTGTGACTCAGAAGGTAATGCTTTGTTCCTTCAATTCTCAAATTAGATTGGATTTATTTATAATAAGGTGATTGATAGAAAGATGTTTATACATTAGCTCAATCAGGAAGTTAACATGGCCTAAATGTTGTATTTTCAGTAAAATCTAATACCATAATTTTGATGTTCTTAGATGTTCACCCATGAGCAGTTAGATTTTGTTTCTTCAAGTATTATATTAATGGTAATGCCTAGATCCTAATGAGACTTCTCTTTCGATCATTTTCAGTATTCCGCAAGATGCTTGGATGGTGGTGCGTTCAGAGGTCGATCAAAAGATGGAAATTTAGACTGCAACTTGAGACAGGACAGCCATATTCAACTTGAGAACCAGAATGCTTTTGAGGGTGATACGTCTAGAGGCATGAAGAGAAAATCGTCTGCTCTGTCAACACATCCTCAATGCAGTGAAATCACTAAGAGAGTGCGGACACCAGATAGAGAAGGAAGGTACTCAAAGCTGGTTGGTAGAGGTTTTTTCCCTTTGGCTGAAAAGGTAGATGATGTTGATTCCCCATGCTTTATGCTGGGTGGGAAATACATGCATGCTAGTCATAAAGGGCATACTAGAACAACTGAAGAATTTAGTGACACAGAGAGTATCTCATCTTCTGTTGGTAGTTATAGTCCTAACAGTACCCCCAATAGATCACAGTATTATAATTTGGTCTACCAAAGTGGAGATACCTGTAGTAGAATTGATGATGACGAGGTTTCTACATCTGAAAGGGAAACAACAGAACATGATAATGATGGATGGAGGGAAGAAACCCATTTGCTGGAATTACATGCTTATCGTTCAACATTGTTAGCCTTGTATGCTTGTGGGTCAATTAGCTGGGAACAAGAGGCTTTGTTGACTAACCTAAGGTTAACACTGAACATCTCAACTGATGAACATCTAGCTGAATTGAGGAGTTTGGTTACCCATGCTGTTACTTCCAGATAGCTTTTATTGTTACTTTCCTGGTGACATTTCATATCTGTCAAATTATTGTAAGTTAGGAATCTCATTAAGGGTTGAGGTGTTGGAGTGTTTCATGTGTAGAATTTTACTTGTGAAAAGAGTCGATTGGGAAATTTTGTACTATAGATATCTCAAGATTTCTGAAATTTTGCGTCAGTCTCAAAGTATTAATGTTTTTCATACTGTAACACCTCTGTTTTTTTATCTTTGCATTAGCTTGTGTTGATGTTTAACTTTGTACTACTCTACCAGTAGTCCTTGTCTCCTTGATTGTGTTTGTGATGATTGATGACTAAACTTGCAATGTTTTTATCAAAGCACACATCTCAAAGATATAATATAAGTATGAATATCCTTGAGGAATTTCAGTTTTGTAAATGATTGTCTTTGTAGTGTCAAAGCTTTTACTATAGTCATGCTATACTTGTCTCGAAAGGTGGTAAAAAATGCGAGTATGTCTCTTGACATGTGTTGCCTAGTGGGCTGACTAATTTGTAATGCTTTTTGGCTGTTAATTTAGTAGCAGCTGTTGTGCATGGGCAGTTCCAATTGTTCAATTCTGCAACAGCAAAAGGAAAGGAAATCTGATACTTCTCATGAACTTTCCAGGGCCAAGGTTGGAGGCTTTTAAAGCATCCTTCCATAGGTTCTTGTAGATGGAGGAGTCTGCCACATGTTTTGCAGTGCGATAGATGTGGCAACATTTCCATTGAACTTCCATTGGTACTAAATTTATTTTCAATACCCTTTTGCTTTTAGGATCATTATATATTTTTTTTAATCTTCTAGGATAGGATTCTCTTGTGCCTTGCTTTTATAAGTTGCCAAGATACTTCATTGCAACATTGATGGATAGTAGTTTCCATGTGAGCTGTCATACCTTATGCTCACAAATAATAGAACAAAGGCCTAAGGAGCACTCATTTTGGTTTACTTAAAATATATAATAAGTATAATAACACAAAAGGGCTGCCCCGTATGGCTATTTGTATTTGCTTACCTCAAACTTGTATCAAATATTTATTTTTGGTCTTTTTGTTCGAAATTAAGGTCAAGCAGGGCCAAGATTGTGGTTCCAGATTAGTACTGGTTGCTGGATAAAAAGGGTCAACCTGGATTGGTTTATGAGATCCAGAGACAAAAAGGTGATCTTGTTTGTTGTGTGATTTTTCACAGAACAAGCATATTCCCTCTTTGGTAAGTGCTACTGGAACTCTTGGTTTTATTTATATCCTCTTTTTAGTAGGAAGATTTGAATGATAGTGACAAGGTAAAGTAAAATATATTATTTTGATCACTGATACACATTTTTCCATGTAATAAAGCAACCAAGAGTCTTAGCTGTATTTTCATATTATCATATGGATTTAAGGTATTCAGTTCTCGAAATATCAGTAACTTAAATTGTAATTGATACCTACCCTTCAGTACAAAACAACAGTAAGGTAGGCAAATTATAGGTCGCTTGCATAGACTTTACAGATTCATTGTGTTGAAGTTAAGAAATATTCAAGACGGGAGTGCAGATTGTTTTGAGTTAAAAGTTATGTAGAGGTAGATACGGAGTAGAGAGTCTAGGGACTAGAACTTAGGGGATGTTTGTTTTTCTTTATAAGTTATGTAGGTAAATATGGAGTAGGGACTAGAAATTAGGGGTTGTTTGGTATCTTTGCTGGCTACCGTGTAGCCTCACCAAGCAAGGACTCAGAGCACACAGTGCACCTTAATACCTCAAACCATGTTAAGCTTATGGGTGTTCACCTAAGAAATCTTGCATCATGACAAGGGTGCTATTCCATGAATGCCTACACATTATGGCCTATCATCATACTTTTGAAATCTTTGTATAATGGAATAATAATATCCCAGATGTTCTTGAAATATATTTGAAGATCTTTGTAAGTGACCAGATCCGCAATGACTTCATGTTCCACGTTTTGCTTCACATGTTTTTTTGAACACTTAGATGTTTTGAGAACTGTTTACTGCTTATTTGCTTAAAAAATACCGTTTTCTGGAGTCTTAGACAACTAGGGAAAATGCTTTACAGTGTGCAATACATCTAGTTAGAAACCGGTGCAGTTTCTCATGTGCTAGATTGTTGCTTCCATTATCTCCCCATTGCAGACAAATATGGGGTATGTAGTACTAATTTGTTTGTTTACAAGATTTTAATAAGCATGTGGTAGATTGTTGCTTCCATTATCTCCCCATTGCAGACAGATATGGGGTATGCAGTACTAATTTGTTTGTTTACAAGATTTTAATAAGCATGTGGTTATTGCAAAGGGCAATCATGATCAATTTTTGGCTTTATGAGCTTTAATTGTGCAATCAGCGCAAGTTCATTTTGGCTCACAGATAAGTTGATGCACACTGCAATTCTGCAATCGGAAGTTATTATTGGTTTGTTAAAAGAAGTGATTTAGGTGAAATGGTGTGAAACAAACAAAAGTTCCCAAAAACTTTCAAAGAGGAGATATAAGTGCATGCCCTCCCCTATCTGATGTTTTGTTTTTGGAGAAATTGTTTTATTTTCAATGCAATATGTTACTTGGTATGCTGGCATGTGGAAGTAGAGCGTTACTAGGAATTTTATAAAAACATACAAATGTGCCCTAGTTCAGGACTTGCAGCCAATTTCCACATACATACAAAACTGTTGGGATTACATGGTCTGGCCTTGCATCAAGGAAAACTTGCAGTTCCAGGTATGTTCTGTACAGTAATTTGCCAGTCGTCTTATATATGATGCACCTTGTTATCTGTTTTAATGTTTTGTAAGTAATCCAGATATTGTAGCTGGTGTCCTTCATGAAATATGATATGCTCTAGTTGGGTCAGCATGACTGACCTATTTTGCTGGAGAACTCTTTCAATTTTGCCTGGGTGTACTGTCACATAAGTTTGATTGTTGTGCAGTTGAAGGAACATGTTTGAAATACAATGGATAGACAATCACATATTTTCAGAAGTGAAGTGGCTAGGCACTTGTGGTTCTGATGGACAAGCAAGAAGCTTATTTTATCGTCAAGTACAAGTGAAAAGTTTCTCCATGGTGTAGGGCGATGACCTTCGATCGCTTTCGAACTTAGTGCTGTTCATGCGTGTTTGAAAATTCATGTACCTTGTTATTGGCCTTAGAAATTCTGCTCGTGCTGTTGGCTTCATGTTTGACAATAAGCTTGTATTGTTTCCGTGTTCACCTACAGTTTTTGGTTCAGTTAACAAAGAGAACATTTACGTTAATGTTTATTATTAACAGCGAGATTGCTGTCAGATTTGTGTAATAGTGAATCATTGAGATTTCAGTATAACAGTTTTTGAAGTGGAATGGGTGCAAACTTCGTAGGCCTGAGCTAGAAGCCTACAAGTAATGGGGCCACCTAGCTGAGCCAGATCTAAACCTACTAAAGTTGTGTACCAAAAAGCTTAGTTGTTCATTGTTTGTATATTGTAAATAAATTAGGCTCCGACCTGAAATTGTTGTGTTCAAGAAGATCACTCGGAAGTGTGATGTTTCTAACTGCAACATCATCCTTCCTTTTTTCAGTACTCAATCTGATGAAATCACCCAACTACTGGAGCCCTCTTCTTTTCTTTCATCAAGTGATGATGATCTGTGTTTAATGTCATGAACTGATGTTGTTTCTGATTTGGATGATACACGTATGATTGCAGAAGAGCATGAAGGATCGGATAAATGAAAATGAATCTCAATTTCCTTGCAAACGAGCCAAGTAGAACCTGTTCCGGGAAGACTCTGCAGTCTGCAGCCCGCACTGCATGTGAGATGAATGAGCCGCCACTGCCAATTCTACAAGCTGACAAGTACTAGTATTATCCCATTCTCCAGCAGATTCAGAGAAGCAAGCAGGGGGCCACGCCGTCGCGGGATCCGGCGACAGCGGAGAGACCGGTGCCGGCTCGGGGACCAGGCTGCCGCCGCTCCGGTCCCGGTGGTGCCCATCTGCCGCCACTGCCGCGCCGACGACAAACAGCGTCGTCGTCATCAGCCATAATGATCGGTATGTCGTCGCTGCAGAGCGCAGCAGACCGCAGTGCTGCCACCACTCTAACGAACTCACTCCTTGCTCAGTGCTGACCCGTGCCGCATTTGCAGTCGCAGTGGCAGTGCGTTATGGACCTGAGATGGCTGCTGATGCTCTGGGCACTACTGAACCAACAAAAGCATAGTAAAGGCTTTCTTGTGCACAGCAAGAGCATTGATGCCAACCATGGCAGAACAGAACAGAATGGCAACGCCAATATCCTTCTGCTGCTCTGCACATGCAGAGTACACTCCGTCGGTACTGCAGGAATGTGGCTGGCGACGCTGGCAGCTTGTGAGGAGCCAGCACTGCAACATGTGTTCAAGCCTTTCTTCTCAACGTAAATTCTCCAGCCTCAGTCAGTCTCTGCACCAACCAGTTTATATTGCTCGAAAGATTAACCTCTCGATCTACTTTGTACTCTGGCCTTGTTTCAATGTAGTCAGATTCACGTCAATCCACATGAAATGGGGTGGATTGGATTGGAGTTGAATTTTAACTAAATTTGACCCCAATCCACACCTACACATATGGATCGAGGTGAATCTAACAACATCCAAACAAAGACTAACAATTACAGTTAACCATTGGCGCGCGCAAGGCTTTAATCACGAGTCCAGTAGTCCACCATCCTAGGGGCAGGCGGGCCTATGTCTACATGTAAAATTCTCGGACGTCACGGCGTTTTGGGGTTGCTTGCTTGCTTCATCAGCTGGTGGATCACAAGCAGCCAACTGCATGCATTCAAGGGGACACATGCTTTACCGCTGGATCAGTGGCGAGGTACGTACGGCACAAGGCAACAAAGAAAACTTACGAGGTGCTGCTATGGTGGACCTGCTGCACTGTTTCTAGCTTTCGCTCCTAGCTAGGTACATCCATGATAAGTTCCACTTCACCGGCCCATTTGGAGCAACTGATGTTTCTGACGAGGCACCCCTCGTCCCTTGCCATGTGCCCGGCCGGCATGTGATGATGGGCATCAAGATAGAGCTCAACACTCAATACTGCTGTTATGATTACACACTTGATTGGAAGCTAGGAGATGATCGTTGTAAGCCGTGGCGTTTTGTCATCCGAGTATCTGACGGATTCTTTGTGAATCTGATCGACGGATCGATTGCTTTCGAAGTAATGTTGATTATGTCACATGCATGATTGTGCTAGCAGAGTGTTATGATGTTCTTGACTTTCTGTGAAGCTCTAGGACTATTGACATTTCTTCAGAAGCTGCAGATTCCCATGGTTGTGCTGGGGCCATGATGCTGACTCATAAGGGAGGAATGCTCTCCTTTAGAAAGGCAATAACGGAGCTATCTGGCTTTCAGGTTTCAGTTAAGATCATCACTTCTTGTGTCTGCAAATGAGCCAGATGCTGTGTGGATGTGCGATGGTAATGCAGACCAGGTCACGCACTAACTGCTCAACCAGCTCTAGTACTCCAAAATATTTTGATGACAATTTACTGATGGCGACGGTTTCCTAATAACAATTGAGACGTTACTTTAGCAAGCAGGTAAGCAAGGTCGATACCTCTCCATGTTCTTGTGATACCATTGACTGATTCATCCAACTCATACGCTCTCATAGGCGCATACATAGCTCATTGTGTTTAGCCTCGGAGTACATATAAATGTATAAGCATCGTCCGTGTGTGATTAATTTCTTGTCAACGCAGCATGTGTTCCTTGGTGAAATATAAGCAAGAATCTAGGCAAAGCTACTGAACCATATATATAGGCTAGGGAATCAGTATCAGTAAACAAATTCTCAACTGAACTATCAGTCATGTTATCAATTAAGTTGTGTTGTCCTAGCTAATTGTGCATGTGATCTATTACTGTATTTAACTATTTGTATAGTACAACAAGCATTGGCATGGCGTTTTTGATACTGCAACTAAGCAAATAAGTTAAACCATGGTCAACCACTTTTTTGTCGGTAACCCCATGCCAGCGCTTTCCAGCCCTATTGGTGTAGTACTTAGTGTCACTATGTCAGGACATGTCATGCCTACAACAGTTTTTGTTCACTTTCTATCATGTGCTGATGATAACTTAAAGTAAGAACGGTCAAGATAAATACTTGTCCTTGGATCAAGCAGGGCTATTAATGCCTTAGTTTGTCAGTTCTTATTAACAGGGAGTAGTCAGTCAGTACCAAGTTGTCTTTTATTTTGTTGTGGGTATAGCGAGGAAGAAGCATGTGGCCTCTCCCGCAACAAATATCTCATCAATATCGTTCCCACTGCATCTGCTTAATTCATCCTCATGACTGGACCATGAGCTTCTTTTGCAGATGATTGCGTGTATTGGAATTCAGAATTCAGAACTGATACCAACCCGACCCTTAATTGCACATGATGATATGCCACGTCTCGCAAGTTCCACGTCAGAGTCATGGGGCTGCTAGATGATCCAGAGGCAGAAGGGAATGGGGCATCCGCTTGAGAAGTGAGGACAGTTGTTGGTACAAGTTTGTTCTCATCTTCACTCATAGTATAATTCAATCCATAGTGGTATGGTATGTGAGTTATTATTTCACAATAATACTAGAGGGTTTTTTTTTTCATTCAACCTTGTTTTCAGAGTTATGCACCAGTTGCTTTAATTTGTCATGCAAGATATCTCATCATTCTGAATATTTATTTCTTTCATGAGAATCAGGCATGTACTATACACCATATTGTTGAACTTTTAAAGGGCCATATGGCACACAATTCTAGGGTGGTGAAGTAGGCATGTTGCTTGAGACATCAGAATCAAAAGAGAACCACACATGTTGGAAGTATATAGCTGCTTGAACAGGCACCAAAAGGGATATCTAGCTTCCTAACTGCCATGCTTTTTTCCCGTGATTGAGAATACACAGTTTGTTTGTACTTTGAAAACAAGGAATGAGGTGTCTACCATCGTAGGGATTGAAATGAACCCTTTCAGGTCTTGGGGCCTAAGATTTGCTGAAATACATTGGTCTTTGGCAACGCATTATTTCAGAACTGAGAGTCACATGGCTTCCCTCTTATCTTTGCGCAGTTGCAGAGAGTTGCAGCAAATGCTACATTAAGGAAGCTACAAAAGAACATGTCCTATTTCTACTGTGCCACATGCCTCTCTAAGTCTCTAGAGGACCATATATAACAGTTGAAGTGCTACATGTGACTATGAAACGTTTGCCCATCTCGTCCATTCATGTGTAGAATATATATAGCACTTTTTTCTAACCTCCCTAAAACTAGCTAGTTAGTGGTAAAATAATTGGATAGTAATAGCCTCTAGAGTCTAGAAGAGGTCCCTGCTGCAGGTTTTACGACTGTATGCATTGAAGTTACTACAAGATCTACATGCTGAAAATTCATATTATTAGTTCAGTTAATTAATCTGATAGTCATCCGATGGCTTCCCTTTATTATTATAGGAGTGCTGTACTCCTTTTATCTTGGTCAGTTATCTTGCTCTGTAGCGCTTAGATCTTCAGTTGTGATAGTTAGCAGGGTTCAAAATTTCAGGGGTAACTGAAAGAAAACTCCCAAATTTCATATTACACTAAAGCGTATGTTTTTTATGCACAATATTTGTTTTATTATAATAATAATATTGTTTATATCACATAATCTTCTACACAATGTGCTTTTAGTCATAAATCATGCTATATTGTGTTTTGATCAAAAACTTTTAGAACATTGTATCTCTTGTTAAAGTCTCTAAAAAAGTGTTAGCGCAATTTTGCGAGTTTCAATAATTTTGGGAGTGGCTGAAAGACTTCGATTACCAAAATCGGAAATCTTGATTGGTACCCCTTCTGCTTCTAGTAAGTTTGCAGCCTATTTTATTTTATTAATTATCCTACGATATATAAAAAAAGGGGGAAAACTCTTGCCATCTTAAAAATAAGTCGTAATGATGTTCTTAATTTCTGCATTGCTACACCTGCACATCACAGTATCACAAAAGTGCAAGCCAGTGCTCTTCTTCACATGGTAAACTTTGGCCAGGGAAGGCCCAGCACTGCGGCGCGCCGGCGCTCTTCTTCCATCGCAGTTGCAGTGGGCGCTCTAGCCTCTAGCCTCTAGCCTCTAGCCTCTGCCCGGTCAATCATTATTGATGCCTGGATCGAATGGACTGGACCAGTGATTTTGGCGATCGAATGCCATTGCCAGGACGTGCAAGGACGTGCGCCTTTTTCCGTGCACTGCGGCTGCTAGCTTCTAGTACTACTAGTACTCCATTGCCGATGCAGATAACGGCAGCCGATCGATGTCTGTCTTGGGAAGCCGATCGATGTCTGTCTTGGGACCGTCCGTCTTTTAGCAACCTACTCGAGGTTAAATTCTGCATTCTAGTAAGTCCTACCGACCTGTAGTCGATCAGAGATCTGGACACTTATAATTGTTCGTAGCTGCTCCACGAGCTCTAGCTGGCTAGCATCCTTATTTTTACATGTAAAGATCCGGTACGGTAAAAACATCAAGCTCACGGCTCATTATCAGTAGTCAGTACTACATCTTATTTTCATCAGAAATGTAGCAGGCCGGCCGGACAATTCTGAAACCATGCTGGTTTCTATTTCCATGCACGAGCCAACAAATATACTTGTAGCATTTAAACTTTGTTTGGTGCAACTCAGAATCAGAAGTCAGTCACAGAATGCGAGCTACTGTAGTTTGTACCTAGTACAGTTCTAGTTTGCTGGAAAACGCATGCACGGCAAAATTTTCTTGGCGTAGTGACGTGTGCAGCATCAGAAAACCAGGAGATGTTACCTGTCGCACTCACCATCGATCGACGACTTGTGGGAAGAACTCGGTCTACAGCATCGATCAGCTACAACATCAAACGGTCATGGTCATGGCAACGAACAGAGACTAATCGTACGAAACTACGAACAGAGATGTTACTTGCGTCATCCATTGGAATTAGAATTAGAGGCCGGCCGGCCGGGTCCCCTACGGCGGCAGGTCAAGACGCAAAACCGGAACCGGCGCGCGTTTTCGTCACCTTTCTGCCCGTTTTCCTCCTGAAAAACTTGTTTCCTGCTTGGCTGTTGGCTCTCTCGTCTACCGCTGACGCGCTTGATTGCATGCCGATCAGAGCCTCGTCGGAAAGTCCGGCGAACAATCTGTCACGGCGACGACCGCCAGGGGCTGTCGTCATGACATGAGTGACTGCCTGGGCGCTTCGTTTTCACGTTCATAGCAGGCCACGACGCGGTAGTCGGGCGTCACTCTCGGGCGACACACGGTCAACCTACCGAGAACTGCACGTCCCGGGCACCCAGGGCCGGCCGATCGGGGGAGAATGGGAGGAATCCGGACGGCGGACGGCGGACGGCGGGCGCCACCCGTGCCTTGAGACGCCGACGACCGCACCCCCGATCCCGATCCGTCCGAGGTCACTAGCCGCCAGGAGGCGCGACGACAGGGACGGATGCAATGCAAGCCAGTCGTCGCATGCAGCGATGTTCAGGTTCAGCGATCGATCAACTGGAGGCAGCGTCGCAACACGCACAGGCAACAACGCCAGGGCCCAGGCCACCACCCACCCGTCCACCCCCGCACGCGGAACACATGCCGCGGCACCGGCAGGCACGCTGGGGTCACCCGGTCCGGTCTCCGCGGGCACGCCAGGCCGGGCAGAGAGGGGAGCCCGGTGCGTGTCACGCAGCGCGCGGGAGCCGCGACCTAGCGACTCCGCGACCTGACCGCCCGGCGGCCCCTCCGGATTTGGTGGCTGCTTGCATGCGCCGGCGCGTCCGCGGCCATGGCCACCCCACGTCGATCGCGTGCCCGTTCCCCAACGCGCGCGCCTGCCTGGCCGCTGCAGCGTTGCCCTTCCCGTCCCGTCCCGTCCCGTCCCTTCCCGTCCCGTCCCGTCCGATCGAGCCGTCTTCTCGTTACGCCAGCCATGAAACAAAGGCTGCCTGCCGTGCGCAGCGCAGCACTGCTGGCCTGGCCGCTGGCCGGGCCGCCGTCTGCCCTCGCTCGAAGCGGCTGGCGTTTGGACGTACTCCACTACACGACTACACGTACTACTGCCGCGGGTCCGTGACCGTGACCGCGGCCACCACTGCGGATTTTACCGGTCACGGCAGCATGCTCGTCAGGGCCGCCGCTGCCGATAGATCCGGATTCCAGGCGCAAGAGGCGTACGTAGCGTCCTTTCCCGTGTCCTTGCGCTCCAGCTCGCCTCCGCCTTTTTCCCCGGCGGAGGTGAGGTGAGGTGAGGTGACAGAAAACGGAGTTTGTTTGCTTGTGCCAGCACAAAACATGACATTTCACATCATCGGCGCGTCGTCCATGGGTTGGGACGCGACGCAGCAGCTCCGGTACAAATCTGTTGGAAACGCACAAACCAATCAGTGCATATGCATGGTTCTTGACCTCTTGTGATACGGAGTACGTACAAACCATCAATTGCAATTTGCAACCACTCAAACTTACCCAACTCCTGATTGCATACTAGTATTACACTATTCATCGGTACGTAGTTCTAACCGGGTCATCCACATTTGTATTTGTATTTGTATTTGACAGCTATACGAGTATGTGTCTTTGTATCTAACAACCGAGCTGTTCGACTGATTCTACGGCTGATAAACCGGTTGATGCTTATTTGTCGTGAGAGAAAAACTTTGTACCATGGCTATAAGCCAGGATGGTAAGTTCTAAGTGAACATGGAATGTGTCGGGGCGGAGTCGGCCTGTTTTTGTTGTCACTTGACAACAATGATGTATTGTATTTCCCTTTGCAAAGTAGTGTTTATAGGTGGAGATATTCATGGTTTAGTGAAGATGACATCAATAACTTTTGAACCTAGATTCGCCCCCTGCTCTAGATCCTAGAGAAAAACATGAAAACAGATATGAGATCAGTAGTATCCGTCCGTAATGGATCCAGTTAATGCTTACCTATAATTAAAAAAATTGTTCACCAAAACGATCATGCAACTGAGTTTCTTAAGAAAAAAACTTGATGCAATTCAATTTCTTAAGAAGCACGTCGACTGTGGTGGTAACATTGTTAGGAGATAATGGTGGCTACCCAGAGGTAATTAGGCCAGTCATAATGAACGTTTCATACATATTAACATAACCATTTTTTTTATGAAATGACAAGGTTTTAAGAAGAGAGAGAAAAAAGTAAGTTTTATGAAGGTAATATGATGTTGGCTTGGTTTTCAACTCCAAATTAGTCATTTAATTAAATATATATAAAATAAATGAATGAAACTGGGAAAGAATGATTGTCTCATCTACTAGGCCAGTCACAATGAAAATTTCATCTTTATTTAATAGGGTGTGACATAAGCATTTTTTATGAAATGACAAGATTTTATAAAGAGAAAAAAGAAATAAGTTTTACGAAGATGAAATTCTCTTGGCTCGATTTTCAGCTCTAAATAATTAAGTCATGAAATTGAATATGTATAAAAGAAAAGAAAAAATGTATACAAAGAATGATTTGTTTAATCTATATTTCACTTCACTCTTTATTTTTTTTTAAAATAACACTATGAAACTCTTCGTGAAAACTGGCCTTAAGCTAGCTAGTAATGTGTCAAAACGATGGTTATCAGAGATTGCTAACTATACCATGTTTGTGGTCGACACTCGACGATAGCGACGGATTCAGCTATGGTAGAGGCGTAAGATCGTCGGAGGAGAGTGGACTTTGCTAGGAGAGTGCTTATCGGCGTCAGAGATGACGATGCCGGCGACGAGGCACCCGACGCCACGCGACGATAGATGGTGCGTACCAGAGCAATACGGATACACCCCGGGCTACAGGAGATTTCAGTTAGCATCTATCCAATGCACTCTGGCACGCAGTTGAGACTGATCGAGAGCCAGACAGCGCAAAGGGCCGGCGCGGTCCTGTAGCGCCCAGCGGGATTCTCCATCGAATTGTCACGGGACGACGGGAGAGCACAGACGCACCCGCACCCGCACCCGACACGCACCGCCGACCACACGCAAAAAGCAGCGGATCGGCCGCGCAATGGAATACCGCGTGCAATGCAACGGAAAACGCGAACAAACATCGATCGGTCGATCGATCGATCCCGTCCCCATTTCCTTTTGCGCTGGTTTCTTGGACCTTCTTCCTTCCAATCAATCCCATCAAAAACTTTTGTGTGTATATATATATATAAATATAAATAATAAATAAACAAACAAATAATCCTGTATGTACATATACATATGCATAGCTGGACGCCGCTAGTAGCCGCTTGCAGCACACATACACACGCGAGAAAAGAATCCACGGAAGGAGAAGGCAACAAATGGAACCGACCCGACAGCAGATGTGGGGTTGGTTGGTTGGTCTTCTTCCACGTCATCGTCAAGTCCAAGAGACTCTCCTCTGCTCCGGTCTTGTTCTAGTCTACCACCCCGGGGCATTTCCGGCAACGAACCAACCGGCCGGCCGCCCAGAAAGCAGGGAGGTCGTCCGGGCGTCCCGCCACCACCGGCCATGCCACGACACGACAAGCTTTTTTTTTTGTTAGTGGTTTCCTTGGCTCTTCTGTTCCCTACTACTATCACACTATTCACTAGTGGGGTACTACGTACGTACGTCGTATGGTCACCGATCACATCAGCAGGAGGGTCGTGGTCCCGTCGTCGTCGTCTGCGTCGTCGTCGACGAGACTGGCGCCGGTACCACAGGCCGGAAGATCACCGGCGCGCCGTACTGCGGGTAGAGCAGCATGAGCACCGTGGGCGCGTGGACGTAGCTCGGCGACCGCGCGAGCGTGAACCGCTGGAGCACGACGGCCAGCGTGATCTTGGCCTCGAGGAGCGCGAGGTTCTGCCCGATGCACATCCGGGGGCCGAGCCCGAAGGGGATGAACGCGAGCGGGTGCGCCGGCGCCGCCCTGGCCGCGCCGCGCGCGAACCGGGCCGGGTTGAACTGCGTCGCGTCGGGGCCCCAGAGCGCGGCGTCGTGGTGCATCGCCATGATCGGGATCAGCAGCTCGGTGTCGCGCGGGATGGACACGCCGCCGAGCGTGACGTCGCGCATCGCGCGCCGGATCGTGGCCACCGCCGGCGGGTACAGGCGGAGCGTCTCGTTCAGGATCATCCCCAGCTGTTGAGGGAGAGACAGAGATCAGGGAGCAACAAACAAAGTGAGACTTTTTGTCGTAGCGGAGTTACCGAAATGCCCCCCTGGGAAAGGGACGGCAGATGTTTGGTGGTTTGGTTTGGAAGGAGAGGATATGTGTACCGTTTTGAGCTTGGGGAGGTGCTCCTTGGACGGGAGCTCGTCGCCGCCGCACACGGCGAGGACCTCCTGGCGAGCACGCTCCTGCCAGTCCGGGTGCATGGCGAGAAGCACGGTGGCCCAGGTGAGGAGGTTGGTGGTCGTCTGCTTGCCGGCGAAGAAGAACGTCTTGCACTCCTCCAGCATGTCCTCCACGGGGATCGCCGGCGCCGCCTTCTTCTTCGTCTTGTTGTTGTCGTTGGCATTGATCATGAGCCCCAGCAGGTCCTGGAACCCGCCGTTGCTTCCCTTGTCGTTCAGCTCGGCGTCGTCGGCGTCGGCGTCGTCTCGCGCGGCGGCCTCGTCGCTGCGGTTGCCGATGAGCGCGACGAGTCCCCGCCGGATCTCCCTGTCCAGGCTCCACTGCAGCCGGTTCTTCTTGGTCGGCAGGAACCTGTACCCGGGGACGAAGACCTTGCGGAAGGCCTCGGAGGCGAAGGCCATGAGGCGCGCCTGCATGCGGAACACGACGCGGCCGGAGTCGTAGCTGCGGCCGAACGTGGCGCGCGTGATGGCCTCCTCGGCGACGGCCTGGTACCACTCCGCCACGTCCAGCTCCACCTCGCCTCCGGGCGCGGCGGCGGCCATGGCGCGCCACCGCTCCGCCAGCGCCGCCACGGACCTGCCGACGTGCGGTGCCAGCCGCTGCAGGAAGGGGAGAAGGGATCCCATCGACAGGGCACGTGTCAGTGTCGCGCCACCATTGATTGCCGACAGCGATCATCCTCAGATTAAAAGCAGCTGAGAGGGAGAGACAGAGAGTGAGACACAGCGGTGTGCGCGTACGTTGAGGTTGTCGGGGTAGAAGGCCGGCGTGAGGACGCGGCGGTGGAGCGCCCACTTGTCGTTGTGGAGGCTGACGAGGCCGTCGCCCTCGAGCTTCCGGACGACGGGGTGCGCCTCGTAGCGGTCGAACGCGTCGGCGTGCGTCAGGAGGACCTCGCGGACCAGCTCCGGGTCCGCCACCGTCAGCCGCGGCGTCGGCCCGAACCAGATCAAGAACATGGGTCCTGCATGCGCCGCCACGAGCCGCCATTAATACATCACTCAGCTCCAGAGCTGGACGGCTACAAGCGAATGAACCAACGACGACGACGACTCGACGCCGGCCAATCTATCTAGGTGCATGCGTGTTGCGTGCGTACCGTAGATCTTCCTCCAGTAGTGGTAGAACGCGAGCACCCTCGGGAGCGCGTCGTGCGAGTCCGGCGGCGACATGGGCCTCGCAGCGGCGTCGGCCATGAGCGCGACCATCTCCTTGACGCAGCCCAGGAGGAAGCGGTACGGCGGGCCACGCACGCCCTGGCGCGCGAAGTGCGCCTCCAGCCGCCGCGGGCGCCACCAGAGCGCGTCCGCCACCCGCGCCGCCACGTGCACGAGCAGCAGCACGCACGCCCCCGCCGCGGCCACCGCCGCCGCGGCGTTCCACGTCCACCACCGTCCCGCCTCCGCCTCCATCGATATCTCCATCGATCGCGCGCCTGTGCCGGTGTCGAGACACCAAGGAAGCACGGCGCCTGTTTTCGCGGTGCGTGTCCTGGTCACTACAGCACAGCAAAGCGGTTTTCCTCTGTTTCGAAGTGAGCCGGTGAGGTGGGCGGGAAGCGGAGGCCGTTTATATAGCAAGCCACGGCGGCAGGGCGGCCGGCGGCAGTGGGACCCACCAAGGGGGTTGAGGAGTCAACGATGTGGGCTTGGGCAGTTGAGCTTGCTGCTGGGCAGCTGCCAGGTGGGCACCTTCGGGCTTCCCTTTCCTCCTCCTGCATGCGCTTGACCATGTCAGCCGGCTGACGTGGCGCGCGTCTCAGCGGCAGGGCCAGGAGTTTGTGTACGTATGCTGGTGATGACTGATGATGGATCTGCCATGAAGAACAAGTTGTCTTCCTCCTCTAACCTACTCATCATCTTGGTGTGATTTGTCATGATTGTCTTGACCTGCTAATGAGGAATTAGTGAGTTGGTTGGGAACGCCCGGACCTGACCGTTTATCTCGTTGAATCAAGATCATCAACAACGGCGCCTGTACTGCAACGCTAGCTGATACGCAACTGCTTTAGAATCTCCAGATGTTTGCGTCTCAGCCATGTCCGTCATTTGGTCGACAACTGCCACATAATTATTGTTTCTATAGCTAAACATGATCCTGAGATTCAGTAACCAAAACTTATTACACATAAATAAAATAATGTTTCTATTTTATATTAATTAAAACTAGGATATATATTTTATGAGAAATCTCGAGGTGCCATGGCGCTGGAAATATGCCCTATAATTTGACCACTTTTTAAAAAATATTGCTGTCGTAGTTGTTCTGAGACACTGGCGAAAACCTATTTTCTAGGAAATTCATTTTGCTGTAGAAGTAGAACGATATATATCACTACGTAAAAAGCTAGTAAAGTTTCTTATATATTACTACAAGAAGATTATGTTTTTTTTTTCGAGGATACAAATAGAAGCTTATGGTATATGAAAAAGATCAGTATCATTGTTTATATTTTCACGGCTCTTGGTCATGCCAAGTATGTACATGTCAATTTCTAGCTTTTTCGGTTAAAGACGAACAAATCTTTGTCAAAAGTCAGGAGTGCCAGCAAGCAATCCCTGCAAGAGCCCACATTTCCACTTCATTATGTCGTCTAACTCACGCTAAGCTGTCACGTTGGCGTTGGGTTTTCTTACTGTCACAAACCAGAAGAAATTGAAACCCGGCTGCTACAACTTTGCACCCTCACGTTGGCGTTGGGTTTTCTTACTGTCACAAACCAGAAGAAATTGAAACCCGGCTGCTACAACTTTGCACCCTCTCTACTTATTTTGTTTCAAGAATTATTGCCATTATATGCTTGTTCGATATAGATCGGTAAAACCCCAAATTTTTACATGACAATGATAATTTTAGGTGGTATGTCAAGTTTTTGGATTTCTTATTTGGTATACACAACCTTTTTGTGTCAGTTATACTTTGTCATATTTCCCTTAAAATTACTTATAATCTAGAATGAAGGGAGTACATATTATGATATTTTCACATAATCCATGTGCATGTTACAACGTGTTTGGTTTTGCGGCGTGGTAGAATCATCTGATTGTACAACTGAAGGTAACAGTTTTGTTGGTTAACGACGTGGAACAACCATCTCTGTTTGTGGGTCCACCAATGCCGGACGAGATCAACCGCCAAAAAAAATACTGAAGAAATACGTACACGTTAGTTTTTTCTCCCCATACCACAAATATGTGTCTACTAGTTTCTCAATCCCATTCACATACTAGTATGTAGTCCAAAGTTGATCGATTTGCTGACCGTGCGAGATTGGAAATCTGTTAGGCTATTCGCAAAAAAAAAAAAAAAAGAAAGAAAGAAGGAAATTTGTTAGGCGATCGACAAGCTTGCTTAGTCGGAGGTGTCATGTCGTCCAAGTCGAAGCACATAATTAGTCCAAGGGAAAACAAGTAGTACGACGACAGAGAGATCGAAGCGTGCGTAATTTTGTGATTTTTTTCCCCTGGTTGGGTCGGGCAGGGGCAGGCGAAGGCCGGGCGGTTGCGGCTGCGCGCGGCGGATGGCGACCGGTGCCGCGGCTGCCGCGCCACATGGAGTAATCCGCGTTGGCAAAGCGCGGCCAACCGCTAGAATCAAGCGCCACCACTCAAGCACGACATGTTCCATAATAATGGATTATTGGCACTGCTAGCCTACAAACCACAGCATGCATGCAAGTACACTACTGTTTGGGTTTCTGATGGCCTCGCGAAGAGTCAACGTACGGGGATGTTGAGGGCCCCGAATGACACGTCGTACGTGTGCAGTGCCAGCCCGGACAACGTGGCGCGCGCGCGTACGTGAACGGCCGCTCCTGGACTCCCGGCGCGTGCGTGCATGGAGTGGATGAGGATGCGGCCGCTCTATAGCAGGCTGGATGCATGATGTGAGGAGTGCGTCCGGCCGCCGGATGGGGTGGAGGCGAACCCGGCGGGAAACGAGGTGGGCGGCAGGGCAGGCGCGCACGGAAAGACAGGCCGGCCGGCCGGCCGGGACAGCCGCGCGCGCACCCGTGTCGTCGTCGGCTCGATCGTCTTTGTCTCGTTCGCACCGCATGCACGAAGCCACGCAGGTTCACGGCTTCACGCACGTACGCAGCGCTTGATTGGAATTGGAACTGGCGGAACTGGAATTGAAATCTGGAAAACGGCAGCTAGCGGCGGCCACGGCCCGGCGCGAGGACAGCCGCGTAGCGCGGGACGCGGGGACGGTGCCCGGGGCTGCCGGGCGCGGGAGGAGCACGATGCTCGGGTTCGGGGCCGGCCTTCGGCGGTCTCGGCGCGCGAACCCGGCGACGACGGTTGCTTGCCGCTGCCGCTGGCCTGCTGCGACGAACATTCATTCCCGTTCGTCGTTTGTGGCCTCTTTGCCGTACTACTTGCCTTGGATGAAGTTAACTACTCCTACAGGTGTACTATAGTATGTTGATTCTGGCCGGGGCCCAACGGATCGGATCGATGGGAGGGAGTAGATTTTTGCGATCGGTGTCACGAAATTTCTGTACTACTATATATATCGGTTCACATGTATGTATGGGCAGGAGAGAACGAAACCTGGAATGGTGAACGTTGGGTGGTAGCACAATAATCCACGGTTGTCGTCCAGACACACACGACGAACATCAGTTTTTGTCCTCTCTCCGTCACGCAATCTGCAACTGCGAAACTAGTTTCACTTGCACACGTACGTATGCGATTAATTAGCTAGTACGTGCGTGTGCGTCAAATCAACTAATAGCTTGAGGTCATCTGGGTTTGCAATATTTGCCGCCACTTCGCTTGTGAAACACAACAACTAACCAACGATCGTCTATCGCACTAGTCACCAGAGATGTACAAAGGATCGTACTGACCTTACGGCACCACCAAGTCCCAGGGGCTGGAACCATGAATGCGAAGCTATTGGTGCTTAAGATACAAGGAGCTAAGGAAGGAGAAGAAACCATGAGCAATGGCCGATGAGCATTCAACCATTCTAGATTGGTACTGTGGATTTCGAACCAGTACACAATGGACTTCTACTCTACACTAGCACAATTTTGGTATTTCTAGATATATAGTTTGTTTGTTTGCAACATAGCGTAGTACTATATATACACTCCCTCCATACTAAAAAAATAAAGTCATTTTGGACAGAGACATGATCTTCATAATATAACTTTGACTTCTGTTATCATATAAAAGTATTTATCGAAAGTGATATATGTATATGCTTATGAAAATATATTTTAAGACAAGTTTATTCAAACGGTTTTCACATTTTCAAATTCAAGAACCTAAAAGTTATTTATGATTTAAATTTTCAATGTTTGACTCAAGTCTTGTCCAAAACGACTTCATTTTTTAGTACAGAGGAAGCAGTGGCAAAGCCATGTTAGCTCACCCGAGTGCATAGACACCAGGGTAAATTCAAAAGGTTAGTTAACAAGCAGTAAATTTTACCCTCTTATGCACAACCTTGGCTCAAACATGTGCACCACCGTGAGTCATTATGCTTATGCTTATGAAATGTGCACTCGGATCCTTGATATTCTAGCTTCGCCACTAGAGGAAGTATATCTAAGTGCATAGAAAAGTTAAAACAATTTACAAATTGAGATGAAGAGAATTTGAGGTGAAGAGAGTACCGTAACTAGTAAATCAATCTGTACTTTGGTTTTGCTTTAATATAAGATGATGGTAAATTATTTGCAAATTTAATTGTCTATTTTTAATTTTTTTATTATATCTTTAATCTGAGAACAATGTATTCCTATGATTGTAATTGTATTCTATTGCAATAAGAAATCACATCATGTCAGACACGACATGCATTAGGACTAAGAAACACGCTTTACTTTCTCCATTTAGATTCTTTTCGTCAATGTTCAATTTAAATTGATTTACGGATGTTCCACTTCTACTTTTTTTAGAACTTATATAACATATCTATTTTTCAGCAGCCCATTTTGTAGAGGATTAACATATGGACACTTCGTGACAGTAGTAGTAAATAAAGTAAGACGAGAGTCAGATAAGACGTGGGGGCAAAAACCAAGGCATCAAAAGGTTTTAATCAGGGCACGATTGATTTTTTAGGGGATTACAGTACGATATTACGCAAGCTAGGAATTCTCTCTGGCAATTTCAATTTCAGAAAGGCCGTTCACTTTCGGCATTTATATATAGCGTCAATAATCAAGTCTTTTGGTGAAAGTAACCGTGCATCTTGGAGGATCAGCTAAGCAAATTAAAGATCCTAGCTAGGCAGCTAGCTAGCTAGTACACCTGAAAGTACACCGACAAAGTAAACCAATCGATGTCTGCTGGCTTCGGACGGCATTCACAGTTGGGTCATGCTGACAAATGTGCGTGTTTTAACGCGATTTCGCCGCCTTTGCTTTCTGGGCCGGCCGGCAGACCACTCTTCGTGTAAAGGTAAAGCAGGAGTGGTAGTGGTTGCTTTGCTTGGATTTTATCCCCCTGCATGATGCAAGCTTGACGAACCTGAAATTAGTCAGAACGCGACGCCTTTTCAGACTAAAAAAACACGTAAAAGTGCGCCTAACCACTGTGTCTGTCTTCTTGCACCGCCACAAGACTGAAAGAGAGTCTTTCGTCACAAGGCAACGCGCTGAAGAAATCAATACGCGCTCGGCCGGTGTACAACTAGACACAATGCCAACCATAGGCGAAACATACAGAAGTTTTGTTTTTTGCGTCAGGTTCAGGACTTCAGGTTCAGGTTATAGCACTGCAACACAGGATTTTTTGTAGGCGAAAAAAACAGGGCAAATCGTCAGAATGATGGTATATATATGTAGTGTGTTCATGGCTTGAAATTAACCTGCATGCTTGTGATTTGAAGCTCTGAACCAATGCAGTGGAACCACCTGCAGAAAGTGAAGAGTTTAGACGGCCGGTCTGAGTTGCTTAGAATATTTTGAAACGGAGGTGAGCTAGATCAGGTCGCTATTAGCATGAACACTGCCAAATTAACGACAATTGGAACTATAGATCCATCCAAAAATGAACAGCTTACTTCAGTACCAAGCTATCATAGCAAAAGTACGTACGTACTCGAGGAATTAAATATAGTTACATACTTGGATTCTGTTCTAGCTTAGCATAATCAGACGACTGCATGCCTTTTAAATTTTGTTTTGACAGGGTTAACAGGCTGTTAGCCTGGTGGATCGACAGACGACAGGGTCTGTACATCTGTGATCGAGATCTCCAAATGGCGTCCGTCCACGCCGATCGATCGTCTACGCGTTAGTTGTTTGGTTGGCGGCCGGGCCACGCACGATGCAAAGCTACCAATCCAACAAAAAGTGCGTGCGCAGGGGATCTAGCCGTCGTTACTTCTGGCCGGACTTCACGTCCTCACGATCTCTGACCTCACGAGCCACGCGGTACAGACACGAGAAAACACCGTGGATTATACTTGTAACTCGACGACAACAAAATGGCAAGGGCTTTAGGGGACAGCAACAAGACATGCCTGCCTGTCCTAGATCATATGCAGAAGCAGAACTGGTGGCCATGCATATGCAGAGATGTTTGCCCCTCGTGGATCACAACTTTTTCGTTCTTCTTCGATGACAAGGGGCGACAGGATTGAATTGAGAATCAGGCCGGCGCAGTGTCAAAACCCTGCTAATTTGTTTAGTGCGTACTTTGTAGGCACATGAAGCCAGATGAAGACAAACTTTGTATCAAAATTGTAGAGCTTAATAAGATTTACAATTTATTTCAAAAAAAAAAAAAAAAATAAGATTTACAATTTAGTCGATAAGTTTTTATTTCAAATTACTTACATTGTCATTTTTTTTGAAGTTATTAGGTTCTGAAAATTCGAAAATAAGAATTTGAATGAACTCAGATTTTGATATGATCTATACAAAAAGTTGAAGTTCAATTTGATCTATAACTTGGTAGTTGAAAATTTTTCATCTAAAGTCATTTAGAGTCATATTTGTTTTGTTTCCTTAGATTTCAAAATTTTAAAGTTACGTCCTGTTTGCTTCAAGTTTTCAGCCATAGTACATTATTTTTCTCTCTCAACAAAACAACATCAGCTAGCTTATCAGCTGCAAAAGGCATCAACCAAACATGGCTTTAGAATTTTCAAATGATTCCAAACATTGACATGATATATATCGAAGTCGTTTAAAAATCTCTAGAAGTTTGAAATACGATAATATAAAATGAATATTAAGGACTCTAAATGAATTTGAATAAAAATACCAATTACAAATTATATATCGACACCTAGCGAAGAATAATCCAAAGGGGCTTTGTGCTGGTTGGAGATGTTAGTAACATTAGGATTTGGGAAAAACATTGTCCCAATGGCCAGCCTCTTGGATCTCAGCTATGATCCGAGGCTCAAGTTTGTGGACTTGGTTCAGCATCGCTTTGGTTGCTAGGCTAGTCCTTCCACCCCTCTCTCCTCCTCTATGTTCCACCTAGTTGCAAGCTTTGGGCACTCTGAATGAAGATTCAGTTAGCCTCATCCTAGAAATTGTCTTGGTCGCATGACCAAGGATTTCAATATCTTTCACCTTTTCGGTTGGATGTACAGTTTCTCTATTTCATCAAAACATGTTGGTTTTATGATCAACAAGCTAGAAAGCTTCTCGTGCAAGATCTTTGCCATCTTCTTCTACCTCTAGAGCGAAGGAGGACCCAACTGGCCAGACTATGCACTCTGGTCTGCTGAGCAAGAGGCTGAATGAACCCATGTTAGTTCCCGTAACAAGAAAAAAGTTATGCTCATATTATCAAAGCTCCTCCTTCTCCCAAGAAACTATCTTGATGCTTCTCCTGATAATCGTCGTCGCCTAGATTCAAAACAAGTTTCTAGTTCAAATTTTGAAAAAGTGAAGAAATCAAAGAAGGTGCCATGTTGGATCCTGAAATTGCACCTCTCCCTAGCCGTCCGGAGAAGGTCCCTCAAGCTAAATCTGTGCCCGGGAAAACCGTTGAGTCATATTTGAACCCCAAATCTAAAGTCCAATCTACACCGGATCCCACGGGCCCAATTCCTAATTTGTCAGCCTAGCACTACTCAAAAGGCTTGGCTTGAGGCATGCAAGGAAGGATTGCAAGAATATGGTAAGATGTCATTCGTGCTTCAATTATGGACATGTATCGACATCCTGCCTTCTTAGCTCTCAACGCTTTGTCCGTTCTAATCTCAGTTTCTCTTAAGCATTGAACTCTTCTCTTTTGACTCTTTGAAAGGCCATTAGGACACCAATGGTTCTTTTGCCAAACATACTGCTTCTCCTCTACCTCTACATCATAAGCATCACATCTCTCATGAATACCGCACTTCTCAATGTGCCGATCCTTCATATGATGTCCAAGTCTTTCATAAACAGATCGGCGGTTGGTTTGTGACTGTCGAAACCCTCTGTATTGGTTACTGCACTCAGGGAAGTCTCTTTTGGTTGGTAGTCTCAAACCTTCATTCGAGCAATGTCTGAAGAAGGGACAATTCCAATGTGATTCCATTTGCTCTCTTTCATACCTTTCTTCTTCACATCTCCTCAGGTGCTCATGCTCTTCAAATCGCCTCCTTTGATACTTCTCCTTTTCTGTTTGCCATTTGTTGAGCAAAATACGAGATGTAACTCGAGGTTTTCTTTCAACCGATGCAAAAGATTCAAGTTTGTCAGATCAGCTACTTTGCTGCTCACGTTTTCTTTTGATTTCCCGATACTCTTCATCTGTGAGCTGCAATCTTTCATCCACTGATCTTGATTCCTTCGCCCTAGTGGAGGTTAGCACCTTGGTTCCACTCTTGGGAAAGACTGCTTTAGCCATTGCAGCACCAAAAGGGGTTTGATCGATCTTCAGTTTACCGGTGCCGAAAGTTATCTTCCTAGCTTCAATGGCTTTTTGTACTTGTCCTTTGAACACCAAGCACTCATTGGTGGAGTGGGTAGTGGAATTATGGGATTGACAATACTTCTTCCCCTTCCTCTCTTCAGCACTGAGTGGCTTATGTAACACTTTGATTAAGCCCTTGTCCAGTAGGTAATCAAATATTTTATTGGCCTTAGTGATGTCAAAGTCAAACCTTTCTTGAGCTTTGCCCTAAGGATGCTCAATCACACACTCCCTCTTGAGGTTCCACTCAATAGCATCAACGTCTTCTTCTTCTTGATCTGAATCATACACTAGGCCTTTGTAGTAACTCGCCACATTGGTCGCCTTCTGAAGTCGGCCCTGCTAACGCAGTGGTTGCACATATTCAGACACTGGAGCCACTCTATGCGCAAGTTCTCCAAGGTTGTTGAAGTCTGAGCCAACAATCTTCTCCTTCAAATATGGTTGCATTCCTTTAATCGTCAATTTCACCAACTGGTGGTCAGACAGGTTTATGCCGAAGCATAAGTTTTTCAGTTGCCTGGATCTCTGAAGATACTCAGGACCCGGTTCACTTACCTTCATCTTTATGATGGCCAAATCATCGATATCTTTCTCTGCCGTCCCATTATCGAAGTAGGCATGAAACTTGCTTTCCAACTCCTCCCAAGTACAGATAGAATTACGTGGCAGTGAGGAGTACCATGTAAAAGCAGGCCCTGACAGGGACAAGGCAAAGAACCCGACTCTGTGAATTTCTTCAGTTGAAGCATCGCCTAATTGAGCTAGGTATCTACTGACATGCTCCATCGTGCTGGTGCTATCTTCTCCAGTAAATTTGGAAAATTCTGGAATTCTATAGTGGCGTGGGAGCTCCATGCGGTTGAACCACTCAGGATATGGCATATTGTATGACTTGGAGAGGCTCCTCTTCATGCCGAATTCTTTCTCCATCACTTCAGCGAGCTGTTGACGGGAATAAAGACCAGTTTTGGTACACTCAGAAACCCGTCAACAGTCCTCGATAGAAGGAAGATAAGCATCACATGAGCATATTTATCACTAATAAAGTTTCACTTGTATTCTTAGCTTGTGAAATGCAGGAAAGCTGGAAATAGGCCCTGTGAGACCAAAACCCAGGACTACTGACCTGATTCTGGTCTCACTAGGATCTGACCACCAAGCAGAGTCCCTGACATTGTACAGGAGAACCTGATCTTGGATCCAAATGTGCCACACCTCAACATTCCACCCAATTGGTACATTGGACCAAGGATCCACATAAGCAAGCAAGATATCAAGTGAACCCAACTTCGGACAAGACTACACGTGTGTTGACGGTCGTTAACTCATAAAATTAACCGTCAACTTAGCATGCAAATGGACCTATTCATAAATACTTAATAGATATAGGGTTACCACTGACAGAATTCCACGAGTTTTGGTGAATATCTATTTCTCACGGGGTGACAAATGAAAACTACCCAAGATGGCCCACATGTCGGGTTTACATAGAGAGAAAGACCGAACGGGTGAAAAAGTATAATCTAGAAGACTCCGAGAAGGCAACACCTGAAACACGGGGCCCACACAGCGGCGTGGCCGGTCGGCCGACCCGGGGAGGGAGTCGGCCGACTCCCCATCTCCACCAATCGTGGAGTCTCGCGGATCCCGCCTCCCACCGACTTTGAAGATCAATAATTATCGTCCATTTAGGTCGGTTTGATCCGAGGGCCGTGGTTAATCCTAGGGGGCTATATAAGCGAGCCCCCGGCCCCGGGTGAAACCCTAATTCATTCTCCAATTCATTCAAGACTTCAATCTAGAGAGAGTTAGATAGAGAAGGGTCCCTCGAATGGATCTATCTCTATAGGGTATTAGTATCAAGAGAGATTGAGAGAGTATAGAGTGGAGGTAGATCTGGAGGAAGCCCTACTGTCGGTGTCTCCTCTCCGGTGTACTGCGGGATCAAGTCTCCTAACCCGAGGCTTGGTTTCGAATCATTCGGCAATTCAACTTCTAATACTAGTAAGTTCGTTGTTATTATTGTTCTTTGGTTTACAAGTTTACTTTATTAAACTTCGCGTTGGGAATAGAGTAATCGTTCTTTAGCATAAGCGTGGTGCTTAGGCTAGGTTCACTTGTAGATGCTCCCTATTCGGCCGGAACCGTGGTAGTAGTGAGGGAAGTGACAATCCCTTTATTACCTTTGTAATCCACTTCCCGTTGGTAGGTAAGGTAGGTCCTTTGTGCCCGGTTTAGCATCCTCTCGTGGTGTCTATTCCTCGGGTACCCCCTTAGAACAAAAGAGTCTCAAAGCTTGCCATAGGTTAGAAGAAGACCCGACGAAGGAGTTCTCTCTATATCGCTTAATTCTCACTTGACTAGCACCCGGGGGTAGTAGTAAAGATCGGTTAGTCTATTGCACGTTTTCTCTTAGCGGATAAAAATAAATACGATACTCGGGATTTATCTCCCGGGTGAAGTGCTCACCGATATCCGTGCGCTTGCGGATTATTTCTCTTTGATTCTTTCGTGTGCGTATCTAGTGTCAACAAGCATTTAAGCGCCGTTGCGGGGAGAAAGACGGTCTCGCTTAGATAACCTAAATCTTGCTCTACCTTGTACCTATACTTTTATCTTTTTCTTTCACTTTACTTTTCCGTACATTTTATCTTTTTCTATCCTTATGGATAACTCAAATTCCATTCCTATCTTTCAATTTTACGCACCCACGGAGACCAGCCTAGTGCCACATGAGTCATCACAACCTATCCAAACACCTAGCTATAGGCCGAGTCCGCGGTTGATTGCATTGGTCCAAAGCCTATCCTTTTCGGGAGAAGGAGACGAAAACCCTTACCTTCACATTAGAGACTTTGAGCAAACATGTGACTGTCTTCGCATAGAGGGCATGTCCGACAAAACCCTCCGTTGGAAGCTATTTCCTTTCTCGTTAAAGGGAAAAGCTAGACAATGGTATGATAAAACCGTAGGTAAGCAACAAGGAGATTGGGGGTCCTTACGCTCCAACTTTTGCCTAGATTTCTATCCCATCTCCCAAATCGTCGACCTTAGAGTCAAGGTTCGACTATTAAGCAAGAACCCGAAGAATCTTTGGCCTCATCCCGGAATCATTTTACTACACTTTTAGCATCGGGCCCGGACCTTAGTCTACCGAGATCCCATTCTTTTACAACACTTTTATAAAGGTCGAGTAGAGACAAGTAGAAAATTGCTCGACACAACTTCGGGAGGATCATTCTTGCATATCTCTCGCGAGAAAGCAAGATCAATCCTAGACCAAATCCTATCCAGTGAATTAGACTACCTCCTAGAAGTAGAACCTCAAGTAGCTGAAGACAAACATTTGCCAGATACACCATCCACCTCAGCTAACCCATGTCTTGAGCAAGACAAGGAAGACATTCCACTTCCTGATTTTATGCTAGATATTGAACCTGATCTGTTTTCCGAATTTGGAAACATCTTCAACTATCACAAAGTGAAGAAGCCACAAGGCAAATATCACCCAATCAAGCCATGCAATATTGATGAGGATATTCCAACAGGAAAGACCTCAGGAGTGTTAGTGTCTGTTATGAGCAATGAATGGTTAGAAGAGTCAGAGCTTTCCTCAGAAATAATTCGTTTGAATTCATCTTCTCTTCCCATTCATTGCATGATTAACAATGATCGCATAAATGCTCTCTACAATCCAGTTGTGGGTATAAATATCATGTCTACCACACTAGCAAAATATTTGCAAAGAAACATGACATTGACCCCAACAGTGAAGTTCATAAGAAATCTTTCAAGACAAATTCTTCCTTGTTTAGGAATCCTACATGTCCTACCACTCCGGGTAGAAGGAACCCCTGTTCACTTAAGCTTCTATGTCTTTGACATAGGGGATTTCCACCGTTGATAGGACAACCATTTAGAAGACTTCTTTATGAAGGACAAACTGGGAAACTAAACATTTGTTTAGGCCGAAAACTCCGTTTGCAATGTCCATTTCACACTCTTTAAATGCTAGGACCGAGCCCTATCCACATTATGATCCATTGGAGGAATTTAGAGCGACCTCTCTAGAATTCCTAGTTAAATCGAATTAGAAGATGAAGCGAGATTCTTCATAGAAGAAGAAGCTGACCCTTCGAGAATGAACCATTAGACGAGTTTACCCTACCACCTAGGCCTCCTATTGAGTTCAAACCTTTACCGGCCGGTCTTAGACATGCCTTTCTAGGAAATGATCCGGACACTCCCGTCATCATAAGTGACACTCTCACTCGGGAGCAGACTTTTCGCTTAATGGCTGTCCTAGAAAAACATAAAAAAGCTTTTGGCTACTCACTCCGGGACCTCAAAGGAATTAGTCCCGCCCTTTGTACCCATCGCATTCCCACGGATCCCGATATTCCACCATCCGAGAGAACCCCAACGTAGGCTCAATAATGCGATGAGGGAAGTTGTTAAGAAAGAAGTTTTAAAACCGTTGCACGCCGGGATTATTTACCCCGTGCCACACGAGTGGGTCAGCCCTGTCCAAGTTGTGCCTAAAAAGGGAGGCATGATCGTTGTCCAAAATGAGAAGAATGAGTTAATCCCACAAAGAACCGTCACGGGATGGCGAATGTGCATAGATTATAGAAAGCTTAATAAGGCAACAAGAAAAGATCACTTTCCTTTGCCTTTCATTGATGAGATGCTTGAGCGATTAGCCAACCATTCTTACTTTTGCTTCCTTGATGGATATTCTGGATATCATCAAATCCCTATCCATCCTAATGATCAAAACAAAACGACCTTTACATGCCCTTATGGAACCTTTGCTTACCGTAGGATGTCTTTTGGGTTATGTAATGCACCAGCTTCTTTTCAAAGATGTATGATGTCTATATTTTCTGATATGATTGAAAAGATTATGGAAGTTTTTATGGATGACTTTTCTGTTTATGGAAAAATTTTGATGAGTGCCTTGAAAACATAGATCGAGTATTACAAAGATGTGAGGAAAAACACTTAGTCCTTAATTGGGAAAAGTGTCATTTCATGGTTAGAGAAGGAATAGTGCTAGGACACTTAGTGTCGAAAGAGGCATCGAGGTAGATAGAGCCAAAATAGAAGTTATTGAACAACCGCCTCCTCCTATCAATGTGAAAGGAATTAGAAGTTTCCTTGGTCATGCTGGTTTTTATCGTAGATTCATAAAAGATTTCTCTTACATCGCTAGACCTCTTACCCGCTTATTGGCTAAGGATGTTCCTTTTGACTTTGATGATGCCTCGCTTACAATCATTTGAGATCCTTAAGAAAGCGCTCATCTCGCTCCAATCATTCAACCCCCGATTGGACTTTACCTTTTGAAATTATGTGTGATGCAAGTGACTACGCCGTAGGAGCGGTGTTAGGACAGACTAAGGATAAGAAGCATCATGCAATAGCTTGCGCTAGCAAAACTTTGACTGGACCTCGGCTTAATTATGCTACCACCGAAAAAGAGCTCCTAGCTGTTGTCTTTGCTATTGATAAGTTTAGATCCTACTTAGTGGGTGCCAAAGTGATTGTTTACACTTGATCATGCCGCTTTAAAATATTTGCTCACTAAGAAAGATGCTAAACCTCGTTTGATAAGATGGATTTTATTACTCCAAGAATTTGATCTAGAAATAAAAGATAAAAAGGGAGTAGAAAACTCGTTGCCGGTCACTTGTCTAGAATGCGTTTGAGAAACCACAGGGAACTACCCATCGACGACGCACTCCGGACGACATGCTCTACGGAATCAACGGATCGACCCCCGGTATGCGAGATATTGTTAATTTTATGGTTACGGGTTACGTACCACCAGGAGGCAACAAAAGGAAACTTATCCAGGAGAGTCGTACTCACATATGGGATGAGCCCTACCTCTTCCGAGTGTGCTCGATGGCCTGCTCAGAAGATGTGTGCCCACTGAAGAAGGAATCAAAATCATTGAAAGATGCCACTCATCACCATATGGAGGCCATTATGGGGTGTTCCGTACACATGCGAAGATTTGGCAATGCGGATTTTTCGGCCAACAATGTATGAAGACACAAAAGATTTCATTCGGAGATGCGGTCCTTGTCAAAGACATGGCAACATTAACTCAAGAGATGCCATGCCACTTATCAACAACCTTCGAGATCGAGCTCTTTGATGTCCGGGAGTTGATTTCATGGGACCATTTCCACCATCGAAGAAATGTGAATACATCCTCGTAGCAAAGGACTATGTGTCCAAATGGGTCGAAGCTCGCCATGCAAAAAGGCGATAGTTCAAGCTCCAAGAAGATGTTCGAAGAAATAATATTCCCAAGATTTGGAGTCCCAAGGATAGTCATAAGTGATGGAGGATCACATTTCATCGACAAGCGTTTTGAGCAATACTTATTGAAGCATGGAGTACGCCATAATGTTGCTACTCCGTATCATCCTCGACAAGTGGCCAAGCGGAGACATCAAATAAGCAAATCAAGAATATTCTTCGAAGAAGGCTGAATGAAATGGGAACGCATGGAAGGACAAGCTTCCCGATGCACTATGGGCATATCGAACAAAGATACAAGACACCTATTGGGATGTCACCATATCAACTAGTCTATGGAAAGACATGCCACTTACCAAGAGAGCCGGAATTCAAAGCTCACTGGGCCATCAAGAAGTGGAATATGGATCTAGAAGTAGCAGGAGAGAAGAGGAGGATGCAAATCTCTGAATTAGAAGAATGGAGAGAGAAAGCCTATCACAACGCCAAGATATACAAAGAAAGAGTGAAAAGATGGCACGACAAGAGAATCAAGATCAAGGAGTTCACACCCGGAGACAAGGTATTACTTTTTAATTCCAGGGTCAAACTTTTCGGGCAAGGAAAGCTTCGAAGCAAATGGGAAGGACCGTTCGAAGTAGTAAGCTCATCATCGCATGGAGCCGTTACGCTTCGCAACAACGAAGGTACGATATTTAAGGTAAATGGTCAACGCCTTAAAATATTTTTAGAGCCCATTGAGGAAATAGGTGAAATAGATGAATTAAACTTCTTTCTCAATTAGGTAGTTGGGCCCGACCTTTTTACTTTTCGTTTTTTGGGGTCCAGGGGTATTTTTCCGAACGACAAAAATATGCTAATTAGGTTGCGAAAAGCCCCGGCGGGAGTCCACACCGTAGTCGGCCGACCCATAGGGGAGTCGGCCGACTCATGGACTCCCCATTCACCGCCGCTTTTGCATTCGTGATCCTTCCATACTCTTCCTTCAGGAATTTTTGCCGATTAGGGTTTTTGAGATTACGTTGACGCGTTATTCCTTCGGAGATTCCCTTTAGATGCCCTTTAGCTGCCTCTCCATCCCCCCTATATAAAGAAGCCCAGCCTCAAGCCAACCTCATTCCATCTAAAGCCTCCTCCTCCTAGCATCAAGCTTGCTACGTAGCAATGGCGAAGTCAGAGCCAGAGAATTTAGATAGGAGATTGATCCGCTTCGGGATTGATCTCAACACCATCCGAAGAGAAGAGCCTGAGAGCAAGGCCATCGTCCTTGCTAAGCCCAAACCCCTAGCCTCTATTCCTCCAAAGCCTCAAGCTTACAGTCATAGCTACTTCGCTCAACCATTCATCGCTGCACCCAAACCTTTGCTCCTTGATGGACCTCCACCAAAGGGTCCTATTGTGAAGCTCCCAGAAGGCACCAAGATCCTCCCTCCTAAGCACAATGAGATGCTTATGGGAGTGAAGACCAACAAGCAAGGAGAGATCGTCTGTGCTAAGTATAGCACTGGAGAGCGCTCGTATTTCGAAGGAGTCCGTGCTCACCCGAGCAGAGTGAAGTTCGTCCCTCCGAAGGAAGCCCCGAAGCGCTCTTGCCGCCTCGAAGCTCCAAGGAAGCGTCGCAAGACCGTTGCGGACTTAGAGAAGGAGCTAGATACTCGCCGCGACGTTATTGCATCTCGCGAAACGCCCAACATATCCGGAGAGCGAGCATTGTCACTCTCATAGATAGACTTCGTGCGCAAGAGAAGAGGACGGATAAGTTAGAAAAGAGGTTAGACGCTCTAGAGAAGCGAGTTGATTAGATAAGATTTATCTTAGCATCGAAAAGGCCTAGTGTGTTTAGATTAAAAGTTTTAGTTTGCAAGAGTGCTTAGTTAAAGTTTCGATCTTAGTTCTTTTCAATACTTGTAATCCAGGCCTTAATGAAGATGAAATAAAGTTGTTAGTTATATTTATTATTGCATATGTGTTGCCTCTTTTGTCTCCACCTTGTTGTGAATGAAGATAACAGAAATCTAGTGTGGGGAGGCAACCGACGACGAAACTAACGGATATCGGCGAACCAAAGAAAAATATTTGAGAGTATACGACGTAAAGATCACGCACGACGAAGCGGACCCCGAGGGGCCACCTGCCAGAGTCGGCCGCCCCACATCCAGGGTCGGCCGCCCATGGGCTGGGCCCATTTGGCTTCAGCTTTCGTCCACGGTCAGGTTTGCTTCCCTACATTTCAAATTTTATACCGATCACGTTTTTCCGATTCGTTTGGGGAACACTTTGAATTAAATCACCTGATATATATATACCGAGAAGGTAGATTATTTTAATCATGACCCCAAGATAGACTCACACCATGATAATTCCCTGGAATCCCCGTGTTCTTTGTTGGGAACGTATTTTATAGGGACCCCATTTTACTTAAGTTGTTGAGGACAAGTGATATAGCAAGAACCATGAGAACTTGATTTCTTGATGTCTAGTTGCTTGGAGAATTTCTTTTGAAAATCTTAAAATGTTAGCTATACTTCTCCTCTCGTAGTAATAAATACCTATAGAGCCTCGTCGACAAAAATCAGAAGACCAAGACATAAGCTTTTTATTTGTGTTGAGAATAGTCTTGGCGGTATTAGAGCCTTAGAGAAGGGTCTCTTACTCATATGATCAAGTGCACTTACACCCACATATATATCTCGCGCTCCTACACCGGAGTACGCAAAAACATGCTTTCCGCCATTCATCCATCTCCTACACTTTGGGAGAGGATACATACGCTTTCTAGGATTTCTATATGCTCCAAGAATTGTTATCATCATCCAGCTGTTGAAAGAAGATTATTATTGTCATCATCATCATCATGTTCAAGAAAGTTATTGTGTCCAAGATTGAGGCATGGGCTATGCAAAAATAACATTGTTAAAAAAAGAGAGAGAAAAAGAAAGAGAAAAGAGATAGCCCATGAGCTCTTAAGTATTGTGATCCCAAGAGAAGGAAAGTTCAAAGAAGCTCAAAGAGCTATTCAAGAAAAGATCAAGCAAAGCAATGTTCAAGAGAAGAGTAGGAGCATCATTATCATAAATTTAGCCACCAAATATTCCACACACTTGCACACACTTGATCTAGAGTAAGGTCCCCCTCTCCTTGGTTCCCGTTTTTGGCTAATCAATATACACAGGTGAAAAATGCTATTCCTTGAAATACCCTAAAAACTCCACATAAGCCTTAGTAGAATAGGAGGCATACCCTTCTACATGCCTCAAGTGAGTTCCATAAATACTACATACATTGAGAGATTTGAGTGCTCTATACATAATGGTGTGTTCTACAAATACCATATATAATGAGTGATTCGAGTGTGCTACATGATGGAGAAGGGTAAGCTAAGTTTTTCTTTGCAAAAATGTTATAAAAACTCTGAGTGACAGGATTGATAGAAGAAGGATCTCTACTTCGCGCTGTTCCATCTTTCAACTCCCCAAAGTGCAATGGTAGACACTTTGAATCCCGCAGTACAGGTATGATCAGGAATAATCTAATGTTGATGTCTTAGTTTGAGGCTATGCTTAAAGTAATCCATCCTTTTCCTCGAGACGAGTAAAAGACAAGTGTGGGGGAGTTTGTTGACGGTCGTTAACTCATAAAATTAACCGTCAACTTAGCATGCAAATGGACCTATTCATAAATACTTAATAGATATAGGGTTACCACTGACAGAATTCCACGAGTTTTGGTGAATATCTATTTCTGCAGGGTGACAGCTGAAAACTACCCAAGATGGCCCACATGTCGGGTTTACATAGAGAGAAAGACCGAACGGGTGAAAAAGTATAATCTAGAAGACTCCAGAAGGCAACACCTGAAACCCGGGGCCCACTGGCAGCGTGGCCGGTCGGCCGACCGGGGAGGGAGTCGGCCGACTCCCCATCTCCACCAATCGTGGAGTCTCGCGGATCCCGCCTCCACCGACTTTGAAGATCAATAATTATCGTCCATTTAGGTCGGTTTGATCCGAGGGCCGTGGTTAATCCTAGGGGCTATATAAGCGAGCCCCCGGCCCCGGGTGAAACCCTAATTCATTCTCCAATTCATTCAAGACTTCAATCTAGAGAGAGAGTTAGATAGAGAAGGGTCCCTCGAATGGATCTATCTCTATAGGGTATTAGTATCAAGAGAGATTGAGAGAGTATAGAGTGGAGGTAGATCCGGAGGAAGCCCGGCCGTCGGTGTCTCCTCTCCAAAGTGTACTGCGGGATCAAGTCTCCTAACCCGAGGCTTGGTTTCGAATCATTCGGCAATTCAACTTCTAATACTAGTAAGTTCGTTGTTATTATTGTTCTTTGGTTTACAAGTTTACTTTATTTCGCTTCGCGTTGGGAATAGAGTAATCGTTCTTTAGCATAAGCGTGGTGCTTAGGCTAGGTTCACTTGTAGATGCTCCCTATTCGGCCGGAACCGTGGTAGTAGTGAGGGAAGTGACAATCCCTTTATTACCTTTGTAATCCACTTCCCGTTGGTAGGTAAGGTAGGTCCTTTGTGCCCGGTTTAGCATCCTCTCGTGGTGTCTATTCCTCGGTACCCCCTTAGAACAAGAGTCTCAAAGCTTGCCATAGGTTAGAAGAAGACGACGAAGGAGTTCTCTCTATATCGCTTAATTCTCACTTGACTAGCACCCGGGGTAGTAGTAAAGATCGGTTAGTCTATTGCACGTTTTCTCTTAGCGGATAAAAATAAATACGATACTCAGGATTTATCTCCCGGGTGAAGTGCTCACCGATATCCGTGCGCTTGCGGATTATTTCTCTTTGATTCTTTCGTGTGCGTATCTAGTGTCAACAACGTGACAAGCCAGGACAGCACCAGGAAGCTGCCAGGTGGGCCAGGGACCCCAGGTCCAGGTCGGTCGACCAGGCCCTGGTGGCCTAACACCTTGGCCCTGCTCCCAAGACACCCTGGACCTTCTAGAAGGCCAGTGGGACCCACAGGTCAGCCACCTCCAGGTCGGCCGACCTGCATGTGGGCCCACCTCAAGGTCGGTTCAACTCCACCGACTTCCTGCATGGTCTCCACGTGTCCTACACCGAGCAACGTTGATTCAAGTCGGTGGGAAGGTCGGTTTGATCCAAGGGCAAGGAGACAGCATCACACGGATCGCTGACGTGGCGCTGGAGTAACCCCTACTCCACCTCCACTATAAATACCCCCGAGTCCCTCATTGTAAAGTGTCCCCAAGTAGTCCACAATAGTGTTCTCAAGCTCAAGCTCTCTTGGGAGATCAAGGGTAGTGTAGTCTAGTCCGGAGTGGGAGTTAGAGTTGAGTCGAGCGAAGCTCGGTCTCCGAAGTCGTCTTCTCTGGAGAATCTGGTATAGCTCTTGTACCTTTACTTTTGAAGTACTTTCCTTATATTAATATAGTCTTGCTTTACTTTATTAAGTATTTACTTTGAGTACTTTACTTTTAGTATTTACTTAGTGCGCTGCTATATTAGTGTAGTAGTGTTGTGTCTTAGTCTCTTTAGTGTAGAGTCTGAACTAGTTTAGTGTCTAGATCCTTTGTGTGTGTTTCGCTACCAACTGGGGCCGAGGTTACTTACGTGGTAGCCGGAGTCTTAAGGCTAGATTAAGCGAGGTGCTTAGGCTAGTGCTTAATAGTGGATGCACCCTATCGTTGATTGGTATATCCATTCACTTTCTGACGTATATTAGCGGGGGCGGTTGTGACAGAACGCAGACCCCCAGTTGGCTCTATTTGCATCAGGGATAGGCAGCAGGGCGCCCATAAGACAAAGGTCCGCTGGTGCAGGGGATGAACCCTCCTGTTTGTCAGCCGACTTCCCCTATCACACAGATTGTCTAGGCATTAGTTTAGTTAAGTCATTACGCTAGTAAGATTAGAACACCGGAGTATAGTTAGATACATAGGAGTCCTTACTCACTCGTTGTCCTCCCACCTAGCTAGCTACCTACTAGTTACCTTTAGTCTATCACTCATATCAACACTTACCCCTTTATCAATATCAATAGCTTAGATTGAGTAGAACCACCACGGGTATCCATCACCCATTTGCTAGAGAGTCTTAATCCGCTTCCCGTGAGCGAACTACAAATTCGACACCGGAATACTCACCCGGTTGAAGTGCTACAGCGGTACCTGTGCGCTTGCAAAGTTACCCTTGGTTAGTCTTACGTTGTCACTAGAATCTAGCTTTGCTTAGTATTCTTAGGCTGTTGCCGGAGGAGGAATTGTGACACCCTCTCTCTGGTGGTAGTTCAGGTTTGCAATAGGCTTAGCTACCAGACGCCAGTCGTATTTATCTTTATCCATTTCTAGTGATTGCGCTAAGATCTGCCAACACGAGCTTCCTGATCAGTTGATCACCAGGATCGGATCCTCTAACATTCGACAGGAGTCATACCAAAATGATTATAGCTTGATACATTGGCAAAGCCTGCGCTGGTGGCTCACCATCTCCGTCTTGGTCTCCTCCTCCCATGGCCTTGTTGACATAAAAGTCACCGTTCCTTCTAATCTTGCCAACTCGTGGGAGCTATTTTTTGAGCCGAAGGTGGTACATCCGAAGTGGTACCAAAATTGGATAATTGACCCTTCGGCCGGTGTGCATTAGGAACCGCACCGCTACTTACTCCACCATTGGTATTCGAACTCGTGACGGCTCGGTAGAATCTTGCGTGCCGCCTTGCATGCCATCGCCAAAAGTAGTTGCATCCTTCAGATTGAAGTAAGCCGGTCCATACTGATCAATGGGAACACCAACCAACGCCTCCTTCATGATATTTCTGAACGTGTTCAGAAAGTATGCTTGATGACCCGAGATGGCTTCATGTATAATCTTGTTTAATTTTGACAAAAAAATTGCTTATCTCTCGTCATCATCGGTGACAATCTCTCCAAACCATCGAATCTTGGGCATCTCGTTGCTTCAAGACGATCTTGCCTCTCGGACCCTTCCAAAGCACAACAAGCACTTCTCTACCGGTTGTTCACTAGCCGTCTTGATTACTGCTTTGTATTCTTCTTCAAGATCATCTAAACCGACATCAATAATGTTGTCGATGTCGAACTCAGATAAGTCCGGCATGGTTGACGATCGTGATTCCACCGGCGTGCCAAAAAGAGTGTCGGCACAAAAATGTGACGGGCCGGGCTTCGCGGATGAGCACTCTCGCAAGCCGCATGCACCAAGGCTTACGTTCCTTGATCCCCGCGGCTACCTCCAGCAGCTGATCCGGTTGGAGTCGGGCGTGCCCCAATTTGACCCCGCAATTGACAAGGAGAAAGAGAAAAGTCAAATTATGGAACCCGTCGGCTTGATTCCGCATGGTTCCCGAGTCTATGGCTAAATAGCCGATCAGTTAGGACAATGACTAAAGAGTCAAGATCCATTATGCATGTGAAGTAAAAGAATGGTAAATAAATCATGCATTAAATAAAGCAGTTCATCATGTCATGATCGGATAAATAATTGTAAGATTGAATCTAGACATGATACGTGCCAAAATAGGTAATAGACATGCTGAATCGGCTATCTGAGTACACAAGCGCAAAGCCGTTAACCGATTTAGTCTGTCTAGTACAAGATGAATAAAATCCTACACGTGTGCAATGGCATGGATGAATCTAATAAATCTACCAAACCCGTGAATTTGAAACCCGTTGACTAAGTAATCGTTGAGCCAAGTCTCGTCCAAGCAAGTTTGATAAACTAGACAGATCTAAACGTGTTCATTGCAAACAATGATATGGTTGAAGCTCTGGTGAATCGGTTAATTTAACCGATACTGACGTGAGAACGAACTAGGTGTATGAACGACTCCACATTAAAACCTACTAATGCAATCTACTTTAGTGAGATCGACGACTGAACCCGCTGCAGCCACCTAGATAGATTAAACTAATAAGCTCTAGCATAAACCCATCTATACCCTAGAATGTGCACACGTCACGAATAAGATTGATAGGATTTGGCTAATGCAAGCACAAGATCGATTATCATGACAAGAGATCCAAACAACATGAGCATTGAGGATAATCGAATCTAAAAAGATGTAAGCCAAATCTACCAATCTTAATTCAGGCAAAAGATGTGTTAAAAGTAAATAACAAATAGATCTAACAACATTGGTAACTTGATGAATCTACTAGGATGCCAAACCTAATAGAGCCAATAACTAGCAAAGGGTAACTTGATGAATCTACTGGATTTGCCAAATCCAACAAAGCCGATAACTAGCGTGTATTAATCCATACAACAGGAGGTCAAACCGGCCCTATCAAGTGCTAACACAAACCATGGCACGCATGATACTAGATAAGAGGTCGAACTGGCCAAATCTAGCGTGAACACGTAGCCGACTACCGTAGATGCGCCATAGGAGGTCGAACCCTTACGTATAGCCACCCTTACGTATGCATCGAAAGGAGGTCGAATCGACTCGATCTAAACATAAGTAAAAGCTTTTCTAACGATACTTACAACAAGCGAGAGGTCGAACCAGGCCAAGCCGATGCAAATACGCCGAAATCCTAAGAACTAAGGGTTTGATGGCGCGGGGCCAAAAAGGGTGTTTGTTTGATTGATTGAATGTTGGATCCCTTATAATGTGCCGGGGCTTACATATTTATACCCTGGGCTTTGACCAAGTCCTATTCTAATACGACTCGTGAAATAAGGAAAATAATCTAAAATAACTATCTTTTAACAGATAACTTGGGACCCACTATTCCTTCGTTGTGGAGCCTCCGTGATTTTTGATGCAATCCTACGTAGCCGACTCTGGTCTTCTTTCCAATGAATAGCCGATCTTGATCAATCGATTTGCTCATCTTACCATTGTCGTCTCTTGAATTCTTTGTTCTTATTTTCATGACTTCTTTGCCTGCTGGTCAAATTCCGGTGCAAACATCTTGTCCCTATAGTAATTATGATATTCACATTGGATATATAGAATATTATTTTCTCACGGGCAACTAAAGTTTTCATGCACCAATGCGATTTTAATAAAAGTCTTGATCAAATTAAGAAATTAAGGAACACCATATTTTCTCGCGAGATATAAGTTGATGTCTCGCATTATATAAATAATTCCACAAAACTCGTAGAATTTTGCAAGATATGTATCTTTTGAATTTGTGATTTTGTATCAAAATGTATCCAAAAAGTGTCAATAAAGTTATTAATAAAATCTTTTAGCGTAGAATGCTAATGGGAGGCAATTGTTCAATGTTGATGGGCTTTACCTCATGGTCCCTGAAAAGTTTGGTGATTTCATACAAGATATGTGGTTCAATTTGTTGCACAATACTCTTGATCACAATCTAGGGGTTGAAGAAATGCAAGTCAATTTTATAGTTCATATTTTTAGTTTGTATACTTAACCGAATAGATTTCTTGTTAACATGAGAAATTTCTATTTGCTACTCTCTTCATTCCAAACTACAAGACATTAGGTCTTAATAAAGTGAATTTTCTTCTTGTTTACTAGAGCGAAGAACTACATGCCGTCGCCAATTCATGTAATGTGAAAAAGAGTGGAAATCTTCAACACATAAGTAAGTGATGTCATTAAAACAGGGTTTCTAATCCAGGTTCAACATTGTATTGATGAATTGAGGGTAGAATTCCAGGTTCAATATTGTATTGAGAAATTGAGGGTACAATATGAAATTGTTCAATTGAGGGTTGAACATTTGATTGATAAATTGAGGTTTGAATACGCTCTTGGTAAATTGCCTAATTTGATTATTCAATATACCAAAACGCCGATAGAAGGGACACCACCTGAAATCCATTTAAAGAATCTGGAAATGATGTATAGCGTACCAAATTGTGTCGACTCGAGTTTTCTTCCCGCTAATTTGTGTGAATCACCGGCGCAGTCCGGCAAGAAGAGTGAGATAATAGATGAGGAGTGCTAGTGTCCGCATGGCTTGGGGTGGAGCCCCTGCATTGCATAAAGAAACCATCAGCTGAAAATTATAATGCTTAGAAGTAGCATCTAGCACAAAAGCAAAAACATAAGGATTGCATTGTACCTCACTCGATCTCAAACCAATTTCTTCCTGTAATTTTTCAATCTCAGTAACTTCTTTAGGTATTTCGGAGCCCACCTTGGCACAGAGATCCTGCAATGTATATTATACAATGATCAATTGCAATTTGCAAACCAGTAGGATGCAAACTGAAACAAAACAACTAATACCCGTATTTGTTTGCTTAAAAAAACTGAAATCTAGGCACTACGCTCAAGTAGTTTATTCCGTATAGTCATTGCACTTTCTGGATTTCCCCTCAAGTGTGGCGGCACATAGCGTTGGACAGTGCCACCGACCGCGGAGAGGCCACTCGGTTGACATTCACTTTGGCCTGGTTGGCGTGTTGATGGTCATACTTGGCCCGGCTCCACTTTCCATAGAACCTCCACCCTTAGCCATCATTGTGTCATTGCAAGATAGTGTGACTGCTTTTTGTCTAAGATCTTCCACCGAACCAACTTTTCCGTGTGAAATATCTTCATCTCCTTGTGCTTTCATGAAGGATGGGTTAATTTTCACTCTTTTGCACATCACATGAATTGGTGATGGCATACACCTCTTTGCTCTAATAAACAAAAGAAACTCACTTTGTTAAAAAAATTTAGAACCCACGAGGAACCCTCCATTCCAAATTATAAGACGTTTTAGGTTTTCTAGATACATTACAAATTAAAAGGCATTTTAGGTTTTCTAGATACGTTGCTTTTGTTATGTATCTACACACAGTGTACATCAAATGCTATGTATCTACAAAAGTCAAACTTCTTGTAATTTGGAATGAATAGAAAATTTTCATGTTAACAAGAAGGAAAAAGTCTACTTTGTTAAGAAAATTACTTCATAAAGTATACAAACAAACATGAACGTCTAGTTGACTCAAATCGCTGCAAGCCCTAGATCGCCATGACCTAAGGTATTGTACAATAAGTTGAAGAACATGGATGGTACAAAATCATTGAGCAACCATGAGCTCTCCTCCTTCAACATTGAATAATTGCCTTCTTGTAGAAACATCTCGTGCCAAAAAATATTTTATTAATCATTTATTGACAATTTTATTAATAACTTCATTGAAATGCGACAAGATAGATTCAAAAGACACACACCACACTATTTTTTGAAACATGTGTGTTGTAGTTCCTGATGAAGATAAAAGCGCTTATTGGTGAGTTGTTATATGGTACAGGTACATTTTTCTTTCCAGCACCATCTTCCTCTGATCCCCACTCAAAAATCTAATTGAATAAGTCAATCTTTTATATATTCTGCCGCCAACCAACATGCGGCTTATAGAGATTCAGTGCATCAATAAAACCTGTCCTTTTTGTAGGCAAAAGGCCATCAAACTTAACCTTGAGCTGGTGGAGGGTATTTGACCCACCAGTTGTGGTAAGCAAGCAAAAATGAGCCTCCAATGCCACTCTATATGATTCAAGGAGGGGGCCTCGTGGAACGTCAGTTAATTTCTTTATTAAATGAAAGAGATAAACTGGGAGTTGTCCATCTAGAAAAAAGATACTCTTTAATCAGTCGTGTGAGCTCAGTGAAGTCATTTTTTCTTTCATCATGGGTTGCTAAGCGGGGTTTTGGAGGCTTAATTTCATGAACTTGCCCATGCAAAACAATGAAAGAATCCAGATCAAAAGCCCCATTCCAACTCAGGTTAGCTACATGATTTCACGTGAAGAGGCAGATCCAGCTACACAGGACTGCACAACCCTCATCAGTCAGATTTACTTTTACAACACCCTTCCCCGGGAAGTTTAACCTTGATAAGAAGTCGGTTGCCATTGTCCCTAGTTTTCTTAAGGGCAACAAATGAAGTACTCCTCGAGTGTAATTCCCGAGTAAGAGAATGAGATAAGGCTTCTTCATGTTCAACTTTCTATTTAATTGCATCTCGTTGTATATTTTATAAGCAAAGGAATAGATCCAATTTACAAGAAAAGAAAAATATATAGAGCACAACAATATATTTTAGAAGCAAAGGAATAGATCCAATTTACAAGAAAAGAAAGATATATAGCACAACAATACTATAATGTTAAATATTTCCTTGAATGTTATGAACATGGATATTTTGGGATAACTAGGCCTTATGCTATGCCAAGAGCTTAAGAGATTGAGGGAGACTAGAATTGTTTCTTCATAATTTATTGCTTGATTTCAAATGACAAACATGCCTCTCTTTATATAGAGAGGGAACCAACCCAAAACCTAACCCTAACTTGGCGGCTAAGCTACTGCCTTTTTGGGCCTATTGGGCCGGCGACAGCCTACTAGCTGCCCGGCTGCCCATGATATTGAATGAAGTAGTAACAAATGGCAAGCACCTTAACATTATTGCAGACTTATTTGAGAAGATTAAAGTAATTACTTCCTTTCTAGCATGTGCAATATCTTTCAAATAGCAGCATTTGTGTAACTCCAATTTAAGGGAACAAAAGACATACTGATCATAGTAGTATATAACATCCCCTTGAATGCAAGAGTAATATATATATAGCAAGCACCTTTAACATCATTGTACACTTATTAAAGGAGATCAAAGCAATTAATTCGTTTATAGTAGTTACAATATCTTTAAAACAGAAGTAAGTGTCTAAATCCAATTCACAAAAAGGACATAATTCATTTACTCAAATGCAGTAGTAATGTATGGCAAACACCTTTAACATCACTGTAGATTTATTCCAAGAGATTAAACTAAACACTTTTTAAGCCTTGCAATATTTTAAAATTACCTAGACAAATTGTAAGGTCCTAGATGGCTAGAGGGGGTGAATAGCCTATAAAAATTTCTACAAACTCACTAAGCAAACTTCGTTAGATACACAAATGGCGGAAAGCAAGTTTTGCTTAGCCTACTAGATGTTGCAAGCCTCCTATCCAAACAATTCTAGTAGGTGATCACTAGCACAAACAATAGCTACCACTAGTGATCAAGAGTTCTACCCACGGGATTTAATCTACACAAGGAGTGGTTCCCGACCGACCACACAAGCAATTCTACCCACGGGATTTAGTCTACACAAGTTGTGGTTCCCGACCGACCACGCAAGCAATTCTACTTTGCAAGAAAGTAATCAAAGTAATACAAGAGAGGGTAGGAGCGTGTTATACCAACGCGTAGAGTCGAGGTTGCCAATCACCAATAAGATGAACAATCAATCACAATCGGCAACACACAAAGGATGATGACCAATCACCGGAGACAAGATGAACACAATGATTTATCCCCGGATGTTCACTTGGGCACCGCCAAGCTACATCACCCGTTGTGTGGACCAACACCTAGATGGTTCCTCGGTGTGACCCTCAAGTCACTAGCCCCTCAAGGCTCGCCCCGCAAGGCACCGCAAGACACCACTCTCAAGCGAGGTACTCAACGACACGCGCAATCCACTAGGATGCTCTTCGTGATCCCCACGAGGTGAGCTCAAACCTCTCACAAACAACCGGGAGGTGGCCAAGAACAAACACCTTCTCTTGCCAACGCCTCCAACTTCCTCCAAGCCGGCTAGGAGCGGTACTCTCCAAGAGTAACAAGAAATCCACCGGCTAAACCACCCACAAGTGCCACTAGATGCCCTCAAGCAATGCAATGCACTAGGTGATTCACTCAATCTCTCTTAGGATGAACAACCAAGCAAGGGAGATGAGTGGGAGAGAGTCTCTTAGCTCAAAGAATGCACAAGGGATGAGAAATGGCCAAGAGAGCTCCCCAAGGGCCGGCCACCTTCTATTTATAACCCCTCAAACAAATAGAGCCGTTGCCCTCCTCGGGCAGTCGCGCAGAACGCGCCGGACGCGTCCGCTCGGACCGCCGGACGCGTCCGGCGCCGGCGCGCGCGCGAGACGACCGTTGGGATTTGAAGTGCGCCACGTCACCACGCGTCGGACGCCGCACGCTGATCCGCCCGGCGTCCGGCGCTCGCGTCCGCCACGCGTCCGGCCGAGTCCTCGCCGCCGCCCCGAGCGAAAGTTTCGGGTCGGCGTCCGGGGTCGCCGGACGCGCCCAAGCCGCGCCGTCCGCGCGCAGCCGCGTGCCAAGCACGCCACGCCGAAGTCCAAGGCCCCCGGACGCGTCTGGACCGAGTCCGGCGCTCGCAACTGTGGCCAAGCCACGCGCGCGCCCGCGCTCAAGCCGCCGGACGCGTCTCAGCCGAGTCCGGCGCCCTTGCCACCAGCGTCCGGCGCCTTTTGATCGTCATTTCGTCGCCGTGTCGTCGATCCACGTCACGCCACTTGCCTTCATGCACCAACCTTCACTTGTAGATCACTCTCTTGAACACAAGGGTTGGTTTATCTCTCGAGATACAAGGCAATGGCTTAGCTCACTAGGTTCTACATGCAATGCACTTCATGAATTCACCTAGTGGCACCCGTGCGTCGAATAGCCGATAAGACTTCCCCTCTCAATAGTGCGGCTATCGATCCTAAACCACTCACACCCTCTATGGTGTCTTGAGTGCAAAACAAAATGGCCCTAACGGTTATACCTTTGCCTTGAGCCCATTTTGTTCCTCCAAAAGATATGAACACTTCACACCATCATGTGACCGTCTCGATCCATCGATCTTGACTTCACTTGCCCTTCACCGTGCATCGGTCCATCGGTGCCTAGTCTTGCCCGAGCTTCACCATCGCATGGTCCTTCACTCCCAAGCCTTGACTAGCCCTTCACCTTCAACACCGGTCCATGGAGCCAAGCATCGTCTTGATCTTCATCTTTGATCACATGACACGTGTCATGCTTCATATTCAATATGCTCATCATATGGACAACCTTTCTCTAAATCAACCACTTTAGATAAACAAGGTTAGTCCTAGATTTCATCAATTAGCCAAAACCAAACTAGGGACTTTCAATCTCCCCCTTTTTGGTAATTGATGACAACCTCAACAAAGATGATTTTATAATAAAGATTTTGAACTTGTCATACTTGTCCAATCATTAAGCTCACAAGAGGGATTTGGACAACTATAGCAAGTTCGATTTTGGTAGTATTGCTCCCCCTACATATGTGCATAGAGTTTGGATTTGAAGCTTTGCACATATGCAAGGATAAGATTGTGGGGAGAGTAATTCTACCAAAATGATGCTAAGGTGTAAGAAATGGACCTTTGAAGCGTGATACCAATCGGAGTTGCAATTTACACCATCCTTAGCACCATGAAGTAACTAGACATCCATCAAAAACTCAAGAACCCCGTGAGATCAACATTATAAGCAAAGTTCTTGAACCACTTGTAAAGCAAGGGGAGTCTAGTTACAACCTATGCATGCTAGTAGATCATTTCATCAATCAAGTTCTATACTTAGCATTGCACCACATAAGCAAGGAGACACTACTTGTATAAAACTTTAAAACTAGGTGCCATGAGCAAGTCATATGAGAATGCACAAACAAATGCAACAACTTTGTTCATGAGCTTGCTCCCCCTTCTTGTGTGCATCAAAATTTTATTTACCCCTTTATCATGTTCAATCATCTTTTTCTCTCCCCTTTGTCAACAATTGCCCAAAATGGGATCAAATTGTGGAGAGAAAAGGACTTTGATGGAGTAAACAAAACTTTAGTCAAAATTGGTTCAATCTAGACCACTTGCCAAAGACATTTAATTCGGTTTGAACCAAAGACAAGCTTCTTCACACCTCATGACAAGGGTTATCTTGCCTATGTTGAACTAAACACTTGTAGCAAATATTCTAGATTCAACACTAGGATTGCAAGCCCACGAGACATGTCATATGTCACCACTAGATCAAGCAAAGCATAGAAGCAATAGTGGTAAACATATATACATCAAACACATTTGATTTATCATGAATGCTCCAAATGCACCTTGTATGTCTACATGTGCTACCACAAGTATAGTCCTAAGCATGAATGACATGTCAACCAATGGTACCTTGCTTGGTCGAAGGAGAGGCATGTCAAGTAGTGGTGGGGTGCATTCAACACATGTTTGAGAAGTCAAGAATATTCAATTCATTCCTTAGCTTGCAAAACCTTCTTTCATCAAGTGGCTTGGTGAGGATGTCGGCAAGTTGATCATCGGTGCCCACACTTTCAATGGAAATGTCACCCTTTTGTTGATGATCTCTTATGAAGTGATGCCTTATGTCAATGTGCTTTGTTCTTCCATGTTGAACCGGGTTTTGTGTCATCTTGATTGCACTTTCATTGTCACAAAACAATGGCACATTCTTGAAGTTGATGCCATAATCCTTCAAAGTTGACTTCATCCAAAGCAATTGTGCACAACAACTCCCCGCACTAACATATTCGGCTTCGGTAGAGAGATTGCCACACTATTTTGTTTCTTTGAGGACCATGACACAAGTGATCTTCCAAGAAGTTGACATGTACCACTTGTGCTCTTTCTATTGATCTTGCAACCACCATAGTCGGAGTCCGAATATCCAATCAATTCAAACTTTGACCCCTTAGGATACCACAATCCAACATCTCTTGTTTGCTTCAAGTACCTCAATATTCTCTTTGCGGCCGTGAGATGACTCTCTCTAGGTGACGCTTGATATCTAGCACACATGCAAACACTAAACATGACATCCGGTCTTGATGCGGTGACATAGAGTAGGCTTCCAATCAATGACCGATAATCCTTTTGATTCACCATATTGCCATCATGATCACTATCAAGATTCCCATTGGTGCCCATTGGAGTTGAGATTGGCTTTGCATCTTGCATTCCAAACTTCTTCAACATGTCCCTTATGTATTTCCTTTGACTCACAAATGTCCCATTCTTCAATTGCTTGACTTGAATACCAAGGAAATAGCTAAGTTCACCAATCATGGACATCTCAAACTCATTTGCCATCATTTCACCAAATTCTTCACAATATGCTTGATTGGTTGATACAAAGATGATATCATCAACATAGATTTGCACAATGAAGAGATCATTATCAATCTTCTTGGTGAATAGAGTAGTGTCAACCTTGCCCATAATGAACCCTTTGGAGTGAAGAAAAGTCTTCAATCTCTCATACCATGCTCTAGGTGCTTGCTTCAAGCCATACAAAGCTTTCTTCAATTTGTACACATGGTTGGGTCTCTTCTCATCTTTAAAACCGGAGGTTGCTCAACATATACTAGCTCATTGATGATCCCATTGAGAAATGCACTCTTGACATCCATTTGATATAACTTGATATTGTGGGCACATGCATAAGCCAATAGAATCCTTATTGCCTCCAATCTTGCCACGGGAGCATATGTTTCATCATAGTCAAGACCTTCAACTTGAGTATAGCCTTGTGCAACTAGTCTTGCTTTGTTTCTAATCACAACACCATCTTGATCTTGCTTGTTCTTGAAAACCCATTTGGTTCCAATGACATTGTGATCCTCCGGCCTCTCAACTAACTCCCACACATCATTTCTTGTGAAGTTATTGAGCTCTTCTTGCATTGCCATGATCCAATCGGCATCATCCAAGGCTTCCTCAACTTTCTTTGGCTCTTTGGTTGACACAAATGATGCATATTCACAAATCATAGCCACTCTTGATCTTGTTTGCACACCACTTCTAATATCACCAATAACACTATCAATTGGGTGATCTCTTGCAACATGTTGTGGTTGTAGCACTTGCACTTGATTGCTTGAGCTCGGTTGATCACTTGACTTGTCCTCGTTGGATGAACTAGGACCATGATCTTGCACTTGAGCATTGCTAGCTTGCCTCAATGGAGAATTGAGCACTTCATCTTTATCATCTTGCACATCAACCACTTGCTTTGCTCTAATGTCCCCAATATCCATGTTCTTCATAGCTTCAACCAATTGAGTTCCACCAACATCTTCTAGATTCTCATCTTCATCTTGTGACCCATTGGTTTCATCAAATTGCACATCATGGACTTCCTCTCTAATGCCACTTGAATTGTTCCAAACTCTATAAGCCTTGCTTGTAGTTGAATAACCGAGTAGGAACCCTTCATCACATCTCTTTTCAAACTTCCCAATCTAGTGCCCTTTCTCAAGATGTAGCATTTGCAACCAAATACTCTAAAATAGCCAATGTTGGGCTTTCTTCCATGAAGTAACTCATATGGGGTCTTCTCTAGCAAAGTATGACAATAGAGCCTATTGATGTAGTAACATGCCGTGTTGATTGCTTCATCCCAAAATGATTGACTAACATTGTACTCATGAAGCATTGATCTAGCCATATCAAGCAATGTTCTATTCTTCCTCTCAACTAGGCCATTTGATTGTGGAGTGTACTTGGCCGAGAATTGATGACCAATGCCATAGTGATCACACAATTCTTCCATTCTTGTATTCTTGAACTCACTCCCATTGTCACTTCTCACTTTCTTGATTCTCATGTCAAACTCATTGTGAACTCTAGTGAGAAAGGTCTTGAAGATGTCATACACTTCACTCTTGTCACTAAGAAAGAATACCCATGTGAATCTTGTGAAGTCATCCACTATGACAAACCCATACTTGTTGCCACCAATACTTGTGTATGTAGTTGGGCCAAATAGATCCATGTGCAACAACTCAAATGCTTTGCATGTGCTCATTATGCTCTTCTTTGGATGTGAGCTTCCAACTTGCTTCCCGGCTTGACATGCACTACACAACTTGTCCTTCTCAAATACAACATCTTTCAAGCCTTCAACAAGATTGTGTTGTGTGAGCTTCTTCAATTGTTTCATGCCAACATGCCCAAGCCTTCTATGCCAAAGCCAACCCAAACTTGATTTTGATATCAAACATGTTGTCAAAGAAGTTTCACTAGTGTTGAAATCAACAAGATAGAGATTCTCATATCTAAAGCCTTTGAACACCAAGTTGGAGCCATCAAGAGAAACTACCTCAACATCATTTGCCCCAAAAATGCACTTGTAGCCTCGATCACAAATTTGTGCCACGGAGAGAAGATTGAAATCCAAGCTTTCAACTAGCATCACATTGGAGATACTCATGTCATTTGATATTGCAATCTTGCCCAAACCAACAACCTTGCCTTTCTTGTTATTGCCAAAAGTAATTGACTCAATGCCACTATCATTCTTCTCAATTGAATCAAACGTTCTTGATGTGCCGGTCATGTGTTGAGAACACCCACTATCAATAATCCAATGCCTTCCTCCGGCTTTATAATTCACCTACAAGCAAATCAATGAAGCTTAGGTACCCATTTTTGCTTGGGTCCTTGTAGGTTAGTGACTAAGCTCTTAGGTACCCAAATTGCCTTCTTCTTTGGGCCAACAATGGGTGTACCAACAAACTTAGCTTGCACACCTTTCACACCCTTGGTAAGCACATAACAAGAATCAAAAGGTATAGCATTGTCAAGTTTCTTGTTTTGTTGCTTCTTGTTGCAATTTTGCTCTAGGTGCCCAACTTGCTTGCATCTATAGCAAAACCGACCATTGCTCTTCACAAAGCTAGGCTTTGGAGTTGCAAAGGCCGACTTGCCCTTCTTGGGGGTATAGCCCAATCCCTCTTTGTTAAGAGAGAACCTTTGGCTACCCAAGCACTTTAGCAAGCGGGCCTCACCACCATAGGCTTTGCCTAAGGCATGAGTGAGCTCATCCACCTCCTTCTTGAGAGTCTCATTCTCAACCATAAGTGTAGCATCACAAGTGAAGCCATCACTAGTAGTAGAGATAGAGTCGGTGGTGGTGGTGGATGTTGAGCTACAAGAAGGGTTAGCATTTGTCATGATGATAGGTTGATAAAAAGACTCATCAATGATGTCACAAGTAAGGCCTATATCACATGATGCAACCACCACTTTCTTTGCTTGTTGCTCAAGTAGAAGTGAGTGAGCCTTTTCAAGCTTAGAGTGAGCATCACCAAGTTTCTCATGGTCTACCACTAGACACTCATGAGTGGTCATAAGCTCACCTAGGGCTTTCTCAAGTATTGCTACTTTCATTGAAAGCTTCTTGCACTCCTTTTCCTTGGCAATAGCTATGTCTCTAGTTTCTTGCATCAAGTCATATAGTTGATCCTTAGAAGGTTCATCATCATCATCAACATTATCAACATCGTGAGCATATTCCATCTCACTATCATCATCACTATCATCATATTGTACCTTGGTTTCCTTGGCCATGAAGCACGATGGTGATGAAGAAAATAATGAAGACTTCTTGTTGATGGCGATGGAAGCCATAGCCTTGTTGCTTGTATCTTCATCTTCATCATCATTGTCACTCTCCCAAGTGACCACAAATGCACCATTCTTGCCCTTCTTGAGTGTCATCTTGGCCTCATGCTTCTTCTTCTCAAACTTGCCCTTGTTGTAGTTCTTCTTCTTCTCATATGGGCATTCGGCTTGTAGATGCTCGGTGCTATCACAATTGAAGCACTTCCTTAGTTGTTCTTGCTTCTTGAAATTATTTCTCTTGAAGCCTCTTCTCTTGATGAACATGTGACCCATCTTCTTCACCACAAGAGCAAGTGCCTCATCATCAATCTCAAAGTCACCATCTTCATCATTGTTTTCTTCTTCTTCAAACATTGGTGCTTTGCCCTTGGAGGATGTGGCTTGGAATGCCACGGTCTTCTTCTTCTTCTCCTCTTCCACCTTCTCATCATCTTGATCAAATTTGTCATATGTCAAGACTTCACCAAGCAAATCATTTGGCTTCTTATCTTCAAGCCCATCTCTTTGTAGCATTAGCTTCAACATCTTGAAGCTCTTTGGCAAGCATATCAAGAACTTGTGACAAAAATCTTCATCTTTTGTCTTGTGCCCCAAACTTTTGAGATCATTCACAATCACTTGCAAACGATGAAACATTTCAATGATTGTTTCATCCTCTTTCTTCTTGAAGTTCTCAAACTCACTCTTGAGTCCATATAGCTTTGCACTCTTCACAACCTTGGTGCCTTCATAGGTCTCACCCAACCTTGTCCACACTTCACTTGCACGCTCCAAGTCCTTGATCCCCTCAAACACCTTTGTATCAATGCCATTGTATAAGGTGTTGAGAGCCATTCTATTGCATGTTGTGTTGGCTCTATCTTCATCGGTGAGATGATCATTATCAAGAATAGCATAGTCATGCAAAGTAACTTGCAAGACTCTCTCTTGAATTGAACCGAGATACATGATCATCTTTCTCTTCCAATGGTCAAAAGAACTAACTCCATCAAACATAGGCGGTTTGCCCCTAACATGGTTGAACACAATTTGAGCCATCTTAACACCGTAGGATGTTAAGCCTTGCACAAAAACGGTGACCTCAGCTCTGATACCACTTGTAAGGTCCTAGATGGCTAGAGGGGGGGTGAATAGCCTATAAAAATTTCTACAAACTCACTAAGCAAACTTCGTTAGATACACAAATGGCGGAAAGCAAGTTTTGCTTAGCCTACTAGATGTTGCAAGCCTCCTATCCAAACAATTCTAGTAGGTGATCACTAGCACAAACAATAGCTACCACTAGTGATCAAGAGTTCTACCCACGGGATTTAATCTACACAAGGAGTGGTTCCCGACCGACCACACAAGCAATTCTACCCACGGGATTTAGTCTACACAAGTTGTGGTTCCCGACCGACCACGCAAGCAATTCTACTTTGCAAGAAAGTAATCAAAGTAATACAAGAGAGGGTAGGAGCGTGTTATACCAACGCGTAGAGTCGAGGTTGCCAATCACCAATAAGATGAACAATCAATCACAATCGGCAACACACAAAGGATGATGACCAATCACCGGGAGACAAGATGAACACAATGATTTATCCCCGGATGTTCACTTGGGCACCGCCAAGCTACATCACCCGTTGTGTGGACCAACACCTAGATGGTTCCTCGGTGTGACCCTCAAGTCACTAGCCCCTCAAGGCTCGCCCCGCAAGGCACCGCAAGACACCACTCTCAAGCGAGGTACTCAACGACACGCGCAATCCACTAGGATGCTCTTCGTGATCCCCACGAGGTGAGCTCAAACCTCTCACAAACAACCGGAGGTGGCCAAGAACAAACACCTTCTCTTGCCAACGCCTCCAACTTCCTCCAAGCCGGCTAGGAGCGGTACTCTCCAAGAGTAACAAGAAATCCACCGGCTAAACCACCCACAAGTGCCACTAGATGCCCTCAAGCAATGCAATGCACTAGGTGATTCACTCAATCTCTCTTAGGATGAACAACCAAGCAAGGGAGATGAGTGGGAGAGAGTCTCTTAGCTCAAAGAATGCACAAGGGATGAGAAATGGCCAAGAGAGCTCCCCAAGGGCCGGCCACCTTCTATTTATAACCCCTCAAACAAATAGAGCCGTTGCCCTCCTCGGGCGTCCCCGGCAAGCCGCGCCCGGACGCGTCCCGCGGGGACCGCCGGACGCGTCCGGCGCCCTTCGCCGCGCCGCGAGACGACCGTTGGGATTTGAAGTGCGCCACATCACCACGCGTCGGACGCTGCACGGTGATCCGCCCGGCGTCCGGCGGCGCGCGTCCGCCACGCGTCCGGCCGAGTCCTCGCCGCGCCCCCGAGCGTAAAGTTTCGGTCGGCGTCCGGGTCGCCGGACGCGCCCAGCCGCGTCCGCCGCGCGCCGCCGAGCCGCACGCCACGCTGAAGTCCAAGGCCCCCGGACGCGTCTGGACCGAGTCCGGCGCTCGCAACTGTGGCCAAGCCACGCGCGCGCCAGCGCTCAAGCCGCCGGACGCGTCTCAGCCGAGTCCGGCGCCCTTGCCACCAGCGTCCGGCGCCTTTTGATCGTCATTTCGTCGCCGTGTCGTCGATCCACATCACGCCACTTGCCTTCATGCACCAACCTTCACTTGTAGATCACTCTCTTGAACACAAGGGTTGGTTTATCTCTCGAGATACAAGGCAATGGCTTAGCTCACTAGGTTCTACATGCAATGCACTTCATGAATTCACCTAGTGGCACCCGTGCGTCGAATAGCCGATAAGACTTCCCCTCTCAATAGTGCGGCTATCGATCCTAAACCACTCACACCCTCTATGGTGTCTTGAGTGCAAAACAAAATGGCCCTAATGGTTATACCTTTGCCTTGAGCCCATTTTGTTCCTCCAAAAGATATGAACACTTCACACCATCATGTGACCGTCTCGATCCATCGATCTTGACTTCACTTGCCCTTCACCGTGCATCGGTCCATCGGTGCCTAGTCTTGCCCGAGCTTCACCATCGCATGGTCCTTCACTCCCAAGCCTTGACTAGCCCTTCACCTTCAACACCGGTCCATGGAGCCAAGCATCGTCTTGATCTTCATCTTTGATCACATGACACGTGTCATGCTTCATATTCAATATGCTCATCATGTGGACAACCTTTCTCTAAATCAACCACTTTAGATAAACAAGGTTAGTCCTAGGTTTCATCAATTATCCAAAACCAAACTAGGGACTTTCACAAATGCATAAATCTAATTTATAGTAACAAAAGAGACATTGAGCCTAGTATAGTCTAATGTTCCTCAAATGCATTGCTGGCGGCAAAGCACCTTTAGCATCATTACAGATTTATTCCAGGAGATCAAACTAACACTCTATGGCATTAATAAATGAATTTACGTAAAGTTCATACATGAAAAAAAATTGATAAGAAACCCTGAATACCTTCAGAATAAAATGTTGCAGAGTTAACAAAAGTCTGAAGAAACACACTCCGGAGTACAGACATTTCATGGCGAATCATGTTGTACTCTATAGGATCATACTCCAGAGGATCAGGTTTTGTCTCCTCGAGCTTCATAGCTTCATAGGAGGTATACGAGGCACCATGATCTTCCACGGTTTGTACGGACGAAGGAACAAAGCTTTAGGAATGGTAATAGGGGGAAGGAAGCCCTTGTCCTCGCCTTGAGATACAGATCTGGCGATGGTGGGCGATTGTAGAGAAATGCCCGGACTAGTAGCACCGCCGCCGTCATGCATCCCTTCGCCGCTGGTGTTCATGTGCTCTACCGAAGCTGTGCTCGACAGGGTTACCCCTCCACCGCCTCCTAGCCGCCACGAGCACCTCTTTCGCACCCCTTTCGAACCTAGGGTTGATGACCTGGGAGTGGGACGAGCCGACGAGAGCAACAGGCCACCAAGGTGGAGGGGAGAGCGAAAGGTAGCCGGGGGCAGAAATGGCCAATGTGAGTCCAAACCAATTCCCAAACCCGAGAGACGCGGGTTGTGTCTGAGTCTGAGTCTTTGAGAGGGAGATCAAGTGTAAAGTTTGCACATAAAGTTACCAGTGAACAGGGGGCAATTCTCTATCTGTGAGAATCAAATTAATGTATGAGTAGTAAAGAAATAATAATAAGCCTTAGAAAAGACATGTTCTTGATTTTTTTGCGTGCGTAATGAGCCCAATCCAATGCTGGTGGTTTAATTATTTCCCTTGCTAGTTCATATTCTAGTTGAAAGAAGAATAGTACATGACATGTTGTCTTTATACTCTTATTATATTTTCGGGACAAGATAGATTCAAGTCTTCACAAGAATGTCCGTGACAAGGGGGGCCATGGCCATCGGCCCCAGCGTGGCTCCGCCATTGAAAGTTATTACCGAACCCTTCTATAGTAGAAAAATTGGAGTTCGAAATTTATGACCCATTTTAACTGATTTATTATACTTGTAATAGTGGTGTCAAATAGAGTGACGCCATGCTAAGTTTTAAAATCAAATCCTAGTCACTTAAATCGGCTCCTAAAGTTTAGTCACCCCCATGTGTGGGTGGACTAAAAGAGATTAAAAAGGTCTTTTTAGTCCCTTTTATTAGTCGTGGTGTTTGGCTCCAAAATAGTTAAAAGGTGAGGCACCGGGTGTAGGGTTGAGATGGACTAGAGGGGGAGGTGAATAGTCCTTCCTAAAACTTATCACACCGGCTAACCAAAACAAATGCGGAATTAAAACTATCGGTCTAGCCAAGACTTCACCCCTCTAGCTATAACTCTAGATGCACCTTGTAAAAGATCCTAAATAAGAAATTAAGGTGCCAACATAGCAAGTGCTCTCCTAATTAATTCTAGCTTGCAAGGTCACACAAACCTAAGCAACTAGTTCTAATAAGCAAGAGCACAAAGCCAATCCTAAACTCACTAGATGCTCAAGGACAAGGCTATACAAGCTGAACCCAAGACCGCAATTCACTTAACTACACAAGCTAAGTAAAGCAACTTACTCTACTTCTAGCTACACAAGCAATAAGGTGCTAAACAAGCTACACAAGCAATTAAGCACTAGAGCAACTACTCAAGCTATGTAAGAAAGTAAGAATGTAAATACAAGCTTGAACTAGAGCCCTAGAGGGGATGCAAACCACCACGAAGAGTAGACACAAGAAGACAAGGCGATTTTTTCCCCCGGTTCACTTGGTCGCCACCAAGCTACGTCCCGGTTGTGGCGATGCACCAACTTGGTGATGAGGTGCCACGCTCAATTGGCTCACCGCCAAAAACCACACACGGAGCCGCACCATCCAATCCATACAAGACTAGGATCCTCCAAGCCACGCTCAACTAGAGTAGCCAATTCGCGCACTGCAAGGAAGGCTCAAGAACCCTCACAAATCCTCCTCCGAGCACCGCACAATCTCCTTGCATGCTTCGACGGAGTCACTTGCCACCAAGCCGTCTAGGAGGTGGCGACCTCCAAGAGTAACAAGCACACCGGCTTGCAACACGATCACCGAGTACCACTCGATGCAAATCTCTCAATGCAACGCACTAGAATCATTCTCTAACTCAATCGGATGAACACTCTCAAGCATGGATGAGTTAGATGGCTCCCAAGCACCACAACACAAGCCACTAAGGCCCTAGTGTGCTTAGCACCAAAGAAAGGCCGGCCACAACTCATATTTATAGGCTCCACCTCGAAAAGAGCCGTTGGGCGCTCGGGCAGCGTGAAGCACGCGTAGGATGCGGGGCCGGACGGCTACCGTCGGGACGCGTCTTACGGTCCTCGACACCCGACCATTGCCCGACCGTTTGAACCTCCAAGCACCATGTCGGCGTCCGACGTGCGTCCAACGGTCCTCGCTGCTCGGCGTCCGCGCGCCGGCGTACGCCGAGTCCTCCTTCACCGCCTACGGGGCCGCGTTCGACGGCCGTCGGACGCGTCCACCGTGCGTCCGACGCAGTAAGCCCGATCTTCATCGCGGCACAGCCCCAACACGGCGACGGACGCCGTACGTACGCTCGATCTAGCGTCCGACGTGTCCCCGCGGACGCGTCCCGACGCTAGAGACTCGCCTATCTCGCTGGATGTCTAAACCCGCCGGACGCGCACGAGCCATCGTCCGACGCAGCTCGATGGACGCGTCCGGAGGGCCACCCAGCAGCAGGGGCCAGTGGATAGCGTCCGACGCCGACTGCCGTGTCCGACACCCACAGAAGAAGTCTCCTTTGTTGTTTCGTTGCGTCTCTTCTTCAATCCTTGCTCCAACATGCTAACCAACAAGATACCAACTTGTACTCCAGTGTTAGCATGTTTCCTCCAAGATTTGCATCCGGCGCAATAGAAAATATGCCTCCAATTTTCATGAAAGCACCGAATCCCCGCAAACCCATCTCAACCCCGCAAACACCACCACCTTTGCAAATGTGCCAACACCACCAAGTGTACATCACCATGTGCATGTGTGTTAGCATTTTCACAATCATTTTCAAAGGATTTTCTCTTGTTCTCACAACACCACTCGATCCTAACATGTCGCAATGTTAGATCGCTCAAGTGGCACTAGATGACCGATATGCAAAGAGGTTTGCCCCTCTTGATAGTACGACTATTAATCCTAAATCGGCCATCAACTTCTCTACACACCTCATGACCGGTGAAATAAAATTCCCTAAGTCATACCTTTGCCTTGCGCATTTCCATTTTCACTGTCTTCTACCGAAGTGCCAATGCAACACATGCATCGACACGATCTCAAGTTGATATGATCCACTTCATATCATCATGCAACATTCTCGGTCCATCAATCTTGACCTTACTTGCTCTTCACCGCCTCATGGTCCATCGAAACCAAGTCTTGCTCAAGCTTCACCATCACTAGGTCCATCGCTTCAAAGCCTCAACTTGTCCTTCACACACCCTCCGGTCTCGAGCCAAGCCTCATCTTGATCTTCACCATTTGGTCACATGACTCCATGTCCACATATGCAATTAAGCTCCTCCATTGCACATTCACTTGTGGACTAAACTCTTGTGTATTCTCATGATCACATCATTAGTCCACATAAGTTGTCACTCAATTATCAAAACCAAACAAGGGACCTTTCACTAGGCTTTAGTCCCATTTAGCAACTCTTAGGTGATTAGTTGGCTAATGCACTTTTTATTCCTATTTAGTCATAGTGTTTTATAAAAGTGATTAAATGTGACTAGATTTAGGAGGGAGGAGTGAATCAAACACCACATTTGTCAACAATTCTTCTCCAGAGATAACAACAATGGGAACCCCTAAAAAAGACAACAACAATGGGAACAACCATATTAAAATACATAAAAACAATACATTAATTATAAAAAACACACTATAAATGGTTGCTAATCCACTATAAGTTGCAATTATAGTCAACTAGCACATATAGTTATGGTAGTTTCTCTTCATCCACTAGCATTTATTTAGTTGTCCACAAAGATGTGTCAAACTATTTATCAAAATTAGTTTAAGATAGTTTTATTCATATAAATAGTCTAATTATTTTTAAATTATTAATACTCGCAAAGAACGCACGGGGTATTCACCTAGTATTGAAAGCTATGAGTTTTAAAGTTTCAAGAACACTTTGGCAAATAAAAGGATTTATTTGTAAACACTTTATAAAAAAGTAAAAAAAAAAGTTAAGTCATTTTTATTGAAGTTCTTTTGTTTGGGCCGAAATAGAATCTATACCTCTTATAAAGATAAACCCCACTAGTGAATTCTCTCAACATGCAAGCTATCCACATCATCAATCCACTCAACAATCCACTATAAGTTGCAATTATAGCCAACTAGCACATAATTAAGATAGTTTCTCTTCATCTACTAAAATGCATTTAGTTCTCCACAAAGATATGTCAAATAATTCATCAAAACAAAAACTAATTTAAGATAGTTTCATTCAATCGTCCACAAAGATGTCTCAAATCATTTATCAAAATTAGTTCAAGATAGTTTCATTCGTACAACTATAAATATAAATAGTCTATTTTTTAAAAAAATTCTGGAATACCCGCAAAGAACGCGGGGTATCCACCTAGTTAACTATAGTTTGTTAGGGTTAGGTTGAAAGAGGGACTCACAGAATTTTGGATTGATTGCATGAAAAGGGAGGGGTTAGATCACATAAATTAGCTGAGTGGAGTATTGACCGGTATTGCTAGGTGGTTGATGGGGCACCGATTAGATGAAGAAGATGATGTGGCAAATCTTTGACTTTAGTTGACAAAGGTAAAAAATACATCTGGACCGTTCAGATGAGATCCAACAGCATGGGGAGGAGCTCCCTCCTCTGCTTCTGCATTGTAAGGTCGAGATGGCGGACTAGAGGGGGGTGAATAGTCCTTTTGAAAACTAATCGCTTCGGCTAACCGATATAAGTGCGGAATTAAATCTATCGGCCTAGCTAACACTTCACCCCTCTATCTATGTCTCTAGATGCACCTTGTAAAAGATCCTAAACAAGAAGACAAGGTGCCAATCTAGCTAGTGCACACTAAACAAGTCTAGCTTGCAAGGTCACACAAATCTAAGAAACTAGTACTTTAGCAACCGGGTGTGCACCTACACAATTCTAAAGGGCAAAAACACAAAGCCAACCTAAGCTCACTAGATGCTCAAGGACAAAGCTACACAAGTCAAGCCCAAGAGCTCAAACTTACTTAACTACACAAGCTAAGCAAGGCAAAATACTCTACTTCTAGCTACACAAGCAAGAAGGTGATTAACAAGCTACACAAGCTAACTAAACACTAGAGCAACTACACAAGCTATATATGAAAGTAAAGAATATAAATGCAAAGCTTGTGAAAGAGATTGCAAACCACCGCGAAGTGTGGACACAAGATGACTCGGTGATTTTTTCACCAGGTTCACTTGGTTGCCCCCAAGCTACGTCCTGTTGTGTCGACCAACACCTTCGGTGGTTCCTCCGGTCTTTTCACCTAGATGGTTCTTTGGTGTGACCCTCAAGTCACTTGCCCCTCAAGGCACGTCCCGCAAGGCACCGCAAGACACCACTCTCAAGTGAGCCCCTCAAGACACCGAGCAAACCCACACACGCAAGGGTGGTCACTCAATGACACGCGCAATCCAATAAGGCTACTCTTCATGATCCCCGTGAGGTGAGCACCAACCTCTCACAATCTCTTCTCTGGAGCACCGTATCTCCACGCGTGCTACCACGGAGCCTCTTGCCACCAAGCCGTCTAGGAGGTGGCAACCTCCAAGAGTAACAAGCTCTCCCGCTTGCAACACAACCACCTAGTGCCACACGATGCAATCTCACAAAGCACTCGCACTAGAATCGCTCTTCTCACACTATCGGATGGTCACACGCCAAGCATATGTGAGTTAGAGGGCTCCCAAGCACTACCACACAAGCCACCAAGGCCAAAGTGTGCTCAAGAATCGGCCACCCGGCCAAACCAAATATTTATAGCCCCATCCACAAATAGAGCCGTTACACTTTGAAATCTGCCCGTTACTCAGCTCGGGCGCACAAGTCAACTGCGCCGAACGCGTCCTACGCCAGCGCCGGACGCGTCCTACGCGTACACCACCAAACCGAGGTTCAAAACTAGCCGTTAGAGGGCTTTCGGACAGCGCCGGACGCTCATTTTGTGAGCACCGGGGCCACGCGTCCTACGCCGCGGACGCTGTCCGAGAGTGTGTTCTCGCGTCCCACCGCCGGACGCCCATTTAGTGAGCGCGGACGCGTCCGGCACCATCGTCCGTCGCTCTCCCGGGACAGCAGACCACCTCTCACTCAACCGGGCATATCTCTTAGCTCCGAACTCCGTTTTCGATGTTTTTGGGCTCGTTGGAAAGCTTATTCAGAGGACTATGCAACCAACATATCCTCATGGTCCCAAACATTATGGATCAAAGCAGTTTTCTAACCCAAGAACCACCAACTCTCATTTCCAACACAAGAGTCCACGGAACCTTCTCCATCTTCTTCTCTTTTCTCAACACCTTTGCAAATGTGCCAACACCACCAAGTGTACATCACCATGTACTTGTGTGTTAGCATTTTCACAATCATTTTCGAAGGATTTTCTCTTCATCTCACAACGCCACTCGATCCTAGGACACCGCAATGTTAGATCGCTCAAGTGGCACTAGACCGATATGCAAACAAGATCACCCCTCTTGATAGTACGGCCATCTATCCTAAAACTGGTCAAGCACTTCTCTACTCAACCTTAGACCGGTGAAATGAAATGCCCTAGGTTATACCTTTGCCTTGCGCATTTCCATCTCTACCGTCTTCCTCCATTGTGCCAATGCAACAACATGCACCGACATGATCATCAAATGATATGATCCACTTCATATCATCAGGTGACACTCTTGGTCCATCGATCTTGACCTCACTTGCTCTTCACCGTTGCATCGGTCCATCGGTGCCAAGTCTTGCCCAAGCTTCACCATCGCATGGTCCTTCGCTTAGCGGCCTCGGCTTGCTCTTCACACTTGCAACCGGTCCATCAAGCCAAGCCTCATCTTGATCTTCACCTCTTGGTCACATGACTCCATGTCATGTCTCATTTGCAATGAGCTCCTCCATCAACTCATGTGTTGAGCCTCACAACATTTCCAAGCCATCTCGACCATGGCATATGTTGCTCACACACATGTACCTGTGAACTAACTCCTGTGTATCTCAACCATCACACATGTTAGTCCACCTAAAGTTGTCACTCAATTATCAAAACCAAACCAGGGCCTTTCATGCGCGTCGGGGCAAAGCAGAGCGCCAGACGGCCATGCTCGCCAAGCCTTGGCCTGAGCGATGCTTTGATGATCCGCGGCCTCCGGCGAGCGGTGGAGTAGGTAGCAGGGGCCACGGAGAATTCACGGTGGGGAAAAGGCACCGATGGAGATGTAGGTGGTGGGGAAAAGGCACCGATGAAGATGTAGGTGGTGGGGCGGATGAGAATAGCTATTGTTGTGGGACGGTGGTGATGACGGCTCGAATGGCGACCCAATGCAACGGGGTGGTCTCGCCGTGACCTTGATATTCCAAAAGAACAAACAGGGGAGGCGAATGGTCATGTCGTGGAGATCGGGATCTCGAACCGAAGCTCGTTAATGGCGGCGGCGGTGATGCGGGCGATGGAGTAGGAGATAGGGCAGCGGGAGGCGAGCGACGGTGCGGAGTGGACTGGAGTTGTGGTGCCGGGGCTTCCCACGCAGAGTGAAGAGGAGCCGGGTGGCTAGCTGGTGCAGCGGGCTGTCAACGGCGGCGGGCGCTGGCTGAGCACTTGAGCAGGGGAGGAGAAGATGGTAGCAGTTTGGAATGCTCGACGTGCATGTCATGACCGGAAGAAAGGGAGGCCTTGGTCACGCGTTTGTCGGTCCGCTGGCGGCCGGATCATGGCGGAGGGGCAGGGCAACCGGAGATGGTGGGAGGTCGGAGACGGTGCTGATAGGTGGGGTTCACCGTTCACCCGTCAGTGGCTGGCAGGCGGGGCCTGCCGGGAGTGGCAGTGAGAGAGAGCACTCGCTCGTGGTTGTCTGCAAGGCGAAAGTTGGGCAATGCCAAGGCCCAAAGATGGGAGGAGGATGAGCGTGGGTGGGGAGATGGGCTCGGCCCAAGCCGCGAGGAAGGAGGGAGCGGAACTTATGATAGACGATGTCAACACCACATTAGGAGAGAGTACTCCATTGAGTACGGCTAGCGCAATTTTAATTTGACGTGATGTTGACGGTTGTTAATGATCAATTTTATATGTCAATCAGAGAGAGAAAGAGGGGTATAATCTGTTCACCACCATAGACTTAGGGTTTAAACTGACAGATTCCACAAGTTTTGGTGAATATGTGTTTTCGCAGGGGATTATCAGGAAAACATCCAAGGAGGCCCACATGTCATGATTACATAGAGAGAAAGACCGAACGGGTAAAATTGTATATTCTAGAAGACTCGGGAAGGCGAACCCCGGGACGGGGACCCACTGCGAGTGGTGGGTCGGCCGACTCCCGGGGTGGGTCGGCCGACCGCCACCTCCACCAATCGGTGGAGGCTCGCGGATCCCGCCTCCACCGACCTTGAGGAGCAATAATTATCGTCCGTTTAGGTCGGTTTGATCCGATGGCCGTGGTGCATCCTAGGGGACTATATATTCGAGCCCTGGCCCTGGCTCGGGCGAGAATTCATTCTAGAATTCATTATTCGGAGGTAGCCATCGGCAAAGCCGGGTTTAGAGAGACATCTCCACCGCAGAATTAGAATAGCTACTCTAGATCTTCAAGTTCTACATAGGTTTAGACTAGATAGAGGAAGAATCGGGCGCCGCGTTGATGTCTATTAAGTGCAACTGAAATAAGAAGGGTTCATAGCGCCGTAATATATCATCGTAGCATTTTAACCGGAGTAATCCAGGTATCGTTATTTATAATTTTACCACTTTGGGAAGGGAATGCACTTGGATAATGAGTGATGAGCAATGCACATGCGATAATGGAGAGCTTAACCTTATCATATCGATCATCTCATACAGGGTAAGTGTCACATAAAATATAAGAATGAATGATAAATGACATAAGATAAATGAGAGCATTTAGCCACATAAAATAATAGTAATCGCCATCTCAACTTAGCACTCTAAGCTTATAACACTAGCATGGACTAGGACGGTCTAGGGTATAATCCTATGTTATTCTAACTATAAAGTCAAAGCATACAATGATTAGTGCAAGAACATCTAGCAATCATGGCGGGAAAAGGTTACATCTATGCATAGTGATATTACCGGAGAAGACAAGAGACATAGCGATGACTTCAATGTAATAGGTTTGTTCGCTAGACCTATACTCGGGAGAAGGGCTACAAAGGACTCAACAGATCATCACTCCCGCGATCTACCTCACGATCCGGAATATAGGGTGCAATCGCAGATAAATGCGTCTAGGCACCATGCCTACACAATATTTACCACTCACCCATCGATCTAATGAGCAAGCGCTATACGATCCTATGCATAAACATAATTCTAGTCCAACTATGCTAAACATATAATCAAAGTAAACTAAGAACAATATAATTGAGAACATAATCAAATAGAGCAAAGTCAAGTCGATATAATAGAATAGAATAAAGTACTACTCATAGTATCACGAACAATGATGAATATTACAAGAATGTAAAGGGGAATTACCAAGAACTCCGACGTATCCGACTCAAGCTAGGCTTGATTCCCTCTAGATCTATTCCTATGTAGCTATGCTACTAAACTATGGAGCTCTAATTGAGATGGTGGCTCGGCTTCTACGAATTCGATGAGAGAATGAACTCTTGAATGAATTAGGGTTTCACCCCGGGGCCGGGGGCTGAATATATAGCCCCCTAGGATGAACCACGGCCCTCGGATCAAACCGACCTAAATGGACGATAATTATTCATCCTCAAAGGCGGTGGAGGCGGGATCCACGAGACTCCACCCGATTGGTGGAGATGGGGAGTCGGCCGACTCCCCCTGGGTCGGCCGACCGCCACCCCGCGGTGGGGCCCGGCCTTCGGGGTCGCCTTACGAGTCTTCTAGATTATACAATTTTACCCGTTCGGTCTTTATCTCTATGTAATCATGACATGTGGGCCTCCTTTGGTTCTCTTTCTCGATAACCCCCGCGTAAATAGACAATCACCAAAACTCGTGGAATTACGTCGTGTAACCCCTATATCTAACATGTGAACTCATATTAGTCCTTTCTCTTGCTGCGTTGACGGTATAAAATTGATACTTAACGACCGTCAACAAACTCCCCCAAGCTTACCTTTTGCTCGTCCCTGAGCAAAGATAGACTCAGTGATGGATCAGGAGTTGCTGAAATGCTTTCACTCTTCACAAGTACACATGCGTTCAAACAAGAACTCTCCTCCGGATTAGAATGAACTATTCTGACTCAAAACTTACTCATATTACCTTTCACCATGGGGCTTGTAACCGTCACTTGGGTCTTGAGTAGTTGAAAGATAGAATGGTCAAGTCAAGCGCCATGTTTCTCGCTCTTTGATCAACTATTATCCTGGAGTTTTTGCAAAGTTTTTGAAATAAAACTCGTGAGTTCCTTGTATGAACCTTTCAAGTCTCTCATTTGTGGTATTTGGATCCTCTCCAAGGCATGAGTAGTGTATGCCTTCTCTCTTCTCTCACAATATGTGGTATTTGTGGAACTAAGGCATAGTGGAAAGTGCCTTCTCTCTCTCACCCTACTTTCTAATAGGCTTATGTGGAGCTCATAGGTGGAGAGACACTCAAACTCACTTGCATATATTGCACAGGTTAAGACATGGATCCAATAGGAACTAAAATAATAATAAAGTCATATGTGCATGTGAATGAGGAAGTGAAATGGATGATAAGATGATAATAGGATGATGATAGTATGATGGTGATAAGAAAATAATTATGAGGGATACTCAACCGGGTGAACATCTACTTCTACACTTGCTCCTTTGGGGATAACATGACTCCCTTTATTCGGAAACCTTGAAACTTCTTGAATGGAAGGACTTGGCTACTCTTTCTCTTTTTTTTTTTTTTTGAGCAACCAATCCTCCGAAACTTTTAGCACGAGGAGTGTATAACTTGAAATGATAACGACCGGAGCCTTTTATGTAGGCAATGAAACGGCAATGATTATTTCTAGATGTTCACTCCCCGAATAGGAGTAGAACCTTTTATGGATGATGTGAAATGAATGGGTATGTATATGTGGATGGATGAATGGATGGATGCGTACTCCCGGGGTAGGAGCGGATAAGTGCGATATCTCTAGGGTAGAGACAAAGACAATATGTGGGGGAATGCGTACTCCCAGGGGTAGGAGGCATAAGTGCGTATCTCCGGGGGTAGAGATAGCACAATATGTGGTGGATATGGATCTATATGTGGGTGGTACTTCTAGGGACGGAGTAGCACAAAAATGAATGTAACATTTATAAAATGGGTGCATGCTTCGGGACGAAGTAGCATAGATCAATGGATGGAGAGCACATAGTATTGACTTTAACTGCATGGATTTGGTTCCTTATGGGTCCACAGCATAACCACACTCAATGCCTATAAAGTCTACACTCAAACCTACAATATGATCTATATAAACGAGATGGGTTTTCCTAATCTAGTAAGCATGAATATATGGCCGTGGTAGGAATTTAAACTCTCATCATAAAGGAACTCATCATGCGGGAATTTAATATTTTCAAAGATAAATTCTCCCAGAACTCTAGTATCTCTTGGAACAAAATGGACAAACAGACTCAAAACCTTCCCATATCATACCCGTCAACCACCTAGACTTAGATCAAGTGTTCGCTACCCACAAGTTTCGGGTTCGAGCAAATCTCAAATCTAAAACGGTTGTGTCCAAAACTCGGGAGAGTGCAAGGTTGAAAACTAGGTACTTGAAAGGAATTACTGGCCCGAGAGCAACTATTCATCATCTCCATGTAGAGTTTATTCTAGGGATCACTTTTAAAGGCAGTTGCAAGAGCTCTCCAAAAGTAGAAAAGATAAATAAGGAAATCTTTAGGTTTCTATGGTTATGCATCTTTTTTTTAGTTGTTTTAACAAAGCATACTTTAATAAAGCATAATTAGATAAGTTGGAGACACTTAGCTTGGTACACGGGGGATGCTCTCCCCCAAGTTTGGATGTTGACATAGTCTCACATGTTGATATTTGTGCGCACGAAGACGTTCTAGTCCTCCCGGAGTGTTGTAGATAGTTGTCGTTGGAGACATTCAATTGTCGCGAGGCGGCACTCAGACGGGACTGGATGTCCTTCGCTTTGTTAGCTCTTCTTGATCCTTGATGTTCTATGAAACTCAAAATAGACAACAAAGCTTGTGGAACTAATTAAGCGTTAGTGATAAAACCTCTAGGCCTTGGTTGTCTAGAACTTTCTTAACTTAGACTTGTTCTAACGGGATCACAAGAATTATTTTTATCTTTTTATTATTTAAGGAATGCGAGACGGGGAAATAAATATGCTTTGAGAAATTATTTTTGTGCCACCATAGTGAATGACTATCCACATGGGGCTTGACGATTTTCGGATGCAAATGCACAACATCTTTATTTTTTTTTTCAAATGCGGAGATAAAAGAGTAAAGATGCAACTAAGATGCAAGTAGGGAAATAAATATGCTAAGGTAAAAAAAATATAATGCTGAAAAGTAATCTTGATAAATACCAAGTTACCTCTTGGCGCGGCGTTCGGTGGTTTTAAGTCCTCCGAACAGGGACTTGTCATGTTCGCTCATTTTTCAAGGGCGCATTGGGCGGTGCCTCGGATGATGTCGCCTCGTGTGTAGGAATTGATTCTGATTTTACTTTTATTTTCCACACCTTCTTTGTTGGAGAAGATGACCTTGAGGAGGAAGTTTCTTGGGGCACTTGGTTTTCTTCGGTAGCACCTCTTCTTCTTTTACAATGTTCTTCTCTTCTCGGTACCGATCTTCATATCTTGACACTTCTCTCATAGTCGGCCCCATCCATCTCGTAGTGATGTTCTTTTTGTTACGCGACGGTGCGCTGCCTTCTCCTTGCCTGTTCTTCTTGGGCTCCTCGGTGATTATATAATTATTATTGAAGTAGCGGCGTACCTTCTCGGTGGGAAAGTGGAAGTGAATCTCTCATGTCCCAATGTAGATGATAGCTACGTGGTATTCAGGAATGGTCTTCCTAGGATGATTGGAGGATCATAGTCATCTCCCATGTCAATGACTAGGAGTGCCTTCAGGGACATAATGGTCATCTATCTGGATGAGGACATCCTTTACTTCTCCTTCGACGGCGGAATGTCAGTCCCATCTGCGGTGTGCATAGGTAGGCTCCAAAGGCATAGTGCCATATAGGTACTCATAAGTTACCTTGGCCATAATGTTGACGCCGAGGCAGGTGTCACGGCATGCTTTATTGAAGAGCTTGATGGAGCATTGAATGGTTGGGACACCAGGTCATCCTTCTTGATCGTGCGTGGGGACTGGTAAGTGGTCATGCTCCTTATGGACGGTGACCATCCTTCTCCGCCTCTCTTGGTCTTCTTGTTCTTGTTCTTGCTCTTCTTAGTGGACTCTTCTTCTTCTCAGCATTACCTGTGATGAGGGTGTGGCGGAGCTAGGCACTGTTTCTTGAAGAAGAAGGTTTCTCTCTTGCCCTTGATGTTGAAGATGATCTTGGCGTGTTGGCATACATGATGGCTCCACAGTGTTCAAGAATGGTCGTCCCGAGAATGATAGGGGACCTTTCATCACCGCCTGCTCGTATCCACTACCACGAAGTTCCGCTGGAACATACGAGTTGCCTACTCGTACACATATGTCTTCAAGCACTCCCAAAGAACACGGAGGATCGATCTCAAAAGCATGGTAAGCATGGTTGTGTATGCTAGAGGGCATCCGTAACACCCCGGCCCGTGAGCTTTCTACGGGATTAATAGGATACTCATATCCAACAAGTTGCAACTTCTTTCCTAAAGCCCATCTTCTAAAAAACTCCAAAATTAAAGCGTGCTTGGCCAGGCGATGATGGGTGACCGGCCAAAGGAAGTACCCGGTGCGCATGAAGAGGACAAAGTGCGCGAAAAAGACTAGGTGTTGGTCTGTGAGGGGCGGTTGTAATGTCCCTACTTGTGGCGGCCGGATGTAGCGGGCGGCCTCGGAGGGCGGGACGTTACGGATGGTATCGGAAGCCGACCGCACACGGTTTCACGGGCACGTGTGTTAGTTCTTGCGGGCATGAGTCGCATGGGCAGTGTGAATCCGGAGTGGTCGCTCGGCGCTGGCTCATGCGGCGCCTTTGAACCTGCACGTGGCCAAGAAGGCGGTCTGGCTGGGGTTGGCCAAGCGAGGGGCGTCGGTCTTCTAAAAGTGAGAATGTAACACCCTAGGCCCGGAAGAGCAGGTTAATAGGATCTCATGCTCAAGCCAGTTGCAGCTTCTTTTCCGGAAGCCCATCTTCTAAAAAACTCCAAAATTAAGCGTGCTTTGGAGGCGATGGGTGACCAAGCGGGGAAGCACTTCAGGGTGCGCATGAGTGAGGACAAAGTGCGCGAGAAAGACTAGTGTTGAGGTACGAGGCGGTCTATGTCCTACTTAGCGGCCGGATGTCGCGGGCCGGCCTCGAGAGGCGGGACGTTCCGGCATACGGAATAGCTTCTCATATATCACTCGGCATGATGTGATCTTTGCACCGAAGTCACGATTGCCTCATTAAAGTTCAAGCCCTTCCAATGGAGATCGGAATGGCCCGGTCTCTGGATCGCCCTTCTTGATTGGCGAGTTGAGTCAATCCATGATCCTTTGATGGATCACTCCGGCTATCTTCTACATTGAATATATCAACAGATTTGCGGTCTCGAGCTCTTCGGGTTGTCACTGTCGAGGTACATGACCGGTGGAGGGAGCAAGGTTGACAAGGGTTTGTTGTACACTGCGACTCAAGTATCTTGTTGGTGACTCTTGATGATGGCATTGGAAAAGCCATCCATTACCTTTGATGTCTCTAGGACCTTGTCATTTGATGTCGGCTTCTTGGGCCAGTTGTCCACCATCTTGCCCTTGTTGGCCCTAACTCTCTCAAGCGTGGTTGTAATTATTGTAGGAGTTGTTACCTTGATAATTGCACGAATAATTGCAGTAGTTAGGCCTCTGCGCCCGATTCCAGCGGATCCTGGCGGACGATAGTAATTATTGTTGTTGTTGTTGAGGTAGTTCACGTCCTCCTTCGGCTACAGGCGGTTAGCACTGTGTGCCCGGTCTCCACACTTCTTCATGTCATGCGAGCATCATGTATATGCATAACTTCTTTCTTCTCTGGGGCTCTCTCCATCGAGCCTCTTCATTATGCATCCATTTTTGGCAGACAGCATGTCTACCTCCTTCAGCTGGTGCATTCCTCCACCTCTCTTGCGGGTCTGAGTTCTTTCTTCACTCCAGCCTTGGTTGGATGCCATCTCCACAAGAGGCGTGGCTTGAGGAATAGTGAGTGATAAAAATGCACCTCCGGCGGCAGCGTCCATGCGTCTCACGTGTCTTGTTGCTAAGCCCATGGTAGAACATGCATAAGCGGCCAATTCTCCATGCCATGATGAGGACACTCGAGGATGTAATCTTGAAAAGCGCTCCCAAGCACGGACCAGTCTCATCATGAAATTGTTCTTTGAAAGCTTGATATCTTCCACAGAAGAGCATTTGTCTTGCCCATGGGAAAAACTTCGCCAAGAAATTGGTGGAACATAGTGCCCACGTAGTATTCTTCTCTTGTTGGCGTAGAACCCATTTTCTCCCCAAGAGTGAGAATGGGAAGCATCATCTCTACAGGGGACATCCTTGATAGTGAATGTGCTACAAATCTCGGAAGTGTTGGAGATGAGCACTAGCATCTTCATGGGCCTTCCCACAGCGCTTTGCTTGCACCATGTTGATCGAGCGAGGCTTGAGCTCGAAAGCTCCGCCGATGTCCCGCGGTCGATGCGAATGTTATCGGTAGTGGGAGGATTTGAGAACTGCGGTGACTTGTTTGCCATGGCTTCCAAACGCTGGTGTCAAGTCTCGGCGAAAGGTCGACTTTACGCCGACAAACTTCCAAGTTGAGTTGATGATGATGCTTTAGTGGTCTTCTTCAACTTGCTTAACGGCCTTCTGAATAAAGCTTACGGATCGTCAATATAATTATGGAAGAATTGTCTTTTTCATACATTGCCCTGTATAAGATATAAAAATAGACGAAAGACAAGGGCCAAGAGCTGTATAGTGAGAATGTTGTGGTGCTCAAATCTCATTATGTAGTGCAATGATGCTCATTATCATTGGCTTTCAACCTTCCTAGAGCAACGGCGCCAAAAATGCTTGTTGATGTCTAATAGGTGCAGGATTGAAATAAGAAGGGTTCCGCAAAGCGCAGAATATATCATCGTAGCATTTTTTAGCCGGTAATCCGGGTATCGTTATTTATAATTTTACCAGGAAGGGAATGGATAATGGATAATGAGTGATGAGCAATGCACATGCGATAATGGAAAGCAACCTTGTATGTATCGATCATCTCATACGGGGTAAGTGTCACATAAAATATAAGAATGAATGATAAATGACATAAGATAAATGAGAGCATTTAGCCACATAAAATAATATTGACCATCTCAACAGCACTCCTAAACATAACACTAGCATGGACTAGGATGGTCTAGGGTATAATCCTATGTTATTCAACACAAAGTCAAAGCATACAATGATTAGTGCAAGAACATCTAGCAATCATGGCGGGAAAAGGATCACATCTATGCATAGTGATGTTACCGAGAAGACAAGAGACATAGCAATGACTTCAATGTAATAGGTTTGTTAAACCTATACTGGGAGAAGGGCTACAAAGGACTCGAAAGGTCACTCCCGCGATCTACCTCACGATCCGAATATAGGGTGCGTCGCGGATAAATACAGTCTAGGCACCGTACTACACAATATTTACCAACTCACTTGTCGATCTAATGAGCAAGCGCTATACGATCCTATGCATAAACTTAATTCTAGTCCAACTATGCTAAACATATAATCAAAGTAAACTAAGAACAATATAATTGAGAACATAATCAAATAGAGCAAAGTCAAGTCGATATAATAGAATAGAATAAATTACTACTCCTTAGTATCACGAACAATGATGAATATTACAAGAATGTAAAGGGAATTACCAAGAACTCAAACGGATCCGGACTCCGGCTAGGCTTGATTCCCTCTAGATCTATTCCTATGTAGCTATGCTACTAAACTATGGAGCTCTAGTGAGAT
>JAENPR010002134.1:0-76208 GCA_018135685.1 Themeda triandra | reverse complement strand
CCGTGCTTGCCAATTAGCTAGCGCACTGGCAGCCATTTTTTTTGGCACCAAGGGGGACGGTAGAGGCATACTTGTTACATTTTGTGACCTCAAAGGTTGATACTTTAGCTGTACACTTTTGTTAGTCTTAGGTATTGACTGTGTTCATTTTGGTTAAATTATGTACATGATAAATCAAAATATTGAATTCAGTGGCAGTAATCTTGGCAGCGTATCATGCAATAAATAGTGAAACGAGGAACAATCTCATGGCATATTACATATATGAATCTGTGGTTCCTGGAATGGGAACTTCATAGTAGGTTTTCTGAAATTGTGCATTTAGTCATTTTTGGAGCAATGAAACATAACGGATGTATGAAATTGTGCCTTCTGAAATCGAACCATCTGGCTTGGAATTCTGGAATGGGAATTTGATAGTAGATTTCTTAAATTGTGCCTTTAGTCATTTTTGGAGAAATGAAACATAATGGGTGTATGAAATTGTGCCTTCTAAAATTGAACAGTCTGGTTTTGGCACTATATATATGCAAAGAACAACTATTGCTAGAGCACTTCTTTTTCTTAAGGAAAAAATCTGAATTGTGTTGGTTCTTTCTTCACTATAGGCTTCTGGAGATCGGCATACAATATGTCGTCAGGATGTTAAAAAAGTAAGCCTTCCATGTTTTTCTAGTTTCTACAATTAATTGATTTTGCTTTGTTCAGGAAATGTGGAAGATTAACTCTGTTCATTCCTGCAGGTAGTTTGCCTACTCTGTGAAACAGAACAGCCGGTATGACTTGAACTGCTGCAGAATTTTATTCAGTGATCATGCAATGTAGGGGTTATTGCGCTTAAACTGAAACTTCATCTTTGCTGGTTAGGTGTCACAAGCGTGCATAAGCTGTGGAGTCAATATGGGAGAGTACTTCTGCGGTATATGCAAATTTTATGATGATGATGTAAGTTTAAGTTTGATTGCTTTTGTATTTGCTTTGTACCATTCATACCAACTGATGCATTTTGCTTCTCTTACAGACAGAGAAAGGGCAGTACCACTGCATCGATTGTGGCATATGCAGGTAAGCACAATACAAACTTTCACCAATACATAAATTATTAAGCTGATTTCTGATCATGTGTCCACTCTATTCAACCAGGGTTGGTGGCAGGGAAAACTTCTTCCACTGTGTAAAGTGTGGTATGCTTTGCTTCAACCAATTTGATTATGTGATTTTGAGTTGAATGTTCTTCAATACTCCATGGTGGTTATTCAATGTTTTTCCATACGCAACAGTTGTGATTTTGAGTTGAATGTTCTTACATATGCAACAGTGAAATAGTTGAAGTCCAAATTTGTTCAACGTTTTGTCTCTAATGAAAAATTTTCATGCTTCCAAGTTGAAGTCTGCATATGGTATCAGTATAAATTAACATTAACCACCTAGGTCAATTAAAATTCGGCATCCAGGAAACAATATTCTAATTTTATGTTCACTGGTAAAACTTGCATGTGCCTATTCTTTGTGTGGTAATGCTTATATGTTCTATTTCTTCCTGTTCCTTTTCTGCAATGCACAGGGTCTTGCTATTCTACTCAACTGCGTGATAACCATCAGTGTGTGGAGAATTCAATGAGGCAGAATTGCCCAATCTGTTATGAGGTAACATCGATAGCTTGTGCTGCTTCTGAAGCTATCAATATATTATAACTGGGACTATGTCTGCAGTATCTATTCGACTCATTACAAGGAACAAGGGTTCTTAACTGTGGACATACAATGCACTTGACATGTTTTGAAGAGATGGTGGAGCATAACAAGTAAATCCCTACACCTTTGTTAATATAGAATTGTATTGGTACTTCATTTTCATTCTCTGAACCTACTCTCTGAGACAGTTTTGTTTATGTTAACTTCTATTGGTGTTTGATGCTACAGATACACTTGTCCAATATGCTCTAAGACAGCTCTTGATTTGACACATCATTGGGCGATGTTGGATCAAGAGGTATCATATTTCTATTTCACTGCTAGAAGCTCGTATACTGACAGAAACAATCTTTGGTTGTAAGTTAAGATTCAAAATTCTAGGATGTGTGTTCCTGTCTATTACTAAAAATCATGTGGAAGCAGCATCAGAAAAACAAACCTTTCAGCAATCAGGAGACATTCTTTCCAGATGATATGATATAGTAAAAATAGTATAATAGCATTTTTGGTTGGACATGAAAAGCGTCACTCCAGAAATATACTTGTGTGCTGAATTTGTTTCATTCTGGACAACTATACTATGGTGTTTCTTGGTGCTTGCTGAATGACTGATGGCCGTTCCTTGTCATTTTGTAGATCGAAGCCACAATCATGCCTCCTGTATATCGGTACAAGGTATTTATTCCTTTCTGGTGTACCTATGCATCCCAACTCCCAGCTAGCTTAGTACATTAACCCAAGGATAATAAGTTCTTAACTTTGTTATTGGTATGTAAATTCGTGGTCTTCACTGATTGGCATTTTTCATAACCTACCTAGAAAACCTCTCTGCAGTTTTCTTATACTGATGAATCATCAATGCTAGTGGAATAATAACCATCCTAGGGCCTTGTTTGGATGCATTCGTATTTGCATCAATCCACATGTGTTGAGATGGATTGGAGTGGAATTGAACTAAATTACACTCCAATTCACACCAACACATGTGGATTGATGCGAATACGACTACATCCAAACAAGGCCTAAAGGAAGGAGCTACCTTATATTGATGTTCTGTTCTATTTTGGCTAGCCATTTGAATATATCAGAAGATAATGTTGCCATGCTGGTTCATTTGATGTAACTAAATCTCTTGTCCTATGTGTGACAAAAATGGCAGATTTGGGTGCTTTGCAACGACTGCAACAAGGTCTCAGAGGTGAACTTTCATGTGATTGGCCACAAGTGCAGCCACTGCAGCTCGTACAACACCCGATCAACATCGCGCCCTGCAGATTCATCTGGAAGCAGCTCACCTTCAACAGACTCATCCGACAACAACATGTAGAGAAAACCAATGCCAGACCCAATACGATAGAAGAACTGAAGAAGGAACATTGTTTGCGGCGTGCGTGCCTGCCAAACTTGAAGACTCAGCCGTTTAGCCCTCGTTTTGTCAAGATTCAACTCATTCCATGAGTCTTGGCCATCGTGAGAAATTCCAGCTTGGGCATTGCTGGGTTAACTGACATGGCCAGCGTAGATATTGTTGAATCTTGGTGGCAGCCGTGATTGTATCACCGTGGGTGAAAACCCAGCATGTTATGAATCACATATATATACTTACTGTAAGCTGTAGCAGAAGATGGGTACCTGGTACCCCTGACTGATGCCTGGTCTGTTTGTGTGCTTGTGCTGAACTGTTTTTGAATTGCCGTGCTGTTCAGTAGCACTATATATTTCATTTGTGTTTTCTGATGATGTCTCAGGGACCGCCAAGTGTGTGGTGAAATTGTAATGGCACTACGCACAATGAATAAATAAAATCTTATAATAGGAGTATTTATTGATGGCAAAGCTGCGGAAAATAACAGTCGATGGCAGGTGGTGGACCTGCTGACTGCAAATTCAGCCTGCCCGCGGTGAACTCTTTGCCGGAGGGACACTGCTGCCGCAGCCCTCACCGTCTGCCAACCTGCCACCGCGTGCTCTGGCCCTCTTCACCAAGGTAAGTAAGCGCTCTCCCTGCTTGGCTTACACTTTCTCATGTGGCAACTTCGCCGGATTTCCGACCCTGCCATGGCTAAGGTTCAGCCCGGCCATTTCTTGGGTTGCTGATTGCGATGCATCCAGTTCAGCCTGGCTGTTTCTTGGGTTGCTGATTGCGATGCATCCAGTTCAGGCGTTCAGCGCAGCATATGGATGGTGCTGCAGCCTCGCGTCGTGAACTGAAAAGCTGAAAATGCATAAGCTATTATCTGTTGTTTTGTTCAATATTATGTGTCTGTGCAGTGGTACCGGATTCGTGAACCCAATTTCAATCTCTACTGCCCAACATTCACGGTTGTACATGTTTGGATATAGTGGATTTGTGTTGCTGCGTTACTGTTGATTTTGGGCCTTTCAGACTCTGTGTTACTGCTGAACAGCATAAGACGATTCAACTCATGGATTTGAGCAGCCTTACGACACAATCCTGCTTCTGCTTCCTACTCTGAACTTCAAAGCAAGTCCTACCAACGGCTGCAGCATGGTAGCACTAGCACATGCACATCACATAAACCTGGAAATTTCAACATGGCTTTTCTTGTCTTTGCGCAGATCATTCTCACAAGAGGTTAGCCACAGCCTGCCTCAAACGTGTGAGAATCTTAGTGAATCCATACGGTAAACCATAAGTCATTTACTAATATTCTTCTCTTTTGTTGTGATAATAGAAACCTACCCCCCCCCCCCCGATAGATGATGTGCCTCTTTTTTACCATCGCTGCCCAAGCCCTCTTTTTTACCATCGCTGCCCCCACAGGAGCTTATATTAACAATTGATTCAGGACACATCAAATTGATAAATACTACAATTTGTCAAAGCACGGCTACACTATCTCCTCTTTCTTGAAGTTGAACACTCATGTTGCAGCACTTGGCATTGCCTTAATGAGAGGAATACAGTCACTGAAAACACAAGTTGAGTGGTCGTCTTGGGCAGCATATCACTAGTGGAATCGCAACTAGTAGCGGCGGACCCAAAGGCGTTTTTACTGGCGTCGGCCGGAACCGCTAGTGCTGTTCGCCAGTAGAAGTATTACTTTATACAAGCGGTTACTTCTGGTCCGCTTCTATAATTCATTTGCACTGGCGGTCATCTTAAAGAAGCCGCCTTTAATGATGCATCTATACCAGCGCCCAACACTGGCGGTTGGGGTACCACCGCCGGTCTAAATCCGTTTATACTAGCGGTTGCCGCTTCTGCTAATGTTGTTAACACTAGCGGTTATTTATATAAGCCGTTGTTATAAATTGATTTCAAAATTCAATTTTTCGCGCCCCAATTACCCCGCGCGATGCACAGGCACGGTTATTTTAAAAAATCAAATGTTGGCGCCATATGGATTCCTGCACCCCAACAGGATATATATATATATATATATATATATATATATATATATATATATATATATATATATATATATATATATATATATATATATATATATATATATATATATATATATATATATATATCCTTTCCATCAGGACATTGTATAAATATAATACACAAGCTCAACTCAATATAAATCCCAAAGCAAATATTAATTTAAATCACAGTCAACTATTTCTGCATGCATAATTAATGAACAGCTCGATCAGTCAACTACATTCAAGACAACGAAAAAAATCCACCATACCAAGTGATGAACAACAAAGTTTTCCTTTTCCATTGCTTGATTCTTAATAAAAGTCCTCATAGGGGTCCTCTAGCCTGTCATCGACGAGATCTAGATACTTTGGTTTCGCTAACTCATCATCGCTCGTTTCAGCCGGCTTATTCCCTCTTATAGAACACTACTGAAAGAGCCCATAGTACATCTGATAAGCCGGCTAAAACAAGCAAACGAACAGGGCAGAGAAAAGATATGCTGCCCGAGAGGACCACCCAACTTGGAATACTTACGCAACCATGCATCCTGCATCTGTACGTACATTGTGCATATATATCTTTTCTTTTCTACACTATGTACGTTGCCTATCTTTCTCTTTTTTTAAAGAGTGGTATATGGATGAAGTCAAGAAAGATGTGCTGATGGCCATCGCTACTACTGTGGCGCCACGCCGCACACATTGACCCTAGAGGATCCTTAGAATGATATATATCGTCATCGCTACTTTGACGTACAGCAACATGCTCGATGCTCAGGGAACCATCATCCTGCCCAGGGCATCGCTGTATGCAATTCGTCACGGAATCGATCCATCAAGGTCACAGAGTAGTAGCAGTCCTCCTCTTCTTGGTGTCAACGATCGTACAATCTTGCATACTGTTTGTTTTTTTTTTCATCGAATACGCAAAAGACTTGCGCATCTTTTTCATTAATGCAATGCAATACAATGAAACCGGGGTGGAACAAGATTTGAACGGTTTGAAACTAGTCGAGCCACCTTCGGTAAGAACAACAAAGCAAGAAACAGGGGGTCTCTCCGCTGACCCGAACAACACAGGCTCAATGGCTGAAATAGGGCGTGAAAACCGGTCTCGAGCCAGAGCGAACACGGGGACACAGCCGGCGACGAGGAAGGGACAGGGCAAGGTGCGGGTGGCGGCGCCGGAGTTCGTAGTGGTCATTAACGGAGCCTTCAGGAAGGAGGTGACGTCTGCGGACGCCCGCTGCGTTGAGAAGAGCCCACCGGAACTTTCGTTCCCGAACCCCTGCAACCGCCGCCGATGGACGAATGACGACGCCTTCAGGAAGGGGATGACGCGGCCGCCACCGTCGTCGGTCCAAGGCACGAGGCCTGGACAAGGGGTTTTCACCCAAATGCCGTCGCCCACACCAACACGCTGCCCAAGTCGTCGCCACCCTCTGCAGCGCTCCCAGAGAGGAGGCGCATCGGGCGCTGTGCCATCCTTCGACCCAGCACCACCGCTGGGAAGGACGAGCGCGGCCGTGCACCCTGACCCCGTCAGGGCGCCGCGTGTGGAGGTGCCCATGGCACCGCCGCCGCGGCACAGGAGGGCCTAAGGGAGGTGGCTGGCCGTCACAGCCCGTCGCCGCCGCCTCAACCATAGGCCCGGCCCGTCCCCGACCGCACCGGGCCCGGGCCTGCGCACGGAGGCGCCCCCTGACGCCGCCGCACGGTGCAGGAGGGTGGAAGGGGAGGGGAGAGAGAGAGAGAGAGAGAGAGAGAGCGGTGGTGGGGCAGGGGCGCCGTCATATGCTCGCCGCCGGCCGCTATCTTGCCTCCCCAGCAAGGCGGGCCTGTGCTAGCCGCAGGGAGTGGAGTGGTGAGCAAGGGCAGGCCTCCCTCGGCCTCCAACCCCACCGCCATCGCCCGACAGGGGAGGAAGGGGGCAAACGCGCGCGAGGACCGTCCCGCCGCCAAGAACTACCCCGATGCGCCAGAGTTCAGGTTGGGGGCATCCCCGCCGCAACAACCCCGGCCGAGCCGCCTCGAGGCTAGGGGTGCAGCGGGCGCGGGGCGCATCGGAGGCAGGTGGCGCTGGAAACAGGCCAGGCACACACCACCCCCTCCCCCCCGAGGACGGAGGCTGCAGGGGAAGGGAGGAAGGGCACAGGCCACAAGGCCCGCCCTGGCAGAGACGCCTCGTGCCTCCAGGCCAGGGCGTCGGCCCGACAACCTCAACCCGCCGAAGGATGGGCGTCGGGGTCGAGGGGAGGTGGCCAGGGCGCGACAAGCGACAAGTTGGGTCCTTCTCCGCCGAGGACGGAGCCACCACCGCGCCGCGGATGTCCCGGTGTCCCGGGGATAGTGCATGAAGCCTCCCCGCTGCGTCGACCCAGGCCGAGGCACCCCGCCTCGAGGCCCGGGGATGCAACAGGCGCAGGGAGCAACGGGTCCATAGGCGCGGGGGTGGGAGGGGACTGGGGGCACCAGCGTCGCCGCCGCCGCCGGCCGCCGGCCCAAACCCTAGACTGCCGGAAGCCAGATTCGGCAGCCCAGGGCCCGGAACCGCCCAGGCCAGTGTCGCCGCGCGCGCAGGGGCGACGGGAGGCCGCCATGGGGCCTGCAACCGCCGCCGAGGACGCGAGGGGCCCGAGCGCACCACCAGGGCCACCGTCAAGGCGTGGCGGAGCCGGGAGCACGGCGGCGCAAGCCCCCCCCTCGACCCACAGGGGATGGGCGCTGGGAGGACGGCCGGCCGCCTGTGGCACGCGCGCCCTCGCGCGTCCAGGCGCCGCCGCCGCCGCGCGTCCAGGTGCCGCCGCCGTGGCCCCGGCGGGCCTAGGGGAGGTGCGCCGCCGCCGCCGTCACCCTAGGCCGGCCGAGCTAGCCCGGGGCCCCCCGGGGGGGGGCAGATCCGGCCACGGGACGGCCGGATCCGGCCGAGGAGGGCCGGATCAACCGCCGTCGGCCGGTGACCGCCGCCCTGCGGGAGGAGGGGGGGAGAGGAGGTGGAGCGAGGGGAAGGAGGCTTGCGCGGGGGTGCGGGGGAAGCCTTGTTGAGCGCCCCCCCCCCCGTGGCCCACCGCCGCCGCGAGGGGCGGCGGCGGCGGCCCGGCCGGCGAGAACGGCGGAGGTGGTGCTGGTGGCGGCGGGGCCTCGGGTCGCCCCCCGGGGAGGCGATGCGAGGCAGACTCACGGGTCAGTATCACGCTCCCATGCTTTGCATTGTTTCGAAAAATGTTAATGCACTGTTCTTTGTTTTTATTCGCACTACCACACAGTTCTAGTGCATCACACTACAGATAAGGGCATGCATAAAGGCGATTCTTTGCAAAATAGGTGGTATCAACTCTGAGATTTAGGTCAATTGCCCAAGTACATGTCCTACCTGAAAAATTCAACCGCCTAGTTCCTCCTAGGTTGGATCTCCTTTTTTTCAGTTTGGTATACTTACATGCTTCAGTTCTTTGTTAGCTATGCATTTGAAGGTTTAGATGGAATCTTTCTTGGAAAAAAATGTGGTTCTGAAAATATCATGCCTCTTTCACTGAAAACAAACATTGTGCATCTTGAAAGAATAATGGAAAGAAAGACGCATCCAAATCAACACAGCTCATCCAAAGGGGATTCTCTGAAGGTGACGACGAAAGGATGATAGAGTCAGTCTCTTGGACCTCATCAAATAGGTACGTAGGATAGAGTTATAGACATCAACTAGATCCAATTGCCAAGTTTGTATTGGAATTCAAATAGTTTACATTACATGGATGGATAGATTTTGATATGTAAGGATCTACTAAAGCCATTCTGGTTTTGGTTTGAGGTAAGGAGCTATGCGTGATGCTTATGGTAAAAACGAACTTCAATTCCTAGATATTAGAGACCACTTGGACAAATGGGATGGCACAGACCAAAGCATAAGATCTTCGTAGGTGTCGGCACATCATGGACTTTAAAGCATATAGCAACAGTGTAGCTCTCTAGGTTAGGTCTTGACGTCTTGTGAAGCACATGGGTATGGAATCATAAGCAAAAATGTCAATTGCACCATCACACGCGTATATTTCTCTAGAGAAGATGAAAGCACTACCGAAATCATTCTTTCTAACTAAAAGTTGACTTGTATGTCTCCGACAATTTCTTGAACCAAGGGTTGAACAAATTGCAGTAACTGCTGATGAATCAAGCTATGGTTACTTCACTCATTAAAATTCTGTAAATTTCTTTGCTTGATTAAAATGATGGACGGTATGATTGGATTTGATCTGCCTAGAGGTAAAGTAACTAACTTGTTGCTGGAGCCACAATGCCCCCTGTGAAGTTGAGGAGTCAAGTACTAAGCAAACACCAAAAGGAATCAAAGGATTCTGGAGCAATGGAGATTGCTCTACAGAGCACTAGTTTTTCTCTCTCCTTTGCTTTCTTTGTTTTCCAGGTGAGTACTATCAAGGCCGGTATAGTGGATACGAATCTCTCTATCCAAATATTCAATCCTCCATGCTTGTGCCGGATGTTTACGTCATGTATAAAAAAATATTAGAAAAGAAATAACTAGGGAAAAGATCAGATAATATCTGACTTTGTTCAGATGCCCCTGCAGAATCATACAGGTAGATAGCAACTGTGCCACAACATCTTTTGTTCTAGCCTTGCTAACTTTAGCTCACTGATCGAAGAGTTTTGTAGGGAAGGATGAACCCACCGCCAAGGATATGTAAAGAAAAGTTTATTGCAGCGTCGGATCGTGGCATCGCAACGCCTCATATCTGATAAGGTCAGGCTGGTTTACAAATCAGCAGCAGCTCAATCTGCTGAGAAAAGCCGCGTGCAAGCAAGTTGCATGGTGCCATGCATGGTTGATATATTCCGTGTCACAGATAAGGCTACAGGTCAGTGAGGCGATGAGTCAATTTGGATGCTATTCTGAAACTTGCTGCTGAGGGGATTGGTCCCTGGTTCCTTCGAAACCGGCTCTATCGATCGATCAGCCGGTCGGAATTGGTTCCATGTGTCGTATGACGAAGCCGTACCATACTAGTATTCCCAGTTGTTGTTGTTGGCACCATTCCTGCTATGACAGTTGGAAAAAGCAGGAGCTTCACCACAACAATTTTCTGTACATTCAGAAAATTCTGGTCTACACAAGGCCGTGTTCGTCCATATATTGTGTCTGAATATAGCTGCGATGACAGGCAAAAAGGAAGAAAAATGTAAGGTGGGGAACTTTCATAAATAACTCAGTTCGATATTCTTGTAGAGTTCTTATGCATGCTGCCCATTCCCTAGGTGTCAATTGTTTAGTGTGTGATGATAACACCCCGGTTTTTGGCGCTGGTTTTTTGGTTTCACTGGCTTTTGAACCAGCGGTGAAATATTATTACGGCCGGTTCTAGTCAAACCGGTGATGAAAACCGTGCTAGGAAAATGAAATCTGTATTAGTGCGAATCACTTGCTTATACTAGCTCCACTTTCGTAACCAAAGAGATAAAAAGAGATAAACTCTGCCGTCTAGTTTTTCGGTGAAATTGATTTCCTGCTAACTTACTACAGAATAATATCAGTACACTATTGCAGATTTTGAGATTCCAGTTAAGTTGAAATCCCAGCAGATTTGGCATCTGCGCACACAGTCACGTCCGGTACATTATCCCTTGCAGCTATGGATTCCAGCCATCACAATCCAACCTGCTCTGTAGTTCTACGTAAGTCGCATGTTATTTGTCAAATGTGAAGACATCTGAGGTATCAAGAACCTGGGAGATCAAATCCCCGCAGTAACACTTCAGGAAAATCCAAGAAGTAACCAGCCAGTTATGTTACTTGAAAGTTAAATTTGTTATTCAGGTTATCGGAGAAATTAAACATGAAGATGGCACGTGAAGAGTATGGTGATCAGATTAGAGAAAGCGGCGATATTTAAACAATATAACAGAGGATATAAATATTTTAGGGTTTTACATGGACTATACTGTTAGAGACACAGGAGCTTTTGCTCATTATCCTTTTTGCTATTTAGTATATAGAAACTTTAATTATCAACTAATACCATTTCTTATATACATGCTGTAACACAGCACTACTAACTATAGAAGCTGATAGAGGCGACGGTAAACAAATTATCAGGCCATTCTTATTCTGATTTATCTTCTACGATCAGTAACCCATAAATTCGTATGTCCAAGCAAAACATGATCTGCACATAACCATATTTGGCCTTTTGCACTCCCGACTTCTCAGCAATAACCAAGTCAATATATATGACAAGACCAAATCAATCAATAGATTCTTTTAACACGCGTCCTTTTTTTATTTTTTCTGTTCAAGATAGAAATTTTGTTGGTAGATAATCAATGGATTGATTCTTGATGATCACTTTTTATTGCAAAACCATGGAATGCACTGACTAATGCCCTAGCTCTATCTGTCTGAAGAATCTTGGTTATGCTTACTTTCAATCTATTCCATACCTAGAACTAGCTGGCTAGGCACATCTGGACTTGACAGGGAATTGACATTTATATATTTATGTTCTTGTATCTTAATTGGGTCACCCATATAGTTATTTAAAGCTAACAACTAAAATAAGAGCTCAAGTAGGGCTTGCAGTTAGTTTTCTTTTGTTATACGTGTGTCACGCTCAGCGCGACGGGTAGGGTGCCGGCGTACACGCGCGGCGGCGGAATCACGGCAGCGCCGGACCCGGGGAAGAGGAGCGCTCGCTTGGCGAAGCACAGAGAAAGGAAAAGTAATTTTGATTGTTTATTAGCTGTCCTCCCATCCACCCTCACAGCTAGTTTATAGGTCTATTACATGAAAAGGTAAAAGTGGCCTCAGGCCCATTACAAACCCATAGCACAACTGGCTACTGGGCCTTACATAGAGCTAGTGTAGCACCATCTTCATCATCTCGGCCCATGGCCCAATGTCCAGATCGTGACATCTCCTCCCCCTTAAGCTTCAGCACGTCCTCGCGCTGATGACTTGCGGTCAGCTCCCAACTTGAGCAGAGCAGAAGCAGGACTTGACTCCACTTGCCAGGTCGCCCAATGAGGAGGACAATCTGCCTGTTGCACCAGTATGGAAGGAACAACAGCATTACCAATGAGTTTAGTTCGGCGAGCTAGTACCTTTGCTGGTGGTAGCGAGCCCAAGATTGGTAGGAGATTCAGTTCATCATCCTTGGATAAAGTAGCATCTGGGGGTAATGCCTTCTTCAGTTGAGAAACATGAAGAACCGGATGAATTTGACTATGAGCAGGTAGTTGAAGACGATAAGCAGCTTTACCAATCACCTGGACAATCAGATAAGGGCCGAAGTACTTGAAGCTTAGCTTTCTGTTTGATCTTCTACTGACAGACTGCTGAATGTGTGGCTGTAGTTTCACATAGACCCAATCCCCTACTACAAAGGATCTTTCTTGTCTATTTTTGTCAGCTTGATGTTTCATACGATGTTGAGCTCTAGCAAGATTGTGCTGAATATGTTCCATGATTGCAGCTCGTGCCTTTAACCACTCATCCAGCTCACTGACAGAGACTGTATCAGTAATGGTAATTCCAAAGTGCTTGGGTGGGTGTCCATATAGAGCTTCAAACGGTGTTAGACCATGAGCAGAATGGAATGTTGTATTGTACCAGAATTCTGCCTGAGAAATCCATTGTGCCCATTTCTGTGGACAGGCATGAACCATACAACGCAAATATGTCTCTAGGCACTGGTTGAGTCGTTCAGTTTGTCCATCCGTTTGAGGATGATAAGCAGAACTCATATTGAGAGTGCTGGCAGACAGATCAAACAATTGTTTCCATAAAGAGCTAGTGAAGACTTTATCTCTGTCAGATATTATCACACTAGGAAGACCATGCAGCTTGTACACATTGGTCATGAAGCATTGAGCTACTGTCATTGCAGTATATGGATGAGAAAGGCACAAGAAGTGAGCATATTTTGTCGGCTTGTCTATGACCACTAGAATTGTGTCAAATGACTTGGACTTGGGTAACCCTTCTATGAAATCCATGCTGATGGTATGCCAAGCATGAGGTGGAATAGGTAGAGGCTGCAACAGAGCCGGAGTAACTTGCAATGTTCAGGTTTAGCCTGGGCACATACCTCACATTTGGCTATATATTCCTTGACAGATTGTTTCATATTTGGCCAAGCAAATAGAGCTTTCACCTTGTGATAAGTTGCGGTGATTCCACTATGACCTCCAAGTCCACTGGAATGCAATGCCGAAGAATAGCATGCCGAGCTTCCTCATGATGTCCCAACCAGATTTTATTCTTGTACTTGATAATGCCATTAGACAGAGTGAAACCCTTTTCATTGGAACCAGTGAGACTAAGCTCAGTCATTAAGTTTCTAGTTTCTTCATCCTGCATATACCCTTCCAGAATAATTTCCATCCATCTGGGTGTAACAGTAGATATAGCTTGGAGCTGGGATGGCTCAGTTTGCCTTGATAATGCATCAGCAGCCTTATTGTCTAAACCTTTCTTGTAGACTATTTTGTATTGTAACCCCAGTAACTTGACAAAGGCTTTTTGTTGCAACCCTTCATGCAATTTCTGCTCAGTAAGATGAATGAGGCTTTTGTGATCAGTTGAGATTATGAATTCCTTATGTTGCAGATAGGATTTCCATTTATCAACAGCCATGATTAGAGCTAGGCATTCCTTCTCATATGTGGACATGGCCTGAGCTTTGGGACCCAAGGCTTTGCTGATGTATGCCACAGGGTGTCCTTCTTGAGTGAGAACAGCACCTATCCCACTACCAGAAGCATCAGTCTCCACGGTGAAGCTCTTGGTAAAATCGGGAAGCACCAAGACAGAGCAACACGTAGCTTGTTTAAGTGCATCAAAACTTGCTTGTAAAGGAGGAGTCCACTGGAAAAGCACATCCTTCTTAAGAAGGTCAGTGAGAGGTCTACTGATTAAACCATAGTTTCTGATAAATTTCCTGTAATACCCAGATAATCCCAGAAAACCCCTCAGCTGTTTGATGTTTCTGGGAACAGGCCATTGAGCCACTGCTTCAATCTTTTTAGGATCAGTAGCCACACCCTGTCCACTAATGATATGGCCAAGATATTCAAGTTTTGGTTGACCAAATGAACACTTGGATTCTTTTAACAGGAGCTCATGCTGTTCAAGAATCTGAAATACTTGTTGTAAATGTTCTCTATGGGCTTCCAAGGTGGGACTGTAGACCAAGATGTCATCAACAAAGACTAGCACACATTTCCTTAGCAATGAATGAAAAATGGTATTCATCACTGACTGAAATGTTGCTGGGGCATTAGTTAAGCCAAAAGGCATTACTCTAAATTCCCAGTGACCATGGTGGGTCCTGAAGGCTGTCTTGCTTTCATCTTGGATATTCATCCTAATCTGGTGATATCCTGACCTCATATCAAGTTTTGAGAACCAGGCAGCACCATGCAATTCATCAAGGAGCTCATCCACTATAGGCAGTGGATACTTGTTTTTGATGGTGATGTTGTTGAGCTGCCTATAATCAACACAAAACCTCCAGCTACCATCCTTTTTCTTCACCAAAATCACTGGAGAGGCATAGGGACTATGGCTGGGCTGAATAATTCCATTGATTAACATTTCTGTAATCTGTCTCTCTATCTCATTCTTCTGGGCAGGAGAGTACCTGTAGGGTTTGAGATTAACAGGTTTCACTCCATCCATTATAGGGATCTTGAGATCAAATTGCCTTTGAGGTGGCAACTTATCTGGTTTCTTGAATAGATGACCATGGTGGTTCAGCAATTGTTGAATGCTTGTCAGAACAGTTTCACGGATGTTCGATTCAGCTTGGTACAAGTGAACCATCTCGAGCAATGCCCCCTTTTTTCAAAGCAAGCCTTGCACCTTCTTAGCTTTGATCTTAGGACGGTGAGACAGCTGATCCTTGACACCTTTGAGTGTTATTCGGAACCCCCATAAGAGAATCTCAAAGCATCTTTCTCTTCCAATGGATCCACATGGGATCGTGTGATTCCGGCCACCATACCCAACACCATGTCATAATGTGGTAAGTCAAGAATTCTCGCGAGAAGTGGTGAAGGTCGACCTTGAGTCCACCAAGAGAAGTCAACTACTTGTTGAGTACTTTGCATCTTCTGGCCATTAGCCACAGTCACTTCAATTGCATCCACAGTTTGCACGTTATAGTTCAGAGCAGCCACTGTATGAGTACCAATGAAAGTACTTGAGCTTCCTGAATCAATAAGAATGAGAATATCCTTATCTTGTACTTTCCCAGTGAGCCTGATAGTTTTCTTGCCTTGAATACCCACAGCAGCACAATGAGAGAGAGCATAGACTTCCTCATCAGATGAGGCCTCATCATCAGAAGGATCTGACTATACATCTACCTCGGCTGTTGGAGCAATTGCAGGCATTATGTCAAAGTATTCTTGTAGAACATGTAGGGAGACTTTGGCTGGACACTTGTGATTCCTCCCCCATGTTTCACCACACTTCATACAGAGTCCTTGGGCTTTCCTTTGGGCCCTCAGAGCTGACCATTTATCCTCCATTGTACCTTTGGTGTTGTCAGGCAAAGTACCCAGCACACTTGGCTGAGAAGAATGATTGTGTCTTGGCTTGGAATAATCTCTGAAAGGCTTCCTTGCGTTGTGTTTATGTTGTGCTTCCAGCTCACATTCCTGCAACAGAGCCAATGACAACGCGAGATCAACCGTCCTCGGTTTATGCGAGAGATGCCGACTTTGATTTCGGGTTTGAGGCCTTTCATGAACTGGTTAACCGGGAAGACATCACCCAAATGGGAATTGTGTACTAAGACTTGATGCATGACTAGGTTAAATCTATCATGATACTCTTGGACAGTAGATGTTTGATGCAAATGCAAAAGCTCCTGCATAGAGTTGTTGTACACATCCTTACCAAATTTGGTATCTACAGCTAAGCACAAATCTACCCAACTATCAATAGTATGCTGTGCCTCATATGTCTGTAACCACAACTTAGCAATTCCCTTGAAGTGTAATGCAGCAAAAGGAGCCCAACGATCAGCAGGAACATGAAACATGGCAAAATATTTCTCAGCATCCTCTTTCCAGATCCGTGGGTTTGAACCATCGAACCTGGGAAATTCAGCTTTAGGCATCCTAAACTCCCTAGGCTGGTAGTGATCTCTAGGCAGGTAGTGATCTCTAGGCTGGTAGTGATCTCTAGGCTGGTATGCATAATATGGAGGCATCTGATGTGGAGGTGGATTTGGGAAAGTATGGGTGTGGGGAAACTGACCATTGGCCAGGGGTTGATGGGGGATTGGTACCCGACCATCGGACCCCTGTGTAGTCGATTCGACGCCGTGGCCAACAACGGCCCGCCCCTCCTCCTCGCGCATCGGGGCCGCTGGCGTAGAAGCGGATGGTGGTGCTTCCAACGCCTGAACGCGCGACGTGAGATTGCAGATGTCGGTGCGCAGCGCCTTGTGCATGTCCTCGACATCCGGTCGCCACTTGCCGAACGACTCCATCAGCTTCGTCAGGTTGTCGATTTTGTTGGTGATGTCCGTGAGCTTGGCCTCCGCCGCCGCCATGCGCGTGGTTAGGGTTGGACCCGGCGCCAGCGAATGGGTTGGTGGCGGATCTGAGACTTGCGGCTGCTAGCGGTGGAACGCGGTGGTGGTGCTGCGGCTGCGTGGTGGAGATGCTGCGGGTGCGTGGTGGAAGGACGGAGCGGGTGACGGATCGAAGGACGGAAGGCTGATACCAATTGTCACGCTCAGCGCGACGGGTAGGGTGCCGGCGTACACGCGCGGCGGCGGAATCGCGGCAGCGCCGGACCCGGGGAAGAGGAGCGCTCGCTTGGCGAAGCACAGAGAAAGGAAAAGTAATTTTGATTGTTTATTAGCTGTCCTCCCATCCACGCTCACAGCTAGTTTATAGGTCTATTACATGAAAAGGTAAAAGTGGCCTCAGGCCCATTACAAACCCATAGCACAACTGGCTACTGGGCCTTACATAGAGCTAGTGTAGCACCATCTTCATCATCTCGGCCCATGGCCCAATGTCCAGATCGTGACATCGTGTAGCGGTTCTGCTAGTGTCACGCGCCATCGACCATTCCATTGTAGGAAGATCGATAGTTCTAAGAGGAAGCATGTGCTTTAGTTATTTGGTCGCACTGTACTTTTCAAATGCGCCATTAATAGGATTGCATTTCGCTTCGTTAATAATGGAAACATCTTCGGAGACTTCGTGCATGCATCGTGCTTTCTTGTTCAAAGAACTCAGAATGTATATGAACACAATATCATGGTCATTGATATGATCCAACATAACTGACGCTACCCCTCTTTCTGCCTTTGCTCCCACAACTTAGAAGGGAGAGCTAGGCAATATAAGTGCTGAAGTTGGCCTACCTATTTTAAAACACTAAATAGGGTGGTTGGTTTGAGAATTAGTTAGTCCATCATCTACTTGTTCCTCACTTTTTTGTTTGGTTTTTGGAATGAAATGTATCAGTTGATCTATCATCACCTCATTATTCCTCACAAGCTAATACTTGATACTATTATGATAAACGAAGTCATTCCACCAAATTTTGAGGAATAAATTCATGATGCACCACCTCATTTATATGAAGTAATTCCTCAAAACCAAACACTACTATGTAAAATGTTGTAGGCCGCACCGTATCACATATATTTTAGGAGATGAAGAAGATCAACTTGACTGATTTTGCAGAAACTTTAATTTGCATGAATATTATGATGATATAGGAAATCTAAGAGAAGAGAAAAGTGTATGCATACAAAAGAGATGCCCGGTAGGTCAACACCGGACATAACATTCCAAGATATGTTCCTTGGGCCCTATATTGAAAAGACGGCTCATGCATTATCCAAACATATGCATGCACACGATCCTTTTCAACAAAGCAGTGACTAAACCATGCATAGAGACCTTTTGAATCCAACTCTACCAATAGAAATGGTGTATTTCGAAGGACCGGTAAACGGCGACCAGAGGGGGGTGAATGGGAGCCTCAAAATTTCTTTCGAAACTTTTGGTCCTTGGCTCTACAAAGCACCCCAAGAAACGATACACAAATCGGTGGTGATCACAACCCTATTGAGAGGGTGGATGTTCCCAAGGAACATAGCGGATCACCACAAAACCAGCGGAGCAAATGCAAATCAAATCGGAGTCCGAACGAGCAAGTTACGACACAAACAACGAAACTGTTACAGTACCGGACAGTCCGCTACCGCGTGCTACAGTAACATGCTGCAGTACCCTCGGACAGTCCGCTACATTACCCTCGGACAGTCCGCTACAGTCAAAAATCGAAAAGCTCACTGTTCTGTCCAGAATTTGAAGACGAATAAAAAAACTCTATTGCGGACAGTCCGAGAAATGAACGCAGATAGTCCAATAGTAAAAAGTAAAAAACCACTCCGAAAACGAGATGACCCCGACGCCGAACTGTCCGCATGGGAGGTCCGGATAGTCCGCGATGCCAGAAAACAGAATCGCCCGAAAATCGCCTCGACCAAGATTCGTCCCGATCTCTCTCAAATCGAATCCCCTTGCAACCAAATTTGGTAGAGTTGTTGCTTATGTAGGGGAGGGCCTAACTCTAGGAGATCATTGGCCAATTCGAAGAGAAGAGGAAGAAATCGAGAAGGGGGCGGAGAAAAGTGTTCTTGCACACCCGGAGACCAAAATACGTGGATCTTCGATCTCAAGAGAAATCAGCAGATTTTCTTCGATGGAAACATCACTCTTATGTCATAGATCGATCCAACGCAAAAAGAACGAGCTCAAACAGTCTCAAAACGAAGAAATCACGCCGAGAACTAGAGGGGGAAAAAGGAACTCGGGAAGAACAAGAAATTCATCATAGAAATCAAAGACACAGGTGTTTAATCCCAGAGGAAACAGCAAGACTCGGCGTTCTGCTTACCACACACTTTGGTTCGAGTACAAATCGAAGATTTGCAGACCTCTCTCTCACCAAGCAACTAGTGGAAGAAACCCTAAAGGAAAAATGCAAAATGACAGAGGTGAAGGGGGAAGGGAACCCCTCATCCTTATTTACGGGGCATATTACACATTCACTTTTTGCCCTTGGTACATGAAGAGTCAAACCACTTAGCCAGGGGCATAAGTGTCCAACTCAGACTTTACTTGATCCGACGGCCACCGCACCTCCTCACCGATAGCCTCGCTTCCACGCGATCTCCCTGATGCCGCCACGTGCCGTCCGTCAACGCGGGACCTCCTGGGTTTTGAGGCACAAACTCGCGAAACCCGCCGTCGATGGTTTTGAGGCAAAACCATCAAACCGTCGCCGATGGTTTTGAGGGCAAACCACGAAACCCTCCGCGAGTAGCGTAGCCCGTACGCATCCCCGCCGTGTACACTTGCGCTTGTCGATGTCCCAGTTGTCGGCCACTACGGCTAGCCGCCCAGCTTCAAGGTCCCTCGGTCCAAGCCTCATGTCCGTCCTTCACCGCATCCGGTCCGTCAGCACAGCACGCCCTACTTGACCTTCACTGCACCGTCTCTGAGCTCGACACCTGCAAACAACACAAGTCAAGAGACACCATTGTTTGACATGAAACCGCATGCCATCGGTTAGTAGAACACACACTCTCTTTGTGTTGCCATGCTGACAATCTCTCAGCACAAAAACTGCTACACAATGGCTATGAAAAAGCCATGTGTTCACACATTTGCATTGATAGTATTTTGATACTATATCGTTAAAAGTCAAAGATATGCACGCATGATGTATGGTCCTAGCTCTACTCTACTAGCCAGCTAGTAGCCATTACATCACTACTGTTATCTCCAGCTTATAGATTCCTTGGAACATTTATTTTTTTTTCCAGAAACTCCCAGAGAGGCCATCAGCTCATCTCACACTAAACCGACCAGACGATTGTACAAGCTTGCCTTGCTCCCTTGTCAAAAAAAAAAAAAAAAAAAAAAAAAAAAAAAAAAAAAAAAGCTTGCCTTGCTCGAAATAAAGTACATGAATTCCGTGCTATAGGTAGACCCGGACCCGTTATGGAAACCCAACCCATGAGCCCAAGAGCAGCCCTGCATACACTCTATAAAAGGCTGCCACCCCCGTGCTCCCAAACCATCAGTCGTCCATACTCATCGATCGATCTCCACGTCCATTATCCACAGCTAGCAGCTTGTTGACACATACAGAGAGAGACAGAGACATAGAGATCAGGTCAAGAGAGATAGAGGTCGAGAGAGAGACAGAGTTTGCTTCTTATTGCATTGGACACAAAGTAGCCGTTCGAAAAACCAAGCCAAGCCAAGCCAAGGCCAAAGCAACGCAAAGAGATTATGGATCGCGTGATGAAGATCGCGTCGGAGCGTGCGGTGGTTGTGTTCACGCTGAGCACCTGCTGCATGTGCCACACGGTGACGCGTCTGATGGCGGACCTGAGCGTGAACGCGCTGGTGCACGAGCTGGACAGCGACCCCAGGGGCAAGGACATGGAGCGCGCCCTGCACAAGATGCTCGGCGGCGGCAGGGGCCCGGCCGTCCCCGCCGTCTTCATCGGCGGCGAGCTCGTCGGCGGTACCAACCGGGTCATGTCGCTCCACCTCGCCGGCGAGCTCGTGCCCATGCTCAAGAGCGCCGGTGCGCTCTGGTTGTAGACACCAGCTGTGCATGGCTAACTCCGGCATGCGCGCGAGGGAAAAATAAATAATAAAGAGACTAAGACAAAGGGCAGGTTAGTAGTGTGTGTGTTCGTGTCAAGGGCAGGTTTTTTCCCGTCCTGTTCTTCTGAGTTCTGACAGGAATAAAAAAGGCAAACGGGCTTGCTAGCTTCATGCATGCCTTAGCTTGGATAGGAGCTAGTGAGCGAGAGAGATGACGGCCTAGCTATGTAATTTGCACTCCTCTTCTTTTTGATGTTTTTGTTGTAATAACTTTGCAATGGCGGTACTTGCGTGTGTACTGATCCATGCATGCATCCCACTTTTACCACGGGCTTATGGATATCAATATATATGTATATCATCAGAGTTTATAAGTAACCGTAACCAGTATGATGTGCATGTGTTTAGTCCATCTTCCGCGCTGAGTTTGACCTGGCTAATGTCATGGTTGTTTTTGGTTTTTGTACCACAAGTTTGACTCGATTTATAGAAAATACGTACAACATTTATATTTCTAAATAAATTTATTAAAAAACTAGCGATACTAATTATGTAACATAAATATTAATATTTTTAATATATATTTTATCCAAGGCGTTACTCGTGAAGCGAAAGCGACATACATTTTGGGACGGAGGAAGTAATAATAGAAATGTTGTTTGGGTTACATCAGGCTTGGAACATATATACACAATGTATCAAATTATACATCATTACAGAGATATATAAGTCCATAAAACAAATCCAACCACAATGACATATGTTTGAGAACCCAAACAAACATACAATCGACCATAATGAAACCAACATCACTAGGGGTGAAGAACATTGGCACCTTGATTAGATAATGCAATGGGTCGCTAACTCGCCATTAAGATTCTGGACTTGGTCCATAATAAAATTGGCAATCTCTTCTTGCAATCGAGACATCTCATCTGTCAACTCTGCTATACTTGACCCTGGCTTCTACAACACAAGAAAAAGGTGAAACACAGTTAATACATGCATGGCTATACACTCAAACTAGGTCGTTAGGTCGGTGGTGGCTATGTGCTACAACATACATGATGGATGAGGGTGCATATGTAATGCATGACATAGAACTTGCATAGATCATTGCCCAAGGGCGAGTGTTGCGATCGAATCGGCCTCATGTACAATGAAACCAAAACTCCAAAGTGATCAATATTCCTTGTTCCTTTTCTTGTACTTCTCCAAGAACTCATATGTGACAGATAAGAGGGGTTGGATATGCTCACATTGTCTACTTCCAGAGTCAAATGGTGAGAGTGCATTTCTTTAGGTTGATGTCAAGGACATAATGTTTGATGCATTTACAATGCCCCATGGAAAATTAGGCTCAACCCTAAAATATGTAATGGATTATAAAATTAGGAATTCACAACACAAATGCAGTTGTAGACTAAAAGTATAGAGGATTTGACAACACAACAGTGATAGTGCCTCCAGGCACATCACGGTTCATGGCTCAAACCGATAATGATAGCACAATCCGACAGTGATGTTCGGCTCTTCACTATCGGTTTAAGTTATGAACCTGCAGTGATATTGGGTCATCAGTACCGATTTTAGCCATGAACTGACACTAATGCTATCACTGTCGGTTCGTGGCTTGATATGCAAGAAAATTCATAATTTTCTCATTTGATGTTCAACGAAGATGAACTTTATATCACAATTGTAGTATTCGACGAGAACTATAATTTTATAGTTCAAATTGTTTTAATTTGAGATTGTTTAGATATCCACATATTTTTTAGAACTTAAAATTGTCAAATGGCCTCGAGATGAAAAAAAAAAGCCCTACACAAAAGTTGTAGATCTCAAAAAGTTATGCAACTTTGATGATGATAACTTTTTAATTTGAAATCGTTTACTACTTCCAAATGATGTTTAAAAAGTTAGTTTCAAAATATTTAAATACTCTAATTTCTATTTCTAATCTATTGCTAAAACTTGCAACTAGTTTTTCTCACTCGAACTAACTTCAAATGTTATGGTTTTTTCTAATTTTTTTTTAAAAATCATGGTCTGTAAGTTTTATGTTCTTACTGATATTATTTTAGTCATGTTTTCTTGTGAACATTTCAAATTTTAAATTTTAAAAATGACAAGTTCCAAATAACATTTTGAAACATCAAATCATTTTGGTTGAAGAAGTCATGAACATAAAAGTTGTAGACCTTATCAAAATTTACAATTCTTATTTTGATCATTTTTTCATATGATAAAGTGAAAGTAACTTTGTTTACAAAATTTACATATCTCTCTTATAGTTTAGGGAAACTCTATGAAACCATATGACAGGTATGTAAAATTTATGAACAAGGATACTATCGCTTCGTCGATGAACAAGTAACCAAAATAATAGTTGTAGATATTGAAAAGTTATAAAATTTTGTAGTTGGCAAATTTTTGATTTGAAATCATCTTGTCATAGAAAAGTACTTTTGAATTTTCTAAAATTTAAAATTCAAATTTATCGATGACCTCGATGGAAAACAACCAAAATAAGAGTTGTAGATCTAAAAAAGCTATGAAATTTAGTTAATAATTTTTTGATTTGAGACCATTTTGTTGTGCAAAACTATGTTGGAATTTCTCAAATTTGAAATTTAAATTTTGTGAACGACCTCGGATGGAGAAACTACCCAAATAAAACTTGTAGATCTCAAAAACTTATGAAACTTTGTATTTGATAACTTTTTGATTTGAGTTCTTTTAGGGCCTCAACCAATTAATTTACACTCGGTTTAGTATAATATGTGGGGGTCAACCGAAATGGAATATAGACACAAGTGAGTGTGAGGTGTAGTGGTAGAGGAGGTTCCACGTGAGAGAGAAGTCATGGGTTCGAACCCTTGTGGCCGTGAAGTCCAAAAAAATGTTGTGACTTGCGAACTTAACGAGCGGCCTATTCGTTGACCGGTGGGGGCCTTTTCCCTTTTTTTAGAAGTTTTGCTACTTTTTGACATTTTTCTAATTATTTTTTTGGGAATTACTTAAAACCCACATCACTATCGGTTTTAAGAACCGGCAATGATATGAATGTCATATCACTATGTATGGTACTGGTAGTTCAAAATCCAGCAGTGACGAGGGGTTTTGAACTGATAGTGGTATGACGAACTGGGGTAGTGTTTGTCTCGTTGGACAAGCAAGACCTTTGCCAATTCATCAATGGCGCTATTGCCCAGTATTTTCTTCTCTCTATACATCATTGGGTTCAAAAAGCCTATGTTAACCCCGCATTTGCATGCCTCCATCTTACAAAACAATGTGTAGTTAAACATTCTAGTTGTGCTGTAAAATGCTTTTAGATTTTTTCAAATGGCATTGGACATTGACATGATCTATACCAAAGTTGTAGTTGCCAACAAAAAAATTCATGCTTCACTTCGAATATACTGAAAAACAGGTGCTCAATTATTTCATTTTCATTGCAAATTCAAAGCTCATCTCTCCTCTCCTTGCCATTTTCTTCTCACTGATTGTCCTAAGTGAAAATAATTGCATTATTAAATAAATATTTTTAGCTCAAAATTCATTTGCGTAGCTTAATCCATTGGCTCATATTGCCGGTACTCCTTCCTATAATATAACGAATCTAGAGTTCTAAATTTATACCATAATCCTCCTTTCTTTTTGGCAGAAAATATTGACATTCCTTTTGAACCTAGCGTCATCTAGAACAACCATTATTAATTAAGAAAAATAACAACTAAACCACTCGTTTCCATCCTAATTAGTGAGGGGGGCAAAATGGTCTTTTATAAGCTTTATTTATTTTTACTTTGTTTAAAACTTTTGGATTCCTTATTTACACGACAGACAAGGTAATTCCTTATCAATACACATGCAAACAGTACAGAATTAGGCAATTAAGATGCCCAATTATAGCAACTCCAACAAGAGCCCTCAAATCCTCCTCATTTATGAGTGCCTAATATTTTTGCTTCTGCTCGAGCAGGAGCCCCAAATCAGTCTTCAAATCCTTTTTGAGACATTAACACTGGAGATCCACTCATCATTCTTTGTTCTTCCCATCCTTAATGTCATCAACGTGTGGATGGGCCTGTCACTATCACGGTGGTCCCTAAAGTTGGAGGCGATTGCCAGAGTTGTTGCCTAAGGTAGGTCCAGGGGCTAGGAAAGACATGGTAATCTAGCAGGTGGAGGAGCTGGTGATGGCCACAACCTGACTGGGTAGGCACCAGGAGGCCACAAAGGATGTTGTGTTGGGGCTAAGGCAGGAGCTTGGTGGCCATCGATGCCATGCTACGCGAAGGGCATGAAGACAGAGAGCGTCGTTACCTCCTACCACTCCTAATATATGCAGGGAGCATTGGGTTGTCACGATACGCGTAGCCAAGGGGATACGTAGAAGCCGCACGACGAAGAAAGAAGCCACTGGTGAGCTATGGGATCGCACAAGAGGAAAACTGTTGGCGCACGCCAGAAGATAAAGGTCATGGGCGGGCAGAAAAAAATAGTTGCCAACTGCCTTTTGAGGGCTCGGCCTAGAGCGGCCCTAGGAATGAGGGTCCGAGAGGAGATTTGAGGGGCCCTTCAAATTTTAGGGCTCTATTAGGGCTATGCGGGAATGAATATTCTTCTTAGCCCCTAGTCTTCAAAAGTAGGATGGGAGCTTAAGTTAGGTTCTATTGAAGTTGCTCTTAGCATATGTTAAAATAGTGGATCGTGTAAGATATAATTTAGCCACCATATTTTATTAAAAAATCCTAATTAGAAGATATGTTTTGTAAAACAATTTAACGGAAAAGAAAATAAAAGATAGAGACAGTGTTATGTCTTATATACTACTTCTCATTTTGAGCGAACAATATGCATACGGGTCGAACGAAGATATATCCTTATGCCCATTGCCTGCCGGTATCTCTCTATAGATATCTCAGCGAATCGACCTCTGTCCTCTCTCTATCTCATATTCTCATATATACAAGCATCCACCATTCTCCACTTCCTCTATAGGATTCGGATGCACGCTATAAAAAGGGCCTCACAGCCTGCACTCGCAAAGCACACAACAAACACTTCACATACACAGCCACACACACATAGAGCTCAGTGTTCGCAAGGCAGCTCGACCAAGAAGCGAGCCATGGCAGAGAGGGTGTCAAGACTGTCGACGGAGAAGGCGGTGGTGATCTTCACGACGAGCCAGTGCCCTATGTGCCACACGGTGTCGAGCCTCTTCTACGAGCTCGGCGTGTGCGCGGCGGTGCACGAGCTTGACAAGGACCCGCGCGGCCGCGAGATGGAGCGCGACCTCGCCCGCCGCCTCGGACGTGCACCCCCCGTCCCCGCCGTCTTTATCAGCGGCAAGCTCGTCGGCTCAACCGACAAGATCATGTCGCTGCACCTCGCCGGCAAGCTCGTGCCCATGCTCAAGGGTGCCGGCGCCATATGGCTCTGAACCATATGCATCCGTCCATCCCCATCCAATCCATCCAAATTACTCGCCCTCGAACCCCCAATTTTGCTGGGTTTACATATATGAATTTGCGGCTTGGATGCACGCAATTAATCGAGCTATGTAGTGTGTGCTCACATGTATGATTGAGGTACCTATCTTGACCGTCTGATACTCTGATAACAAGGCAAGGACGGCTACGATTTTCACCGGTGCTGGCCAAATTCTTAAGTCAAATAGGCAAATATATACATAATAGTTTCCAAGAAGAATATATGATGGAGGTTTTGTATTGCGGCTTGTGGAACCACTAGCTGGGCTAAGAGGGTGAGGAATGGCTATCTAATCCATGCATGACTTGGAATGCAAATGGACATGTGTAACTTTCCCCTTCCTGTTTTTTCAATGAGACGCCATTTTTGAATTACCAAAACCCAGACATATATATCAGTGCTCAGAAACAATTTTTAGAAATGCCTTTCATTTAGCCAGAGGTGGCTCTATCAAGAATCGCCTCTAGAAATGGTATATAAGATGGCCTACATATATATATATATATATAAATCCATTTTTAAAGAAGGGTGGAATTTCCAGCTGCCTTTAGAAATGATGAAATGAAGTCATTTGTAGAGATGGCTAGAAATTACACCAATCAAGGACTGGATTTATCGAGACAGTTAATAATTTAGTCTACCTCTAGAATAGGTGCAACAAAGTAAAATTCATATCCTTTTCAAATTAAGTTGGATGGATATAAACTCTATATAAATTTATAGTACCTCATGAGATCCGCAACTTTTGTAGTTCAAATTATTTGTCCAAGAAATTTTGTTTTAAGTGTTCACAATTTTAAACTGACCTAGGATGGAGAAACTACCTAAACCAAAGTTGTAGTACCAAATAGACCTACAACTTTGCAATTGACTACTCATTTTAAACTATTTAGGGTTGAGAAATTCTATCTTAAGATTAATAGTATGTTAAAATTCATTTTTTATTTTTCAAATGACTTTAGATGGAGAAACAATCTAAACAAAAGTTATAGTACTCAAAAAGATCTACAACTTTGTAGTCGAGGATTTTTCATTAAGAGTTATTTGGAGTCCAGAAATTCTATTTTAAATGCAAATATTTGAAATTCATATTTTTTGGAACATTGAAGTTACCTTGGATAGAGAAACTATAGTACTTGAAGAGATCTAAAACCTTTTGGTTGAATTTTTTTTTTTTGAATTTATTTTGGTCTCAAATATGCATCATAATATTTGTTAAAGCGAATGCAAAAGGATTTTATCACCACATGTTATTTTGAGGTGGAGTGGTAAGAAAGGAATGCCAAGGCTTGAGATTTTGAGTTGAATTTCTCATGGACGGTTATGTTAAGACAACCTCCCAAAAAAATATAGATATTTGTTGGCAGTTATGGAAATAAGCCGCCCGTCCCTCTAAATTTAATTTCTCAGACTGGTTGCTTATATCAACCACCAATAGAAAGTTCTAGAAATGGTTGACCTAGTCAACCATAAAAATAGCCCCAAAAGAAATAAATTCACATCATACTTTTCCAAATGAAGACAAATGAAGATCAAGTTTATATAAAAATTATTTAGAATGATGAGATCTAAAGTTTGTAGTTGAAGAATCTTTCATTTGAGGTTGTTTAAGTTCTCAGATATATATTAAGTTCATATATAAAATTTAAATATTAAGCTTTTTATTTTTTTTCAAATGATCTTAAACAAAGACACGCCTTATCGATGGGACCTATTCTTTTTAGTTGAAAAACTTTTGCATTTATAAAATCTTTTAGAAGCCAAAATATTTAATATAAATTTGTATATGCTAATACAAAATAATAAAAACATCATATGCCTAGTCATAAGTGACTGTGTGGTGTGATGGTTGAAGTTGGAGCAACCCTTGAGCATAATAAAATACTAGGAGAATTCCCAGCGCGTTGCTGCGGGTATGTAAGGAAAAATACGAATAAATTTGATTATCTGATAGCTTCACTATAAAAGTGAAATAAGTAGGGAAGTTGGATAGACATGAGAATTTGATGTTGGATGGAGTCACTATAAAAGTGGCTTGGTGCATTAAAGGAACCAAGTGGAGGACAACACGATGCCTCTTGATGGCTTGGTGGCTTGGCAACAAATGTAATCAAGTGTTTGGTGCACTTAGTGACAATACGATGCCTCTTGATCGCTTGGTGGCTTGGCAACAAATGCAATTAAGTGTTTGATGCACTTGGTGACTTAGTGGGGCCCTCGTGATGATGTGAAAATCGCAGGGAAATATGCTAGTGGGGTTTTCTATATAAGAGTTATAGATTTTTCTTTTTTTAATAATTTTAGAAATTCTTAAAATATTTTAGAAGCGGGAAATCATTTTTATGGGTGGTTGACCTAAAACCGCCGCTAAAAATAGACTTTTATGTACAGTTTGAAAATCGTACCTAGAAATACCTAACGTTTGTAATCATTGGTGTTAATAACGGTTTTGAAGAGCAATCTTACTCCTAAAAAGACCCGGATGTTATCGTCACCGCTAAACTAATCCGTCCGCCCGGCTAATAATAGCCTCCCACATCACTAATCCATCCGCCCGGCCACGGAACTGCCGCCCGCCCGGCGATCTCGCTCCCCTGCATGATACTCTCCCGTGCTCTCTCCCCCTCCCGCACTATCCAAAGATCCCTCCCGCAAAAGAAAACCAGCGGCACTCCTAGGCTCCGTGAAAGTCGACCCCGTCCCGGCACTCCCTCGCTCTTCTGAGAAAAGGAAACCGGCGCTCCCTCGCTCCCCCGTCGCTACAGCACGTCGCGCCGCCGCCGCCCGCGTCTGTCGTGCCCTCGTGCCCGCGTACTTTGTGCCCAACGTTGAGTGCAATGGAAGCCCCATCCATGAGATCAACTCAGTGCGCCGCCGTTGACCATGCCAGCGTCTGTCATGGTCATGACCAACGTCGGGGAGGCGCAGCGCGGTCGGCGGCATAGGCGGTGTGGCGTTCTCGGCGGCGGAGGAGTCTGTTGACGCCGAAAGTGATCCGGCGCCAAACACACCACACGTGGGCTTTAGACGCCCTCGAGGTAGCCCTATGTGACCTACAAACAAGGCAACCACGCAGCGTAACCGGCAAGAACCGATCTAGATACCGGTAAGCCGATGTAGAGCTCGTGGATGGCTCCCGAACTCGCTCCCGGAAGGATCCGTCAGGGATGAGCACGTGGAGGATCTCCTTGGACCAGTGGATGGCGCCTAGGATGCCAACGAAACTCGCGGAGAGAGCCGCCGGACAGCAACTAGAGGGGTTGAGGAGAGAATTAGGGCAAAATGAGATAGATTCGTTGTGTTTTGTGTTTCGATTGACAGATGAGATCAATCGGCCGTGATCCTCTCATATATATAGAGGGGGGTGGTCTTATCCCGGTAGGAAACATCTCCAAACCTTGTACGACAAGTTTTCCACGTCAAAACTTCCCAAAAACGCGACTTGAAAAAGAGTCGGTCACGCTCGACACGCGTCGGACGCGTCCGACGCCTTTGGACGCGCGTCTAGCACTCGCTCGCACACGTGATACTCTTTGTACCGCGTCCGACACGCGCCGGACGCGTCTGACGCGTGCGTCCGGTGCTGTGTCATGCGTGGCCCCGCCCGTGGCGCGTCCGTCGGACGCGTCCGGCGCTTTGAGCCGCGTCCGGCACCTCCGCGTTCGGCGCCCGAGGCCGCAGCTAGACCTTACTGGGGAGCGTCTGGCGCTCGACAGACGCATCCAGCGGTCCCCAAGCCGTGCGTCCGGCGCTTAGGGCTGGCTCGGCCGCCTCTGGACCGCGTCCGACGCGCGCCGGTGCGTCCGGCGCTTGTTTCGCGTGCTGAAATCGTCCGCCTTCCCGAACTGAAGCGTTGACCCTTCCCTAGACAATTTTGAGCGTCAACACATGCCTCCCTATTTTTAGGTAAATTTGTCGATGAACCTGAAAATACTCCTTGATGTGTAACCAACTAGCAACGATACCCATCACATCGGCTAGCCGGCGACTAAGGGCGATGTATGCATCGGCCATTCTTGTTCTAAGTGCGATACATGTATCGGCCATTGTTTGAGAGAGCACTAGGCTTCTTGCCAAACACTTAGAAAGTATTTTTTAAGATACCTTCCATTGATTGCTTTTCGAGACGCTCCTTTTTCATTGTCTCTAGCACATAGGAATTTCCAGGCACCACCTTGATCACTCTTAAAGGACTCTCCCAATTAGGAGACCACTTGCCAAATTGATTGCTCCTCGATCCAATAGGTAGTATGGTTTTCCACACTAAATCTCCCACTTGGAATGATTTGCCTCTCACCTTCTTGTTATAGGCCCGTGCAACACGCATCTTGTCTTTCTCAATCTCCTTAAGAGCTTGCAATCTCTTGTCGGTCACTTCATCTATGTTGTCCATCATGAGATCATGGTACACCACTGGGGATAGGTCATTTTTTTAGCAAATCTGAATGCACCCAAGTTCACTTCAACGGGCAACATAGCTTCTTGACCATAAACTAATTCAAAAGGAGTAACTTTTGTAGCACCATGCTTTGATATGCGATACTCCCAGAAAGCTTCCGACAAGACTTCATACCACTTCCTTGGAGTCTCTTCAATGTTCTTCTTAATGAGCTTGATCAAGGTCTTGTTACTAGCTTCAGCTTGGCCATTAGCTTGAGCATAGTATGGAGATGAATGAACAACCTTAATTTTATAAGATTCGTCAAAAGTCCTCACTTCTTTGGACATAAAAGATGATCCTTGATCCGTATGCAATGATTGAGGTATGCCGAATCTATGAATTATGTTTTCTCTAAGAAATTCAATCACCTCCGTGTGCGTCATATTCTTCAAAGGGACTGTCTCACATCATTTAGTGAAATAATCCGTAGCAACTAAGACAAATCTATGCCCCTTTGAAGATGAGGGATGTATTTGGCCAATGAAATCAAGCCCCCAACCTCTGAATGGCCACGGCTTCATGATAGGATGAACTTCCGAAGTAGGCACCATCTGAATATTACCGAACTGTTGGCATTCTTCATATCCTTTGTAGTAGCGAAAGCAATCGGCTATCATAGTAGGCCAATAAAAACCAGCCCTTCTCAATGACCACTTCATCTTTGGAGCCGATTGATGCGTACCACACACTCCTTCATGGACTTCTCCCATAGCCACTCTTGCTTGATCAGTCCCTAAGCACTTTAGTAACAAACCATCGGCTGTCCTCCTATAGAGCTCATCATGTTGCACTGTAATTTTGAACGCAAGCCGCCGGATGGCTTTGTCAACTTTGGTATTAGGATCCTACAAATAAGTTATCAAGGGAGTCCTCCAATCCTCCAAATCGGTACTATGATTACTAGAATCTGAACTAGACTGATTTGGGACATTATCAGTGGCATATGCCCCAGAAGAATTGGTTAATCCGACAATTACGGTCGGTTGATCCAATTCACTTGTTCCTGCACAACAAAGATTGATATCCTCATGCATCGGCTTATTTTGTATGTGAAAGTTACGCTTACCAACATCAAAGCTAGATGCTTGTTGAGCTAGCATGTTAGCCTTTTGATTTTCATGTCTAGGAATATGCCGAATCTTAAATTCAGCAAGCTTGAAAATAAAATTAAGACAAGAATCAAGGCAAGAACGAAGTGATCCATCTAGATATTGGAATTCCCCATTAACTTGCTGTGCTACTAGCAATGAATCACCATAAGCCTCAACATGCTGCACCTCCATGGAAGTTAACATGATCAATCCGAATAGCAAAGCTTGATATTCGGCTTGATTGTTAGTACAATAAAAATCTAATCGGCTAGACATCTCGGTCACAAGGCCATTAGGAGAGATTAAAACAATGCCAACACCTTGACCGTTATTGCATACCGATTCATCAAAATAAAGTTTCCATGGAACAGCAGTAATGTAATTGACTTCATCATCAAGGTTTATGCTACGCTCAATAATAAAATCAGCAAGTACTTTACCTTTGATTGCTCGTAATGGCTCAAAGACCAAATCATATTCAATTAAAGAGTATGCCCACTTGCCTAACCTCCCACTGAGGATTGGCCGATGTAACATGTGTTTAATAATATCAGCCTGGCATGCTACAACACATATACTTGGCAACAAATAATGTCTCATCTTTTGGCATGCAAAGTACAGTGACAAGCATAATTTCTCAATATGGGCATACCTTGTCTTAGGATCAAGAAGACGACGACCAAGATAAGCAATAACATACTCCTTCCCTTCATCTTCTTGAGTCATAACAGCCCCAATAACCTTATCTTCGGCAGCAATATAAAGTTTGAACGGAACTCCTCTTCTAGGTGCGCGAAGAACGGGCGGTGATGACAAATACTCCTTTATCTTCTCAAATGCATTTTGTTGGCTTGCCCCCCAAGTGAATTCAGATTCATCCTTCAACTTGAGTATAGGAGTAAAAGGAATAATTTTCCCAGATAAGTTAGCAATAAATCTTCTCAAGTAGTTCACCTTTCCTAGGAATTTCTGCATGTCTTTCTTGCATGTAGGTGGCTGAACTTTTTGATCTTCTCAATCCTCTTGGGATCAACCTCTATGCCTTTGTCATGGATAATAAATCCTAAGAACTTCCCAAATCGATACTCCAAAAGCACATTTGAGTGGATTCATCTTCAAACCATAACGGTGCATAAATCGGCTAAATGAGATTTATGGGCAGCCGATTTGATTACAATATCATCAATGTATACCTCCATGATCACCCCAATTAGATCATGAAAAATCAGATTCATAGCTCTTTGATAGGTTGCACCCGCGCGTTCTTCAACCCAAAAGTCATCACAATCCACTCAAACAAGACGACAAAGCCCGGACAAATGAAAGTTGTCTTTGATGTATCCTCTTCCGCCATGAAAATCTGATTATATCCCGCATTACCATCAAAAAAGCTAATCATCTTGTGTCTAGAAGCATCATTGATTAACATATCGGCTATAGGCATAGGATATTCATCTTTGGGGGTGGCTCTATTCAAATCTCTGAAATCAACACGCACTCTAATTTTACGGGTACCGGCATAATATTAGAGACCCACTCCGCATATTGGCATGGACGTATGAATTCAGCTTGCAACAACCTATTGATCGCCTCCTTTATTCGGTCATGGATGGCTGAATTGAAGCGCCTTGGATGTTGCTTGACAGGCTTGAATCCATCTTTAATAAGGAGCCGATGCTCAACAAGATCTCGACTTAATCCCGGCATTTCAATGTAGTTCCATGCAAAACAATCAACGTATTCCCTAAGAAGCGCGATTAATTCAGCTTTATAATCGGCTTTCAAGTTTTGATTCACAAACGTCGGCCATGGCGTAGTGCCATCCCCAATATCAACTTGTTCTAAAGGGTCGACCAACGTGAAACCTTGGCCCAACTTATTGAGCTCATCAAAGTCGTCAATAGCTTCACAAGCATCGGTCTTTTCAAATTCGATATTGTTCTAAACGATGCTTCAACTATTCATGATTATCCATTACAAGATTGTATTGAGCTGATTGTCAATCGGCTTGAGAGATACGGGACGAAGCTACCCTTGGTGTAATCTACATAATCATAAGTAGAAAGATCTCTACCTGACAAGCAACCAAAGGTGCCATGCCCCCCGGGCTCGGATGAATCGGCAATAGCAACTTGAGCCGATGAATCCGCATGGACAATCTCAATTGCATCGCCGTTCCACTGGATGAGATGTTGGTGAAGACTGGAAGGCACGCACTCATTGGCATGTATCCAATCGTGCCCAAGAATTGCATTGTAGCTTCCCTTGATGTCGGCGACGAAGAAAGAAGTAGCCAAAGTCTTGCTCCCGATGGTTAACTCAACGTTAGCAATACCTTTGGCCGAAATTGGAGCATCTCCGCCAACTCCAGTGATGGTCATGTTGGTCTTGATCAACTCCTCCTCCTTGATCCCGAGCTTGCGACATAGCGTGTAAGGCATGACATTAACAATTGCACCGCTGTCCACTAGCATGCTGTGCACCGGAGTTCCGTTGATGTATCCCTTCAAGTTCAAAGGCCGAAGATGATCCACTCGGGTCTTTGGCTTCTTGAACACGACATCCTCCACTGCAAACACCAACTCTGCTGCTGGTGGCTCCTCCTCATCATGATGAATCACATAGTAATCCGAAGACAGATATACTACATTGATCCGCTCCGAAGACGGCTCATAGTCCACCATCTCATCATCTTGTTCCTTCGGAACTTCCATACCTACAGCATCGGCCACCACAGCAGCAAACTCTTTGGGATTCTCCCCAAGGTCCTCGGAAACTGCCGGAATCGGTGTGGACACCTCGGAAGGAACCACAACCGATTCAACGATTGCTAGAGCAGTAGAACTAGCATCCACCGGCTTAGCCGATTCTTCAATCGGCTTGAACAGTTCTTCCATCACCACGGCTCAACCGGCGCCGCCGGCTTTGCCGACTCCAAAGTTGGCTTGGCCGGCGCTATCTCCATAGCAGCGCTGTTGTTCCCCTTTGGCAAGACCTCTTGTTGATTCTCAAGGGCTTGCTTCTTCAACTTCCTTGCTCGAGCACGCTGCAACTTCCTCTTTTGAGTCTTATCCAAGTTAGGTGGGCACCACTTGGGCTGCATATACTTTGGATCTCTTGGCGGCTTTTCTTTCACCTCTTCTCCAGCAACTCGCTTAGGATTTTCAGCTTCCTTCTTTGCTGGATTTTTGCTTTCAACCACAATCGGTTCATTGCCGGCAACCACAGGAGCCGGCATTGATCTGATAATGATGCTAGGTGATGGAATACTCTTTGGAGCAGGCTTCTCAAGCACTTGAACCTTCTTTGGGATGTAAGCTTGCTGTACAGGTGCCTTGATTGCCTTTTCTTGACTTGTCCTACTAGAGCTCGATTGAAACTCCAGTCGGCTGGAGATAGGACGCCTTGCATTGTCCTCCAGCCTCTGGTGAACTGGGATGCGAGCTGTTGGATATGGTACCCACACACCTTGGGCGCCCTACTGTGGCAAAGGCAATACCGATGGAGCTTGAGTAACCGATGGTCCCCAACGAGATGGACGAGAACGAACAATGTGCATAGAAGGACCAGCTGGTGAAGCTACACTCTTTTACTTCTTATCTTCAATTTCCCGCTTAGGAGGTGTAGACTCTCTTTTTTTAATGGCCGATTCTTGGAATCGGCCTTTTGTTGCTTGTACTTTGCCATAAGTCGGTCAAAAGTACAAAGTGGCTTCACCACGAATTTCTTAGCTTTTTGCTCTTGCTCCTTCCACACTCCTATCTCCGGTTTGTGTGGTATAAATGTGTGGGTCACATGAATGCCGGAAGCGATGGAGCTTTCTGGAGGTTGAGAGTCGGTTTGACCGATTGTAACAATCGATTTAACCGACTTCGAAGTGCCGGAGATGTTGTCGGCTTGGTCCCTTTGTGGCGTCACCTTAGCTGAAATAGATGGGTCGGCTTGGCCGACCGGGAGGGGCCGGGCCGGCCTTTGCCGCGCCGCTTGGGTCTCATACCACCATTGCCTCCGTAATGCTTCCACCGAACTAGCAAGGTGATTGTAAGCTTGCTCTTGCCTTGATCATCTTTCTCAAGTGTCACTTGCCGCCCCGAATTCTTTTGGACATTCGGTGCGGGACATGTTTCGCCGATAATAACATTCTTGCCTTTAGCTTTATCGGCTTGATCGACGAATCAAGATAGGTGGTCTTCCCCGCTTCAATGGTATTGGTAGGAAAAGGATTCCTCTTGATCTCCATATCAGCAAGGCTCAATCGTCCCTCATTAAGGGTTGATTGTATCTGTTGACGAAAATAGTTACAATCATTAGTTGCATGAGAATAAGAATTATGATATTTGCAATAAGCTCTCTTCTTAATCTCATCTACGGAAGGCATTGTGTAATTGATTCTAATATGTCCGATTTTAAGTAACTCATCAAAAATTGGTCACATTTAGAAGTACCAAAAGTATACTTAACTTCCTCATTTCGATTCTTTTGAATTGACTTGAGAGAAGGACAAGAAATAAGTTTGTTTTCTCGCGGCCACCTAATTTCAGCAAAGATTGCACTCATGACTATCATCATCCAAACAATCTGAAAAAACATCAAAAGCATGCGTGTTCGAATGATGTGCCTTATATGTGTCACGAGAATCTTTAAGGCGCGTTTCCCAAAAAACGGCCCTCTACACAAGGTGATTGAAACTAGTAAATTGTACATTTTCTAGCTTATCACGAATTCTAGAGTGCAAACCATTAAAGCATATATCCACAAGATCTCTTTCAGAAATATTAAGATAAAAACACTTGTTTTTAATCTCTCGTAACTCTATTAAAGAAATCTACAAAGCAGATTCATCAAGCATTTGCCTAATAGCAGTAAGGTGTGCCAGTCTAGTTTCTTGGGTTCCAGTGTAAAAATGACTAAAACTTTTCTTCTAATTGAGCCCAAGAATTAATAGAACATGGTGCTAAAGAAGTAAACCATGAAAAAGCAGTACCAGTCAATGATAAAGGGAAATTACCAATTTTCATGTGTTCATAAGCACTAGCTTCCCCTAATTGAGCAAGATACATACTAACATGTTCCATGGTAGTCTTATTACCAACATCATTAAATTTATGAAAGTCAGGTACCTTCCATCCCTCGGGATTCTTCATGTAATCATATGCACAAGGGTATGGCTTGGTGTACATATTCTTAGCGGTTTTCAAGTGCACACCTAGACTTTCTTCGAGGGACTTAGTAAAATCCTCCTAAACTGATTCAACACATCGTTGAAATCATTAGAGGGAGGAGGAGAAGTATTGTTGCCATCAAGCATGGGATTCATGCTAGGAGACTTCGGTGGGTTGGGTAGAACATTGTTCCCCTCCGAAGCTCTTGATGCTCTATGATCGGTTCGCAATGGACCCGATTTTGGAGCACCCCCTGATGAACCAGCTCCAGCATGACCGGTTCCGGTAAACAGACCCGTTTGGAATTTGCTGGCTTCAGCAAAAGATGATTGGTTCTTGAAAGAACCTTGAGGCATACCAAATTCAGGTTGTTGCAAAACACCCGATTTATCTGAATCGTGTGCTTTGCCAGTTAGCTTAATGATCTTAGCCTCTAACAAATTATACGAATGTTGTATAGATGAAGTAAGTGCAGTATTTTGATCTAACAACATCTTAGCAACCTCAGCTGGAGTAATTAGACCATCATCGAATTTAGGGCCAGTTTCATCGTTTATCTGTTCTTCTGATGACATCTTGATATCCTCAATGCTTGGTTCCAGCTCCCGAGTCACCCGCTCATGATGATCTTTCACGCAGCCTCCCAAGAAGGCCTTAAAGCGTTCATCTTTGCATCAAGTTGAGCCTTCAACTCCGGAGATAGCTCGTCCAAGGAAGTAGGTCGAATGATGTTGCCGCCATGGACATCGCTCTTGTCCTGCGTTGAACCGTCACCCGCCATGTCACCATTTGAGGAAAACTTGAGCTTTCGCCTTGTCTTCCCCAGCGGAGTCGCCAAAAAGTATGTTGACGCCAAAAGTGATCCGGCGCCAAACACACCACACATGGGCTTTAGACACCCTCAAGGTAGCCCAAGTGACCTGCAAACAAGGCAACCACGCAGCGTAACCAACAAGAACCGATCTAGAGACCGGTAAGCCGATGTAGAAATCGTGGATGGCTGGAAAAGCTTCCGAACTCGCTCCCGGAAGGATCCATCAGGGATGCGCACGTGGATGATCTCCTAGGACCAGCGGATGGCGCCTAGGATGCCAACGGAACTCGTGGAGAGAGCCACCGGATAGCAACTAGAGGGGTTGAGGAGAGAATTAGGGCAAAAGGAGATAGATTCGTTGTGTTTTGTGTTTCGATTGATAGATGGGATCAATCAGCCGTGATCCTCTCATATATATAAAGGGGGTGGTCTTATCTCGGTAGAAAACATCTCCAAACCTTGTACGACAAGTTTCCCACATCAAAACTTCCCAAAAACATGACTTGAAACGGAGTCGGTCGCGCCCGACACGCGTCGGACGCGTCTGACGCCTTTGGACGCGCGTCCGGCACGGCGTCCGGTGCTCGCTCGGGCGCGTGATACTCTCTATACCGTGTCCAATACGCGCCGGATGCATCCGACGCGTGCGTCCGGTGCCGTGTCGCGCGTGGCCCCGCCCGTGGCGCATCCGTCGGATGCGTCCGGCGCTTTGAGCCGCGTCCGACGCCCGAGACCGCAGCTAGACCTTACTGGGGAGCATCCGGCGCTCGATGGACGCGTCCGGCGCTCCCCAGACCACGCGTCCGGCGCTCGGGGCTGGCTCAGCCGCCTCTGGACCACGTCCGGCGCGCGCCGGACGCGTCCGGCGCTGGTGGAGACAGCGTCCAGCGCTTGTTTCACGCGCCGAAATCGTCCGCCTTCCCAAACCGAAGCGTTGACCCTTCCCTAGACAATTTTGAGCGTTAACACATGCCCCTTTATTTTCAAAAATTTGTCGATGAACCTGAAAACACTCCTTGACCTGTAACCAACTAGCAACGATACCCATCACATCGGCTAGCCGGCGACTAAGGGCGATGTATACATCGACCATTCTTGTTCTAAGGGCGATACATGTATCGGCCATTGTTTGAGAGAGCACTAGGTTTCTTGCCAAACACTTGGAAAGTATTTTTTAAGATACCTTCCGCTGATTGCTTTTTTGAGACGCTCTTTTTTCATTGTCTCTAGCACATAGGAATTTCCAGGCACCACCTTGATCACTCTTAAAGGACCCTCTCAATTAGGAGACTACTTGCCAAATTGATTGCTCTTTGATTCAATAGGTAGTATGGTTTTTCACACTAAATCTCTCACTTGGAACGATTTGCCTCTCACCTTCTTGTTATAGGCCCTTGCAACACGCATCTTGTCTTTCTCAATCTCCTTAAGAGCTTGTAATCTCTTGTAGGTCACTTCATCTATGTTGTCCGTCATGAGATCATGGTATACCACTGAGAATAGGTCATTTTATTTAGCAAATCTGAATGCACCCATGTTTACTTCAACGGGCAACATAGCTTCTTGACCATAAACTAATTAAAAAGGAGTAACTTTTGTAGCACCATGCTTTGATATGCGATACGTCCACAAAGCTTCCGACAAGACTTCGTGCCAGTTCCAGCTTGATCAAGATCTTGTTACTAGTTTCAGCTTGGCCATTAGCTTGAGCATAGTATGAAGATGAATGAACAACCTTAATTTTATAAGATTCAGCAAAAGTCCTCACTTCTTTGGACATAAAAGGTTTTCCTTGATCCGTATGTAATGATTTAGGTATGCCGAATCTATAAATTATATTTTCTCTAAGAAATTCAATCACCTCCGTGTGCGTCATATTCTTCAAAGGGACTGACTCACACCGTTTAGTGAAATAATCTGTAGCAACTAAGACAAATCTGTGCCCCTTTGAAGATGAGGGATGTATTTGGCCAACGACGCTGCCGAGGCGTTCTGCTCCACCGTCGACACGGGTACGCTCCCGGCCTACACCCCTGCTGACCTCGATCACGATTTCGTGTTTGAGGATGTCGATCTCTCCGGAGACGCTGTCCTCCGTTTCTGGTGCGCAGGCGATCTTTTGCTAATCTTCAGTACCTCCATTTCTCGCCAGTAGTTTGACGACGCCTGCCAATCTCCGGAATCTTGATCAGCTCACAATCTCGGGAAGCTTGCTACCATCCAGGTATGTGTCTCAATCTTGATCTGAACTCTGTCAACCAAATCCTAAAGAATTTAGTTGTAGTAATGACACTGGTTATTAGTGTCCTCAAAAATGAGAAAGTGCTGTTCATAGTTAACATATAATCACCAGTTATCAATCGAAATTACCAATTCTACAGATGTTGCAAGTTTGTGTAAATTATGTAATGCTCTAATCGTTGTGTCGCTTGACAATATTTTGCTTCAAATCAACTTGATTTCTTTAGATTGACTACCCATTACATCGCTGTCACAATTACCATTATGTGTGTACGGAATGAACATAATAATTGTTTATGCACCCACAGTAACTGATGGCTTATTTTTGTTTTCTTATGCAGAGTTGTAAAGATTTTTGGTAGGGAGAAGAAGAAAGAACTAGCCACAACAGATAGTGTTCCCAGTGAGAATTGAACCTTAACTCCTGTCACAGTTGAGCGATGCGATTTTACCATCACTATTCCCCGTCTGCATGGATAACTTTCAGGTATGTATGCGCAGTTCAGTTACTGAATATGAACTATCAATTTGGGATGAAAAAACTGAAGGCACTTATCTTGCCCTTCTGCAAGAAAGGAAAGATTTTGATTTGAACTGCTTTCAGAGGAAACATGCTTCGAAATTCATTCTAAGTTGACAGCATCAAGAGATGCTGAAGTGTTCTTGGTGTGGGTGAACTATTCTGATTTTCATAGGAAGTATGCTTTAAGGAATAAAATGTGTATTGTTAGCTAAAGTTTCAATCCCTGAACAACAATTGCAGTCAATAGAATTCAGAGGTAACAAATTTCGATCTAACAAGGTCTTATTTGGAAATATTAATGCGAGCATGGTAAGTAATATTTTTTTGACAACTCATGCTAAGTAATATTAGATGATTCAAAAGATATAGTAACTTTTCAGGTCAACGAATACTAAGTAGTACATATACTGAGCAACAGGATCAGAACTTTGCCTACGGTTTGTTTCAATGAAGTACGGCAACGGGTTCAGAACCTGGCTCTGACATGCTTATAGTTCTGTACATCTTCTAACTATTAATGCTAAATATTCTCTACAAGAGAACTGTGGAAAGGGGATGCAGATATCGCAGTTGCTATATTTTTAAGCCCCTATTAGTCACGAGTTGAAAATTTTTGATTTTGTTCATGGTGTTCTTGGTGAGGCAGAGTGACAAGAAAAATTTCTTCTTTACATGTTGTGCACTATGGGTAATTGCTGGTTTAGGTGAAAGTGGAATGCTGCTTGAGAACGTTCTATCATCTTGATTGAAATCAGGGAACTTGCCCATGCTCTTGCTTGATATAACTACAGCTATTTCAGTACTGAATATTTCTCCAAAAAGATCGATATTTGCCCTGCTCTCAGGTTCTTTGCCGGCGTGTCAAATTCGGTTTTGCAACTTTAGTGTTTGAGGTCCTCGCCTACCACTGTTTCCTAACAACAAATTCATTTTTACAGTTTTTTTCTAAATCCCCAAAAGATGCAGGACAAGTCAGAGTGTTGCATCCGAAGAGAAACTGCATAGTGTTGAATGGAAGGCTTTAGTTCTATCAGGTCTTGAGTATTATATCGGCATGCATATGCATAATGATATTTTCACTTCTGTATAGATATGATTGATTGTGGTAATATCTAACATAGCTATTTGCTCCATACATTGTAATTTTCTAGCCTTCATTCAAATTATATAATACTGATGTTCCAAAAATCACGGTACTAAATTTTTCCGTTGCAATGCACGGGTATTTACCTAGTCTAAATAACAATTTTGACCGTCTCTATGTGCAGTAGCGGTAGATAATAATAGAACCACAATATTTCTATTTATATTCCCAATAACCTTCCTACATCTTTATCTCGTAGACTAGAGGTTTTCTGCGGGAGATCGGATTGGATTTATCAGCCTGGCTTATCAGGCATGATATATACTACAATAAAATAGCATTAGCCGGCTTATCAATCGCGGAAACCATCAACCGAGGAGGCCGGCCGGGTTGGATATGAAAAAGCAAGATCTCCTCCGTCGCATCCTGGAATCACACAGCACCTCATATACGATAAGGTCAAGCGGGTCATTCACAAAGCAGAAGCAGCTCAATCTGCTGAGAAAAGCCGCGTGCACAAGTTGGACAGATTCCGTACGCGTGCAACAGATAAGGCCGCGCTGTCTCGCTCTCAGTGACGATGCTATTCTGTGACCTGCTGTGGCCTGAGGGGATTGATCCCTGCTCCTCCTTTAAATCCCGGCTGGAATCGGTCCTCCATTGTATGATAAAAGCACTGGCCGTACAATACGGGTATTCGGTATTCCTTGTTCTTGTTGGTACTACTGCTCTCGTCCTATATCCTATGACACAGAGCATGCATTTTCTGAAGTGACCGGTGAGGTGTGCACGCGTACAGAGAGCAATGTATCTACTATATATGTCTATATATGTGTCATATGACTAATTAAGCGGCGAAATTTGCTGTGCTAGCTACGTATATATTTTTTTAAGGCAATGGCAGAAGCTCTGCCTTTCAGTTAAATGGGCAAACAAAATTAACAAGGGGAGTGTTAAAAGGGCACATGACAGGTTCCCCCAACCTACAAGAGCAAATAGGCACAGAGAACTTCAGTCTACACAAGGCTGAGTGACCATATATCTACGTATAATATAAAGAGGCAGCAGAGATCAGGTTATGGCAATGAGATGTAGAAAGGGAACTATAACCAATTTATTGATTTCCGATTCACGCATAAGAAGAATACCAGCAGAGGTCAGGTTATGGCATTCAAGTGAAGTATTATGGTGTTCTACTATAGGACATGGAGGCCAATGCAAAAAAAAAAAAAAAAAAAAAAAAAAAAAAAAAAAGGAGATGATCATATTCATTTTTATTCTTTTTTTTGCGAAAATATTCATTTTTATTTGGATTTATCTTCTTCCTCTTTTTGTTTGGATAATGCGGTTTTATCTTCTGAGATCGATTGATCAACTTGATCTATCCTTTTGGCGCATGCGATTTGCACAGGGCACACAGTACAGGTGGCATCTGTAATAACGGCGACACTGCCGGCCAAATCGTATCATCGTAAATATATTCTTTCTCTCCACCCCTCCCCCGCGTTATTTTCCCCAATTAATTAATACAAATGTTTTCTTCCAAACGATTGGTTGATTCTCTTGTGATCGATTTTATTTGTGAAGACAAAAAAGAGAGACACACTAGCTAGTGCCCTGGCCCTATCTATCTATCTCTGAAGAATGTTCCTTGTGTTTGCTTTCAGTCTATTCCGTTGCTGTACGTAGCTAGAACTAGCTACCTAGGCACATCTTCCGAGTTGACAAGGAATTGACACATATATAAGACTACCCGCACTCGTCGTACTCTAAATCCATCCTCTAAAAGGAACATTCTGTCCTGATTATCGAGATTCTCTCCTCCGTACCATTTTCTCCCACACCCATCCATCCTCTGTATCTCATCCTCTATATCAAATACCAGCAGCAGGGCCCACTTATCAGGATTTTTTTATTTTTCTCTCCCCCTCCCCGGTCACTCTCTCTCCTCCCTCCTCTCTCGCCCTTTCTCCCTGCTACTCCCGGCGGCTGCTCCACCGCGCCGGTCCCCTCTCTCCCTGCTACTCCACCGCACCGGCCCCTCCCTGCTCCTTCCGGCGGCCCTCCCGCCCGGCCCCGAGCTCCACCGCGCCCAGGCGCAGCCCCTGCTCCGTCCGCGGCCGAGGAGGATGGGAGCAGCACCGGCGTCGTTGTCGAGCGGCGGCGTGCAGGCTTGGCGGCGCGACGGGGCAAGCTCGGCAGCGGGGAGGCAGCGCGGCGGGTAGGCTCGGCGAAGGGGCCCGCTTCTCCCTCTCCCTTCCCTATGCCGCGCTCCTTGGCGACCACGCATGCCGACGCGCGCGCCGCGCTCCTGCCCGGCGCAGGCGGACGGGCGCGCGGAGGGCTGTTGCTTCCCCATCTCCATCTCCGGCGCACGTGGTGGCCGGCGAGCGCGAGCAGGCACAGCGGACGCCGGCGCGGCGGTAGACAAGCAGGGCGGGCGTGGGCGCGGCGTCGCGGTGGAGCAAGGCGGCCGGCGGATGCGGTCGGCGGCACCTCCATCTGCTTCTCTGCCTCGGCGGCCGGCAAGAGCGGCTCCCCCAGCGAATCCCCTGCTCGAGTTCCTGGCGTCGGGGACCGAGTTCGGCGGGCCACGACGACTCCGGCGCATCCATGGCCACTAGGGCCGGCCTCGGCGCGGGCACGAGGATGGCGGCGCAGACGCCGAGGGGAGCAGCGCCGGCAAACGGACATCGACCTCTCTCTCCTCCGCCGGAGCAAGTGCGGGCACGGGCGCGGCTCTCTCTCTCCCATCCGCCGAGCTGGCGCCACGCGAGCGGGTAGCGGGCGTCCGCTACGTCGCCAGATTTGGCAGACGTCGATCTCCACCTGTCATTTGCCGTTCCCGATGGCGTACCCGCTGCGGGGGATTTTCTGCTATCGCGGTACTGCAGGAGGCGGTTGCGGACGCCTCTGCGGGTAGTCGTTCATATTCCTGTAGCCTCTATATATGGGCCATATTAGATTAAATTAAATTTCATGTGTAATTTTTGTATAACGATGTGTACAGTTATTTCAAGAGTAGTCACAAAAAGAGGAAACGTACCACAAACGGGGTTTTAGTTGTAGGCCTGTAATTAGGTTTTTGGCATGAACTGAAGTTATGGTTTCTTTTTTTTTTTGAGTTTCAGAGCTTTCATTAGTTCATAACAGGATTACAATCCATGGCCGCAAGACCCGAGAGCCATTCCGGGATCTCGTCACGCCAAAACAAGGAGCGTTCAGTGGCTGACACCATACACGCACAGCAGTGAGCCACTGAATTAGCATCCCTACGCACCCATTCAATCTTAAACTCAATAAAACTGCTACCTAGCTCTGAAATATCGAAACACAGTCCTCCTATAGAGGATCTCACACCCGATCGTTCATCCAGCAGGGTCTTCAAGTTCTTGCAGTCGACCTCCAGGATCACCCGATCATAGCCCATCTCTGCTGCAAGTTCTAGCCCCTCCTTCGCAGCAAGTGCTTCTGCAGTGAGAGCATCAGAAACTCCCTCCATCCACCGTGCGCCACCCGAGCAGACACGGCCCAAGTGGTCACGAATCACCAAACCTGCAGAACCAGTGCAAGATCCGGCATCGAAGGCGGCATCAGTATTAACCTTCACCCATCCCAGGCTCGGTTGATTCCAGCGCTCCTTCGTAGCCGACTTTGTTGTCTGTTTGGACACTTTCAGGGAAGCCATGTCTTCGATCAGGGAGGAGATATACCTCGCTGTTGCTCCGGGCTCCCAAACCTTACGACCGTGCCGGCGTCGATTTCTCCCCGACCAAAGGGTCCATGCCTGTTGACGGTTGTTAATGATCAATTTTATATGTCAACCAGAGAGAGAAAGAGGGGTATAATCTGTTCACCACCATAAACTTAGGGTTTAAACCGACATTCCACAAGTTTTGGTGAATATGTGTTTTCATAGGGATTATCGGAAAATATCCAAGGAGGCCCACATGTCATGATTACATAGAGAGAAAGGCCGAACGGGTAAAATTGTATACCCTAGAAGACTCCGGAAGGCAAACCCCGGAAGCGGAGCCCCACTTTGCATAGGGGTGGGTCGGCCGACTCCGAGGGTGGGTCGGCCGACTCCCCACCTCCACCAATCGGGTGGAGGCTCACGGATCTCGCCTCCACCGACCTTGAGGAGCAATAATTATCGTCCATTTAGGTCGGTTTGATCCGATGGCCGTGGTGCATCCTAGGGGGCTATATATTCGAGCCCCGGCCCCTAGCCGAAACCCTAATTCATTCAAGAATTCATTATTCGTGAGGTAGCCATCAAGAAAGCCGGGGTTTAGAGAGATCTCTCCACCGTAGAATTAGAATAGCTACTCTAGTTCTTCAAGTTCTACATAGGTTTAGATAGAGGAAGAATCGGGCGCATGTGCTCGGAATTCCGGACCTTCATCATCAAGAATTTGGTATTATCTTGTATCTATTCTTGTGACTTTATTCTAATATCATTATGTTTCTATTCATTATGTTCCTAGTTTATTCTAGTTCTATATTTGATATGGTTATGATTGATAATAAGTTTATGTATATGTTTGCAAAGCGCTTAGCTCTCTTCGCGGGAGGGTTAGGTGGTAGATTTCATGTAAGCATGGTGCTTAGATGCCGTTTACCTGCAAATGCACCCTATTGGCCGGGTCGTGTGGTAGATCGCGGAAGTGACAGTTCCGTTGAGTCCTTTGTATTCCATCCCCGTTGGTAGGTCTAGCGTAACCGAAGTTGCGTAGTAAGTCCCGCTATGTCTTGGCTTGTTATAGCAATGATCCTTATACATAGATGAAGAGTCTTTTGTGCTGTATATGATAGTGTAGAGTTGGAGTAGATGAATAACTTAGTAGATTAGAACCTACATAGGATTTCTATTTCTTGCACTAATCAGATGTCAACCTACCTTTTCTCGAGTAGTCTATATCTAATCTCCGTGTGATTTATACCCCGAGCTTATTACTTTATATTTCCTTATTTATCATGGTTTACCCCTCGCAAAAGTATGTGACTCAGTGCAATCAATCACTCATAAGTAGTCATGTTTAGCAAGTTTATCTCATTGTTTAAGTCCTTAGTTCTTTCCTTTGAGCTAAATATAAATAACGATACCGGAATACTTCCCGGTAAAATGCTACGATGGTGTATTATCTCGTTCGCTATGATCCCATATTTTTTCTTGATTAGAGGAGCAGTTTCTATACCAACACTTCGGCGCCATGCTAGGGATGACAACTTAGCGTGAGTGGTGTTAGAGGTGTCAACAAGTATTTTTGGCGCCGTTGCCGGGGAAGGAATAAACTTTTAGAGAAAAATTGCTTAAGCAGATACTTAGAAAATGAGTGATTGTCACTAGTCTCCTCTACTTTGGCAGGTTCACCCCTGTTGTTTTTCTTTGTTTATATTTTATACAGGGTATTAGCAGGATTGAATCTGATTCATTCAAACTCTCGATCATCAAAGTCGGATCAATCAAGAAGGAAGCTCGTCACCAATCCAGATGGCTGAGAAGACCTTACTGGAGTTCTCTGCTCCAACAATAGAGAACATCCGCACCGGTCAAGCAATACACACTAATATGGAGTTTGAGCTCAAGCCAAGTCTCATCAATATGGTGCAAGCTATCCAATTCAGTGGAAAGGTACATGAAGATGCAAGTACACATTTACAGGACTTCATGGAGATTGGAAACACCATCGCAATAGATGGAGTTAAAGAAGACCTCATACTTCTTCGCCTCTTTCCATTCTCACTAGTGGGAAGAGCGGCGTGGTTCTATGCAAATAAAGAAGATATCAATACATGGGCGAAGTGTTCCAAGGCCTTTCTAGCAAAATTCTTCCCAATAGGCAAAACCAATGCCTTAAGAGGAAAGATTACCAATTTCCAAAAGCGTAAGACGGAGACCATGTCGAAGCATGGGAGCGTTTGCAAGGATACATTCAAGATTGTCCCCATCATGGAATGGAAGAATGGTTACTCATGCAAGGTTTCTATCATGGATTAACTCCGAAGACACGTGAGCACCTAGATGCAACTCAAGGATCATTCTTATCACTCACTCTTGGGAGAGCTAAAAGACTCATGGAGAAGATAGCAGATAATCAAAGCTGGTCCCAAGACAACATTCAAGATTGCCATCAGAGTGAAGAAGCAATAGAAGAAGTAAATGCATTGTCAACCAAGATGGATGCCTTACTTCACCGGCTTGACCAGGGGCCAAGTACAAGGAAGATCAAAGAGCAATTGAAGCAACGTATAAGCAAAATTCAAGTCCCGTCATGAGAAAGGTTCCACATTGGGTGCAATCATCAATTAATCAAGGTACACAACAGTAATTATGCAAAGCAACCTACTTTAAGAGAGTTGGTCCTACAACAGTCAAGATCAACTCATCTATGGAGGATAGGCTTGCCGCTAATAACAAAATCTTGGAAAATTTAAGCATTAAAATGGATAGTTTCTCCTCTCGCCATTAATGACCAACTAGAGTTCAATAAAAAAATAGAGGAAAAGATAGCCAAGTTGGCCGTTGCATTGCCTCGTTGCCACTAACCCCGAGCGAGTGAGATCTATTACTACAAGAAGAGGGAGTTCCACTAGAGATCCTCCCTATCCAAAAGGAGCAAGAAGGCCAACTGTGCTACCAACAGTGGCAGAAGAAGACTTCCAACCTGAGTTAGAAGTATTACCACAAGAATCAGTATAGAAGCCAGTACAAGAGCCAGTACAAGATCAAGAAATGAGACAAAATTTTCGAGATACAAACTACTTACCGTTTCCTCGAAGGAAGAGAGGACCACAAATGCATGATGAGCAGTCGGTAAGTTCGTGGAGGTAATTCAAAAGTTATATGTCAATATACCTCTGCCGGATGCCATACAGTCCCCACTTATGCCAAGTACATAAGAGATATTCTTAACAAGAAGAGACCACCGCCATCCAATGAAGTGATCAAGCTAACCGAAGAATGTAGTACGGCCATCCTCAACCAACTACCGAAAAGAAGAAAGATCCAGATGTCCCACTATCGACCGCACAATTGGAGATCAATATTTCAATAATGCACTCGTGATCTTGGAGCAAGTGTCGGGCAGTGATGCCCGCACCGCAGCGAGCCTACTACAAGCTCAACCACACCGCACTTGAGCCAACATCAATGTGTCTACAACTAGCCGACCAATCGGTTCGCTATCCGTTGGGCATTGCTGAAAACATTCCAAATCAAGATAAGAGAGTTCTTCGTGCTCGTAGACTTTGTAGTACCGGATATGCATCCGCAGACTCAAAGGTGTCACTCATACTTGGAAGACCCTTCTTGAGCACCGCCAACGCACACATTGATGTCGGGAAAGGAGAAATCAAGTTCACTATAAATGGGCAAGAAGAGCAATTCGCATTCAAGACAAAACTAGAGCTCACTAAATCCGTGAAGATGGTAGAAGAAGATCGATACAACCACCGAGGCGCAGGATGCATCTCTCGGGAACATCGCGGCATAAATATCTTGGAAGGTCCAATTCGGAGGACTTTAAAAATCCGAATCCTCGCCGGAAGGTAACTCGGTATTCATCCGCATTTTAAATTGCATCTCTTATAATTTTCTTAGACATATTTATTTCCAGCATTGCATTATAAAAAATTCTCCGCCCCATATAAATAATTTTATGGTGCATTACAACCCGTTGAAAATATTTTATCGTGGTGGCACAAAAATTTATCATTTCATGCATTTAAAATTAGTTTACCTTCATTTAAATTTCTGCATTGTTTATAAATTTATCATAGCATGTAGTGCTTGGTGGGTCCCTCACCATGGGTCCCACATGTCATAGACTACACCTCACATACATCAAATCACATAATTTCATCCACTTCCACTCACCTCCACTATCCTCTCTTTCCACCGCCAAATCCACTCAACCGACCAAAATTTCGGATGGAGGAAAGATCACGCAATAGCACATGAAATGGCAGCCACGTTGGCCACCACAGGGTGGGCGGCCGACCCCACCATTGGGGCGGCCGACTCTCCCCTCCTCCTCTATAAATAGGCCTCCTCCAATGGCTTCCATGCACCACCCACACTCCAGAATTTTAGCCAAACCTTCTGCTCTCGACTTCGTGTTTCCTGGAGAGAGTTAGAGAGAAGAGGAGAAGAGTAGGAAGAGAGAAGAAGTGAGAGAGTGAGCAAGAGTTTAGTAGCAAGTGAAGGGAAGGGATAGTGCTGAGTAGATCATCACAAAAAATTAGTGGAGATGCTGTCCAAATAGGATAAAGAAAATTTAAAATTGAGGGGAGGTTCTCAAAAATCAAGACCCGAAGTTTGAAGCTTTGTCATGAAGAACAACTAACCCCTAGACCACCGACTGGACGGCTAACCACTAACCTTGTGCTAATCCTTCTCTCCACTAGTGTTTGTTTTTGTTTCTTTTGAGCAACTTGCGGGATGAAGAGCGCCGTGAAGGGACTCGTTGGAGCTGTCCGGAACATCAGGACAAGAAGTGCATCCCGCCAGAACTCGGTGGCTGGTTCCGACATGAGTGTCGACCCACCACCAGCAGCAGCACCTGCATCAGCACCAGTGTTGTTTCGGCCCTTTGGGGTTGCACCCCGTGAAGGACCAAAACAAGAGATAATGGAAACGAAGAACTACAAAACGAAACGAACGACATGAACCTTATATTCCTTGTGCTCCGGCTAAAACGCACGGAGTCCAAAAGTCCCTCTACAACGTCCCCAAAGGGGTCTACTTATAGGAAGTCGTGTTGCATTTTGTACAAGAATGCCCCTGGCAACCCTAATTTCAACGTACAGGAGCGGCCGACACGGGCGACAAGTAAATGGCCCGAGGGCCCACATTTGTCGGTTAACCACCGACCAGACACATCCGGGCTCTCCTTCCCGCCCGCCCGCCGATGCGTCCCGCTCTCAAGCCGAATGCGCGCCTTCCCGCGCTGGGGTTTCCGCCTGGCGCTGACGCCGGATGCGCGTCTTCTCGCGCTATCGGGGCTTCCGCCTGGCGTGGATGCCGGATGCGCGCCTTCCCGCGCTATCGGGGTTTCCGCCTGGCGCTGACGCCGGATGCGCGCCGTCCCGCGCTATCGGGGCTTCCGCTCGGCGCGGACGCCGGATGCGCGCCTCCCCGCTATCGGGGTTTCCGCCCGGGCCGACGCCGGATGCGCGCCCCCCCCGCGCTATCGGGGCTTCCGCCTGGCGCGGACGCCGGATGCGCGCCTTCCCGCGCTATCGGGGTTTCCGCCTGGCGCTGACGCCGGATGCGCGCCGTCCCGCGCTATCGGGGTTTCCGCCTGGCGCTGGGGCCGGATGCGCGTCTTCCTGCGCTATCGCCCGTACCTGCGCACACTAAACACATGAGGCTTATACGATTAGGGGGTACGGGGTGGCCAATTCCACTCCTGCCCCCAACAGTAGCCCTCCGGTCTTGCCCGAAAGGGCGGTCCCTTCCGGGCAAGGCCGGCAATATCTCGCTAAGCCGAATGTTGCCGAGCCGAATGTGCAAGCGCCGCCCCCAGGATGAGGAGACGTTAATAATAAAATTTTTTTTTACTCGATTCGCGTGAAACGACGCCTCGATTCGCGCGAACCGACGCGTCGCCTCCCCCACGGCCATCCCCCTCGCTTATAAAAGGCGAGAGGCGGGGGGGGGGCACTTAGCTCCAGCGCGCCCGCCTTCGACGCATTCGAGGATTGCTTCCGGTCTCCGCATCCGGAATTTTCCTCCTCATTCGGTAAGGCATTTGCACTTTCGCTTCTTTTTCGTTGTTTTTGCTTTCGGGGCTGGGTGGGGCTGATCTAGGTAAGGTTCGGATGCCACTATCGGCCCTATTGAACACGATTTCGTTTTTCTTCATAGCTCGGAAGCCAGGGCACCCTTTTGGAGCGATCACATATGTCCGAAAGCTCCTCGTCTGGGGATTCGGCGGAATGCCTAACGAATCCGCATCCGGGCTCTCCGCTTTTTGCGCCGAATTGGCGGCCCGGCTAAGCCAATCCGGATCAGAGAATATGTCACATGATTCTGGAACCAGCTTGGGGGAGCCAGAAATAGTTGTACCAATTCGCGCTGTAGCGCCCGCGATAGCGGCGCCCGTGGTCGGTTTATCCGCTGAAGAAACTGCTAGCGGCCAAGGGAGCCCTGGGGTGGCAGGCGAAGAATACGCCGAATCATGGAATATGATGGGGCGAAAGAAGCGCAGCGTCCGCTCCGCCGGACCGGATGGGGGTGAAGGCATCGAATCTGGCCCGACCCGTAGAAACCGCCGTGTCAGAATCGAGGGGCACACCGGCATCATATGCCGATCTAAAATTGACGAGGAGCGACTCGACTCGTACCAACGCAGCGGCCTACTGAGCGCCTTTGAGCGCGAAAGGAGCCGGGCTCCGGGGGCGAGGTTACCCCGAAACCGAGACCGAATGAGGTTGTTGTGTTCCGCGACTTCTTCATCGCCGGGTTGAGGTTTCCCGTGGCTCCATTCTTTGGGGCCGTTCGCAGAAATACCGCCGCAAATCCATCATCTCACCCCGAATGCAATCGCCCGGCCGATATACGCCATGGCCACGAAGATGATGGGCCACGAGCCAAGTGTTGCCCATTTCGTGAAGCTTCATTGCACCCACTTCCACTCGAAAGTGGGGAAGGTTGATGGGCGGCCCAATATTCGCGCCGAGTATGGGTCTTACAATTTCGTGCCGGCTCCAGGGCAAGAGCAGAACTGCTTGGGGCCCACCTTCAAAGAGAAGTGGGAAGATTGGACCAAGTTTTGGTTTTACATTCGGGTTGCCTCGGACGAGGAGATAGACGCTGCCCAGAGGGTAAAGCGTCGCCGGGCAAACCCGTTGGTGTCCTTGATGACCGTGATGATCGGCGAGAAACATCCGCCTCACGACGCTTTCGGACCGGCTGATCACGCGGTCGCGGAAGCGTACTCTCTTACCGCCCCGACAAACTAGCCGTGACTTGCGTAAGAGATAATAGCTATCGACGAATGGCCCTTATGCGAACTTGTGAAATTCGAGCCTATTCGGGACATCGGTGGCTATCGGGTCCCGATTATCTTCTCGAGCGCCCGGATCATTTTGCCTCGACGACTCGCGGCACTGGCTGCGCTGGAGAAGAAGGCTGTCCGGTTGTGCGGGCCATATGGAGAAAGGGAGCACAAGAAGAAAATGCTTCGACTTGGAAATTCTCCTAGGAAGAACCGCGTTCTAGACTGCATGGGTATTCGGTATTCGGAAAGGCCGCCCCCAGCTCCGAAAGCGCCCAAGGCCCAAAGCAGCGGTGATGTCAACGAGCCGGAAGATGGCGCAAGGCGCGAACAGATCGGAGCGCCCGGATCGGCCCCCGCACAAAGACTGGTCCTTCGCACCGATTTGGGCTGCCAAGCACCGTTGCCGCCGAGAAACGAAGCGCGCAAGGCAAAGCCGGAACGCTCGGAACCGGAGGCTCGCGATGTTCAGGTATGCCGCGAAATGGCCGGACGACTGTGGACCAAACCTCTGAAAAGCAGCTCTAAATTCTCATTGGATTTCCTGGGGTCCCGGAACCTTTGCATGCCGAAATGGTAGAGCCGGATACGCGTTGCGCATTAGGGCGTAGGCTTTGGCATCCTGGGCGTCATGAACTAATGTGACTTTTTCATCCTTATGTTTTGCAGGGCGATACCGGCGGTCCTAGCTCGATGGCGGGACCCGCAAGAAGATTGCCGACCCATGCCGCTTACCTCCGAAAGCGCACCCGACGCCGAGTTCCCCGGGCGTGAGCTTGAAGAGGCCGCGAGACGCCTCCGAGGGCGCTTTCGCGATGACGAAACGACCCGGGCCACCGGTGTACTGCGCGGCCGGTGCGGCGCCCGCTCCAATGCCGCCGCCCGCTTCCGCGGAAGCGTCCCGGCCGTTTCGACCCGACCCGAATCCGGCCAGAGACTCGGTAAGTCCCGATTCCACCGCGAGCTCGCCGCATGACCCCGAAACCGCGGCGTGTGCTCTATTTGGACATGGCAGGCTCTCGTTAGAGCGAGCCCCGTGCGAATGCGACCACATGCGCGTGTATTCGGGGTGCTCATCTCCCGAGGACACGAGCCCGACCGTGAAAGGACTTACCAACTTGCTTGTGCTCTAGGGGCGGCTTCGGACGCTCGCTTAATCGCGGGGGTGGACTGCCGCGCGAGCGGCTTGCCGCGGCGCGGCGGGTGTCGCTTTCGCGGACCGGTGCAAAGACCTCCTTTAGTGCCACCACCACCGAAAGGGATTTGACCAAGGTGGATCGCCTGGAGCTCCTCTCGGCCATCAACTTCCACGCTATTTCTGTAAGTTTTCGACCCCGAATGATCTGAGTCTTTTCCTTTTCGGGTTGTTTTCATTCTCACTCTTTTTTCTCGCGCAGCAATCTGCTATAAGTCGCGCTCGCCAGCAGATTGCGCCGCCGTCGCTTTCGTTGAGTCTAAACTCACCGAAAGCGAGGCCGAGGTGCGCAGCCGAAAGAGGAGCCGGCGCAAGCGCGCACCGAGCTTACGAGAGAAAACGGCGCGCGAGGAGGCCGAAGCGGACGCCCGGACCGCCAGACCGAAAGGAACACCCAAAACCAACCGCAGCGTCCGCCCGTCGCCAGCAGCTCGACGAACTTAACCAGGCCGCTACCATCTTCGCGCGTCTGGTGGCCGGAGTTGGCGACGAGGTGGTGGTGCCCGCTATCGGGGAGGACACCTCGGTTTTTGATTTTACCAGGTTCCTCCGGACCGGGCTCGCCGCATTGGAGGGCCAAATGGAGCTCGGACGCCGCTGGGCCGCCCTTGAAACCGCCCGTGCGCTGTGCAAGGCGCTGAAAGACGCGGGCTGTCCACACGCGGCCGCACTTCCGGCTCCTGATGACGTGGACCGCTTCTGGGTCCCGGATGGGGACGCACACGAGGCCGCCGTGAAGTTCTTCAGCGGCTTCTGGAACGGCGGCGGTCGCAATCTCAGCTTGCTGCGGGCGGCACTAAGCGTGGCGGAGGTAAAAACTGCCGAATGGCGCTTGTCACTTTTGATGGGTTGGGTTAGGAATCTTTTAGCTAACTTGACCATTTTCGTGCTTCTTTCTTTTAGGGAGATGAGGCGGAAGAGGCCATTATCCGTGACCGGGTCGTGGCCTACATTCGGGGTAGGGACGAGCGCGAGGCGGCGCGGCGGCGGGTGACACGCCGTCGTCCCGGACGCTTCGGTCTCCGGAGATGGCTCGTGCGCCGAAAGTGCCGCACAAGGCGACCAATCGGGTGCCGTGAACCCCTCCGCGGCGGCGTCCACCGGCCGCCGGCGCGCCCGGTCCTCGCCTCCCGTGAGCCGAAACTGCGGCTAACTCTTGATGTATCCCTTGTAAAAACATAGCTCTGCCGTGCTTGGCCCCCGCGTGGCCGTGTTTGTGGCCCCCGCGTGGCCGGGGTTCGGGGAACCCTAGAACTTCTTGGACATATTTTGCAGCACTAGAACCGAATGCGCTCATAGTTTAACTATCTGGTTGTGTTTCCTGCGCGATTGTGTTACCGCTTTCGATCCAGCGTCGCATTCGGAGACTTGAAATGCCGGATCCGTGAATGCGGGCTAGAATGAATTTGTTGAGCGCATCACTATTGTGTGAAACGCCGCGTCCCCCCTTAGTTCAAGCGGTGGCGGGCGCATTCGGGAAAATTCCTCATTAAGCTCCCCGGCGTTGTGTTAGAGCGCTGCCCCCCCCCCCCGAATTTGAGCGGTGGAGGGCGCATTCCTGAATTTTTGAGTTAAGCCCTCCAGCGTTGCATGGAGACTTAGAGCGCCGCCCCCCCGAATTTGAGCGGTGGAGGGCGCATTCGGGCATTTTTGAGTAAAGCCCTCCAGCGTTGCATGGAGACTTAGGGCGCCGCCCCCCGAATTTGAGCGGTGGAGGGCGCATTCGGTCGTTTTTGAGTAAAGCCCTCCAGCGTTGCATGGAGACTTAGAGCGCCGCCCCGAATTTGAGCGGTGGAGGGTGCATTCGAGATTTTTTTGAGTTAAGCCCTCCAGCGTTGCATGGAGACTTAGAGCGCCGCCCCCCGAATTTGAGCGGTGGAGGGTGCATTCAAGATTTTTTTGAGTTAAGCCCTCCAAATTGCATGGAGACTTAGGGCGCCGCCCCCCCGAATTTGAGCGGTGGAGGGTGCATTCGCGATTTTTTTGAGTTAAGCCCTCCAGCGTTTGTTTTCACTTAGAGTTTGTAATGGTTGTTACAAAGTGCATATGCGCTCTGTACTGCCACTGAATGGAACTCTGTATGGCCCTATTGGCTAAAACTGGATGAGTCCTATTTCAAAGTGGTAAGACTCGGCTTCCGACACCCGAATGGGCGCGCATGTGCCCTTTCTCGTTTATGAGCGGGTAGAGCACTAAACCACATCCGATGACTAGATCCTGCCTTATGTTTGCCCCACGCTTGCCGTGGGCCGGAATCCCGAATATGGACTAGTCGCCGTGCGGAGCCGGAGCTTCCGATCATGCTTGGGAATAGGGAGGCGCGCGATTCTCGCATCTCTGCTATTGCGCGCTTGCTGCTTTTGCTTATGCGGTCGATCCGACCCTGGCTGCGCCTAACTGCTCCAAGCTCACAACTGAAATGGGAGGACTAGTACTGACTCCCCTCCTGACTCCTCCCGAGTTGAACCTGGCTGTGCCTACTTGCTCAGCGCTCACAACTGAAACGGGAGGACGAGTGCTGGCTCCTTTCCTGACTCCTCTCATTTCTACTAAACTTAGCTTTGGAGCGAGATGAGTTTGTTCTGACCGGCAGGGTTTTGCATTATGGGGGATGTTATGTATATATAATACTGCTTGGGTCATAGTGCCTTGAAACACCGTACATTTGTTAGGTGAGTCATAAATTTAACCCGTCTTAGAGGCTAAGTGGCTAGGTTATATAATCTGGTCCAAGCTCTTGGTTTTTTTCATGGCTGCAAAGACCTTGATTTTTGCTTTACCCACCGCATACCCTTCTTAAGTCGTGCTGGAATGGGAGGTTTTGGGATTTGCGGTGTTATCAGGCCAAATGCTGCATTTACTACTCAGCCCACACTAACCATATCTGGCGTAGGCTTTCGGCCCTTTTGCTTGTAATGTACGACGCATTCGGGTGACGCTTGCCCGATCATGGTGCAGTACAGCGCTCCTTTCGAGAGTCCGAGGAGCTGTAGTCGCGCATATTCTCGAGGCATTGCTCGATGTAGAGGGTGTGTTGCTCTTGATTGTGAGATTAAACGCCACAAGCGCTTCCGGTGTAATTACAGCATCCGAATATGATGAATAAGAAGTTTGAGCTTGCAGATGAAAATTGCTTGTTTGCAACTCATTCGGCCTTTTGCCAATTTCGCGATACTTCAAAGCATTTTTGCCGAGTTCGCCTGCAGCGTTTTGTTTCGCGCATTTGGGTTGTTTGGCGCATTCGTGATGCTTCAAATTTTGCTTGAGTTTACTAGCCGTTTTTGGCTTTTGGTTGCTTGCAACCTGACAAAAACTTCTCCGAATAGGGTCAGTGACACATATGGCACTGACTTTTTCGGATAGGAGAAAACGTTACGCATCCACACTTTAGGGGAAACGTGAATTGAAAAGTATTAAAAGGGGTACATAGGGACGCCTCATTAAAAAACCTCACACCTCCGAAAAGGCTTCCCCGCGAGGAAAAAGAGCGCGCCCCGAATTGTGTTCCGAGAAATTAAGAAAAGAAAATTACAACCCCGTGGGGCAATTTCATGGGTAGAAGCGGCACGGTTGTCGGCGTTCCGTGTGGCCGGACTCGTGCCGTCCTCTTTCACCGTGTAGACTCCTTCTTTTACCATTCTCGCGACGATGTATGGCCCGTACCACGGCGACTGCAATTTGCCTTGCTTGTCGGGTTGCCGAATAAGGACCATATCTCCTGGGTTGATGACCTGCCTCAGCACTTTTTTATCTCTCCAAGTCTTTGTTTCCTGATGGTATCTGTCGAGGTTTTCCGCCGCCTGCAGCCTTAGCGAGTCAGCCGTTTCGAGCTGAGTGTAACGTTGTTCTGGGGTAGTGGCCATGATCTCAGTTCGAAAAGATCCCAGCCGAACCTCTTCTGGGGTAACGGCTTCTTCCCCGAAGAGAAGTCTGAAAGGCGTGAAACCGGTTGCGCGTGACTTGGATATATTGTGCCCCCATACCGTAGCTGTTAACTCCTGAGCCCATCTACCTTTCTTCTCGGTGTTTTCGAGGGTCTTTGATATAGTGGTGAATATGTCACCGTTGACCCGTTCCACTGCCCCATTCGATTCTCGGGTGATTTATCAAGCAAACGTCGCTTTGATCCCCGTGTCTTCACGAAAGTTCGAACTTGGTGCTTTGTCAAACCGCTTCCCGTTGTCCACCGTTATGTAGGATGGAACCCCGAATCTGCATGATTCTCTCGCCACACAAAGTTGACTAAGGTGCCGATGATATTGTCGCCAACGCCTTGGCTTCTACCCATTTGGTGAAGTATTCCAAAGGTGCCACGGCAGTGAATTTCGATTTCCCGGAGCCGGCGGAGCGTCCGACTATGTCGATGCCCCATCTCTCGCAGCGCCAAGTTGGGCATATCGGGAGGTTAGATTTGTCGGGGCCCTCTCGGTATTTTGCAAACTTCTGGCACCCCTGGCACGATTTCACCAATCGCTTGGCGTCCTCGATAGCGGTTGGCCAATAAAAGCCTTGTCTCATTGCTCTGTGAGCGATTTCATGCGGACCTCTATGGGCCCCGCAAGTTCCCGAATGTATATCGTGCAAAAGCTGGACCCCCTCGCTCCGGCTGATGCACTTCAGTAGCGGCGCTACGACTCCCTCCTTGTACAGATTCTCTCCGATTATGGAGTACTGCTTGGTTCTGGACTCCATCCTTTGTTGCTGCTTCCTGTCTCCGGGCTCATAAGTTCCAGAAATGAATGCCCATATCGGTGCTCTCCAGTCGTCACTCGCGATAGCGTGAATTACTGACGGTTGCTCCTCCTCCATCTGCACCGCCGCGGCTGTCAAGACTTGGTAGAAAACATCGGCGGGCAAGGGAGCGTTCTGGGCTGCAGCTTTTGCCAGCGCATCTGCCTCTGTGTTGTCCGCCCTTGGAATGTATTGCAGAGTGAAACCAAGGAAGTATTTTTCCATTCGCCGGACGGCTTCCAGATACCTGGCCAGAGCCGGTTCCTTTGCTGTGTATTCCTTTCGGATATGCCCCACAATTACTTGCGAATCAGACTTGATGACGCATCTGCGGATTCCTAGCGCTCGGAGTTTCCTGAGACCCAGCAGAACTGCCTCGTATTCGGCTGTGTTGTTGGTGGTGCGATATTGTAACCTTGCAGCGTATCGCAGCTTAGGGCCGGCTGGAGGTGTCAATACCGCGGATATTCCCGCTCCAGCTGAACACCAGGCTCCATCCGTGTGCACCGTCCATTCGGTTCCTCGAAGCCGAGAGCGGTGTTATCCCCACAAGGGGTCCAATCTGCGATGAAGTCCGCTATGACCTGCGATTTGATGGCCGATCTCGTGCTCGAAGTCAATGACATATTCATTCAGCTCAGAAGCCCACTTGCCTATCCGCCCTACCGCCTCTGCGTTTCTGAACAGGGCGTCTAGGGGCTGAGCAGACAAGACCCGAATGTGGTGAGCCTAAAAATAGTGCTTGAGCTTCCGCGACGCCATGACCACCGCATACGCGATTTTCTCCAGCTCGGAATAGTTTGCCTTCGCTGATGTCAAAGCTTCTGATACAAAGTAGATTGGGAACTGCTGTAACTTCCCCTCGTTCTCTTTTTCTTCCACCAGGACCGCGCTCACCGCGGCTGGGGATGCTGCTACATATAGTAGCAAGATCGCATCTGGCGATGGGCTCGATAATGTCGTGGCCTTTGACAGGTAGGCTTTTAGGTCATCGAATGCGCGTTGCTGATCCGGGCCCCATCTGAAACCTTCTGAATTTTTTAGGATGCGGAAAAACGGAAGTTCCCGTTCCGCGCTTCTGGATATGAACCTCCCTAGAGCGGCGATCCTGCCAGTGAGCTTCTGCACCTGCTTCTTAGTCTCGGGCGGTCTCATGTTTACAATAGCGGCAATCTTGTCCGGGTTAGCTTCTATGCCTCTGGCCGATACCAGACATCCCAACATCTTGCCCTTGCTAACCCCGAATATGCATTTTTCCGGGTTTAGCTTCAGGCCGCTTGCTCGAAGGTTCACAAAAGTTTCCTTTAGATCCTCGATGTGTGTGCTTTTTTTATCGCTCTTCACCACTATATCGTCCACGTATGCGACTAGGTTTTTCCTCTTTTTCTGCTCCCTAAAGACCTCGTCTGTCATTCGGGAGAAAGTAGGGCCTGCATTGCGCAGTCCCTCGGGCATGCGCTTGTAGCAAAAGGTCCCCCCGGGAGTGATAAAACTTGTTTTCTCTTGATCCTCTTCATTCAGCCATATCTGATGGTACCCCGAGAAACAATCCAATAAACTTAACAGCTCGCAACCCGACGCGATATCGACCAGCTTGTCGATCCGCGGTAGTGGGTATGGGTCTTTAGGGCAATGTTTGTTTAGATCTGTGAAATCCACGCACATGCGCCATTTGCCGCTTTTCTTCTTGACCATTACCACATTGGCTAGCCATTCCGGATACTGCACTGGCCTTATCACATCTGCGTCCAAAAGCCTTTGCACTTCTGCGGCTGCCGCGTCTGCTCTTTCGGATGACATCTTCCTCAACTTTTGCTTCCTTGGCTTTGCTGTTTTGCTAACGTTGAGACTGTCTTGGCCGTGCCAGCTCCCCGTCAACCCCTTGAGGTCTTTAGTGGTCCACGCGAATACGTCCTTGTTCTCGCCCGAAATGCTAGCCGAAGCGTCCCGCGTTCGACGTACTTGCCCCGATATGCACGCACGATCCGGGCGGTTCGCCGATAGAGGCACCCTTCTCGTGCCCTCGTCCGCTCGCTCCGCTCCGCTCTTTCCGCTTTGGGGCTTCATTATCGTCCTCTTTCCTTGCGGGCTTTTTTACCTCGTGCACCATGCTATCCCGGTATGGGTTTGCCATCTATCTTTCGGGCCGCGATTTGATCGCCATGCACCGTGATTACCCCGAAAGGGGAGGGCAACTTCATGCACAAGTAGCTCTGCTTGATTATGATGTCAAACTTGTTTATGATCCCTCTTCCGAAGATTGCCGTATATGGGTATTCCATTTCTACCACATCGAACGATATCTCTTCCGCCCGCACTTTCTCTCCTTCGCTGAACGCTACCGTGAGTGTCTTCTTCCCAAGTGCGTCTATTTTCTTGCCACCAAAACCGAATAGGGCATTGCCCGCCTGATCAAGCGATCGCCTGTCGAGTTTCATGCTGTCGTATGCATTGGTGAACAAGATGTCCGCCGAACTCCCGTTGTCAATCAGAATGTTGTGCAAAGTGTACCCGCCTACGAAAGCGGTTGCAACGAAAGCGTCATAGTGCGGGTAATCCCGTATCTGATTATCTTCTTCCGTGAAGGTGATGGGCTGAAGCTTCCACGCGGCCCGAGTCGCCGGAGCGGCTGATGATACTGCCAACACGCGCCTCTGATATTCTCTTTGCGTTCTCTTGCTGTCGTGCTCTATATTGGAACCTCCAATGATGGCGTATATGTGCCCGTTGGATGGCATCACATTCGCGGGTGGTACAGTGTGTACGATCTGCAATTCCTTGGAAGTTTCTTGCTTTGCCGGCCGCCGATGCTGCTTGTCTATTCTCGGTAGGCGCGCGAGGAAGACACGGCCGATACCGGCATCGGATGTGCAATCATCGGCCGGGTATTGTTGGTACCGCATGCTTGGCGACCCTCCCAATGTGCATGAACATTTGGGGCGAGGTACGGATTCCCCGGCTGCCCGACCGGAAAGCGGCCATTTGATGAGGGAAAGCGTAATGTTGTGACGGTGCCGTGTGGAATACGTGCTTTGCGGGTTCGGATTTCCCTATAGCGTCATCTCTTTCCTTCGCTCTTTGGCCCGCTGCGTGTATTTGCGCCTCTCCGGTGAAATGGCCTTTGTTTTCGCCGCATACGCAACAATACGGTGTCTTCGGGCGCCACCATTGCGCCCTCGTCCGCGGCCGCCTCTCATTTCCCCGTCCCCCGATCTGCGACCTCCGCCTCGGTTTTCATGAGACTGACTGTCATGCTGCTTCGGGGGTGCCTGATTTGGCGACTCTTCCTGGAGGCTGTTGACGTAGCCTTGATTGGGCCCCCACCTTTGCTGATTCTGCTGGTTCTGTTTCGGGGTGTTTTGCTTGAGGCTATTCCTAGCGACCTTGCACTTCGCAAGTCTTCTTCGATATGGCGAACTTTTGCATTTCATCAAACAACTGTTTCACGCTTTTGGGTACCTCTCGGTTAACACTTCTGCGCACGGCCCGATCTTGAGGCCTCTGATGGCCGACGCAATGACCGTTTCGTCGGACACATTCGGAACTTGTGCCCGCGTCTGAATAATGCGTTCCAGGTACTTGGCCATTGGTTCATCGTCCGGTTGATGCAAGGTGAGCAAGTCCATAATGGTTTTCTTGTCGGCCTGAAGGCCCTGAAACGTTGCCAACAGCTCCTCTTTCGCCTGTCTCCATGACCGGATGGACAAGGGCCGCAACGACATGAACCGCGTGCGCCACGTCTTGCATGGCCAAGATCAAAGTTTTGGCTAACAAGGCTTCGTTGCCGCCGCCGAATATATTGCAGCCTCATAGCTTGATATGAACCTTCTTGGATTAGATTTGCCGTTGAAATGCGGGATCTTAGGCTTGTATCCGGGTGGCCATGGGTATTTCTCAGCCTCCGGGGACAACGGGGATGCCGTGTCAACCGAATCCGGTACCCCTTGCCCGAGGCCGATCCCAAGTACCCGACCTCACTTTCGCGGCCCTCGCGCCGAGTGCCCGATCTCCCGCCGTAATCTTTCCGCCTCCCCGGCGCTTGGTCGACCGCCACTTGAGTTGCCGATATTCTGTTTCTTGCTTCGATGTCTCCCCAGAATCGATCCCGATCGCTTTTAGTTCTTCAATTCTTGAAGTGTGCTCATCCAAAGATCTTTAGGAGCTTGGAATTCTCGTAGCATCAACTCGTCCATCACATTCGGGGCTTCGGGCTCCGGTTCGACCTCGGCGTCATCTCGGCCACTTCGGCCGGCGACGCCCCCTCTGCTGGCTGATCCTGCGTTCCGGCGACTGACCCGATAACGTTGTCCTCGATGGCCAGATCCGCTTGTTGTGGAGCCGGAATCGGCGGAGGAACCGCCGATCCCGATGCGGTGAGCTCAGTGCGTGGCGGATCCGAGCCATTTGCAGTTGAAGGACCAGTTTCTTCCACGGATGGCATTGGCTTCCTGATAGCTGAGCCTCTAGCTTTTCCCTTTGGTGGCATGACAAGTCCGTGCGCCAACCACGGTGGGCGCCAATGTTGTTTCGGCCCTTTGGGGTTGCACCCCCTGAAGGACCAAAACAAGAGATAATGGAAATGAAGAACTACAAAACGAAACGAACGACACGAACCTTATATTCCTTGTGCTCCGGCTAAAACGCACGGAGTCCAGAAGTCCCTCTACAACGTCCCCAGAGGGGTCTACTTATAGGAAGTCGTGTTGCATTTTGTACAAGAATGCCCCTGGCAACCCTAATTTCAACGTACAGGAGCGGCCGACACGGGGCAGACAAGTAAATGGCCCGAGGGCCCACATTTGTCGGTTAACCACCGACCAGGACACATCCGGGCTCTCCTTCCTGCCCAGCCGCCGAATGCGTCCAGTCTCAAGCCGAATGCGCGCCTTCCCGCGCTTTCGGGGTTTCCGCCTGGCGCTGACGCCGGATGCGCGTCTTCTCGCGCTATCGGGGCTTCCGCCTGGCGTGGATGCCGGATGCGCGCCTTCCCGCGCTATCGGGGTTTCCGCCTGGCGCTGACGCCGGATGCGCGCCTCCCGCGCTATCGGGGCTTCCGCCTGGCGCGGACGCCGGATGCGCGCCTTCCCGCGCTATCGGGGTTTCCGCCTGGCGCTGACGCCGGATGCGCGCCGTCCCGCGCTATCGGGGCTTCCGCCTGGCGCGGACGCCGGATGCGCGCCTTCCCGCGCTATCGGGGTTTCCGCCTGGCGCCGACGCCGGATGCGCGCCGTCCCGCGCTATTGGGGTTTCCGCCTGGCGCTGGGGCCGGATGCGCGTCTTCCTGCGCTATCGCCCGTACCTGCGCACACTAAACACATGAGGCTTATACGATTAGGGGGGACGGGGTGGCCAATTCCACTCCTGCCCCCAACAACCAGCATCTCAGAGAGTTCTCATGAGAACATCCGACCTCGCCCTGAGGACAGCCCAGGAGAAGGAGATATACAAGAAGCTCAAGAACAAGCGTTTCATCCACACGCCAGTCATCGATCCGACACTTCTGCTAGAAACAGGTATGGCTCATGAATTTGACACAATTTTTCCGCTAGTTGGTTGGACTTCCTTTGCAAACCTCACTGAGAAGGGGATTAGGCTCTTGACCATAGAATTCCTTAGCACCCTTCGATACTCTGGAATATTCTGTCTCTTGGAGAAACCTTAGTGACCTCCTAGGTTTCCCTCAAGATGCTCTCATAGACTTAAATGCAGCACTAGGTGATTTTGATGCACATAGGTTTTGGAGCAGCATTTCTAGGGCACCTTATCACTTAGCGCACCGCACCGCAGACATAGAGCATCCTACGCTTAGATTTTTGCATCGTTGGATAGGAGCCACCTTTTTCCCACGATATGATCAAAGCAAGATCAGAATAGCCGACTTGCAGTTGCTGTACGCGGCTGTCAAGAAACAAAAAGTGTCTCCTGTCCACCTCCTAGTAAACCATTGGATGAGTGTCCCCGGTTACAAAGTAGGAAGTGTGGCCGTTTGCTCGCTTATCACTCGCATTGCCACAAGCTTGAAGTTATTAGAGGGAGCTACTTTTGAGTATATTGAACATCATAGAGAATTTTATGACCTCTACACTTTTGGCCAAGGTCACCTACTAAAAAAAGTGAATAATATTTTGTATGCAAAATATGGTGAAGTCATGATCCGGTTACCTAACCACGAACCGGCTTTGTATCATGTGAAAAACTATCATGTTGAGTTGCAAAGAACCGGTGAATGAGAGAGCACCTCGAAGAGTTCGCTCGGAGAGGGTGACAGAAATCGTGAACCCGTTTGGCGTGGTGCCGAAACCGCCCGAGAAGAACCAAGACATGCCGGTTTAATGAGTGGAATGTACCTCAAAGCACCACTCACTAAACTCATGGGTGTACCCACCACAAAGCCAACCACATCAACCATTCTCAGTGGTTTCTACCCACCATACACGAGAGCCGGGAACATCGAGCCGGGACCCTCACGGCCACCAAGATACTCTTATGACCCCTTTGGTACCACCGATGAAGAAGAAGAACCCCACCATGACTTTGAGCCACGTCGCCACTCCGATGCCACTTGGATTCATTTTCACCCAAAGAAGCACTATGATGAACAAGTAGCCTTCCAAAGACAACACCACCGCCACTCGAATCGCCATGATCGGAGGTGGAATGACCAAGCATCGGTGGAACCGAACACCACCCAAACACTAGGCACCATTCAAGAGAACCGGGAAGAAGCCGCCTCCATGCCGCATGGCTTGGTGGACCCGTTGCACATCCACTATCCACCACCGCCGCCGCAAGACTAGCTTGGGGAGGACCCCCATTATCAAGATAAGTATTTCTTTCCTTTTGTTTCAGTTTGTTTGTTTTCGTTTGTTTGTTTTTCGGTTTGTTTTATGCATTGAAAAAAAAACAGAAAAACTAGAAAAAACCCAATAAAAATTTGCTTGCTGTTTCAAGAAGTTTGTTTTCTTTAAGTGTGTTGTTTACATTTCAAGTTTGTCTTAAGATGAAAACCAAAAGAGTGTAAGTTTATTTTCAATTCAGTTTGCTATAAATAAAATTGTGTAGACTTGAGGATTGCATGATGGAAATGATGAATAGTTGCTCGCTCTAATTCTTTGCAAGTACCTAGCTTTAAATTTGAGTTCTCCCAAGATTGGATACACTTGTTTGACAACCGGATTTACTCTACACCTGAAACCCGTGGGAGCATATGCTTAAACTAAGTCTAGGTAGTTGACGGGCATGATATGATGATAGTCTAAGCTGCTATTCATTGTGTTCCAAAGTGCCACTAAATTCTAGAGATTTGTTTGTGAAAATTATAAATGTTTCATGATGAGTTCTTTATATGACAGAGAGTTAAAATTCCTACCACAGCCAAACTTGATCATTAGAATAGGAAGCCTCCTCATTTGTTAGGGCTCGTGCTGTCGGCTGTGTTGTATCCTTATGAACTCATCATACAGCTAAATCCTAGTTTCACACACTCACATTCACCCCTGCTACTTCTACCCTGGAAGTACGCACCACATAAAGCCTATTATCATTCATTGAAATTGTTCTACTCTTACACTAAGAGTGAACACCAAAAATATTCCCCTGTTCATTTGCTAGCCATTTCTCCAAGATCAATGCTCCAAGTATCATTTGTTATTCCCGATGTAAAGTTGTCAAGTTGAGAAGTGTTCCATTCAAGAAGTATTTCATTCCTTTTTGGGCTGCAAGAGTTATAAAAAAAAAGAAAGAAAGAAAAAGAAAGAAAAGAAAGAGAAATTTATGAGCCCAGTCTTTGTCAAGTTTCCAAGTTCAAGTTCCAAGAAGTTCATGTGTTGAAGTAGTTCCAAGTTTCTTCCAAATAAAGGAGCATTGATAATTCTTATTGTGCACCCCTTCTCCTCCCACAAATATTTCTCTCTATTTTACATCATCCACATATAAAACCACACATGCACACACCGATTGGTTGTATGTTGAGTTCCTTCGGATCCATGGTTCGATCATGCCAATGCATTAGTTCTCCACACCTATAAGCTCCACATAAGCCTTTATTAGAGTAGGATGAGAAAGAGAAAGAGTGAAGGCTCATCTATATATGCCTTGAACCACAAATACCACATATTCTGAGAGTAAGAGAGAAGGCATACCTCCTTTCAATGCCTTAGAGAGAATCCAAAAATACCACATATTGAGAGACTTGAAAGGGTCGTATTAAGGAACTCGAGTTTTATTGAAAATCTTGTAAAAACTCCAGACGAGGTGGAACAACGAGCATGACAACAAGTGCTTGACTTAATTGTTACGTCTTTCAACTACTCAAGACCTAAGTGCAGGTAAAAGCCCCATGGTTGAAAGAAACATGAGTAAGTTTGGGAGTAATGATATTCCACTCTAGTCTGGGGAGAAATTCTTGTTTAGAGCATGTGTGTTTGTTAAGTATGAAAGCATTGCAGCAACTCCTGATCCATCTTCTGTAGCTATTTGCTCAGGGACGAGCAAAGGGTAAGCTTGGGGGAGTTTGTTGACGGTTGTTAATGATCAATTTTATATGTCAACCAGAGAGAGAAAGAGGGGTATAATCTGTTCACCACCATAAACTTAGGGTTTAAACTCGACAGATTCCACAAGTTTTGGTGAATATGTGTTTTCGCGGGGATTATCGAAAAACATCCAAGGAGGCCCACATGTCATGATTACATAGAGAGAAAGGCCGAACGGGTAAAATTGTATACTCTAGAAGACTCCGAAGGCAAACCCCGGAAGCGGAGCCCCACGGCATAGGGGTGGGTCGGCCGACTCCGGGGGTGGGTCGGCCGACTCCCCACCTCCACCAATCGGGTGGAGGCTCGCGGATCCCGCCTCCACCGACCTTGAGGAGCAATAATTATCATCCATTTAGGTCGGTTTGATCCGATGGCCGTGGTGCATCCTAGGGGCTATATATTCGAGCCCCTAGCCCCCGGCTCGAAACCCTAATTCATTCAAGAATTCATTATTCGAGGTAGCCATCAGCAAAGCCAGGGTTTAGAGAGATCTCTCCACCAGAGAATTAGAATAGCTACTCTAGTTCTTCAAGTTCTACATAGGTTTAGACTAGATAGAGGAAGAATCGGGCGCATGTGCTCGGAATTCCGGACCTTTGTTGACGGTCGTTATGTGCCAATTTTTACCGTCAACTAGACATGAGAAAGGACTAAAATATGTTCACCAACTAGATATAGGGGTTATACTAATGGAATTCCACGAGTTTTGGTGAATGTCTATTTCTGCAGGGAGTCAGCTAAAAATACCAATGGAAGGCCCACATGTCAGGTTTACATAGAGATAATCAGGAACCGGTGAAAATTCTGTAATCTGGAAGGTTCGAGAAGGCTCTGGACCAAACGGGAGCCCGAACGGGCTCGGTGGAGAGTCGGCCGACTCCCCCCCCTTGGGCGGCCGACTGACCACCTGGACCAATCAGCATCAGCCTCGCGGATCCCTGCTCCACCGCCTTTGAGGATGAATAATAATCGTCCGTTTAGGTCGGTTTGATCCGAGGGCTGTGGTGCATCCTAGAGGGCTATATAAGCGGGGCCCTGGCCCCCGAGGAGGCATCCCTTAAACCCTAATTCATTATCTCCCGGATCGAGTTGTAGAGGCGTCCCTTGAATGGATGACTTCTCTTCTCTAGAGGATTAGAGCTAGACATTCCAATGTAGTAGATTAGATCTAGATGAGAGTTAGGGAGAGCGGAGCTGCGCTCTGGGTTCGGAGAAGTCTTCGAGATTTGGTATGTCTTTGTATCTACTCTTTGTAAGACTTATGCTTTAATACATTCATCTTCTCTATTTACTTTTATTCCTATCTTATGATTGTTTAGTATAGTTGTTACATCTTAGTATGGGATCTTCGCTCGTATTGAGTGCTCTAGTTATCTATAGTGATTAGAGTAGTAATCGATAGTGTAGGCATGGTGTCTAGACTATAGGTTACCTGAGGTTGCGCCCAATCCCACGGATAGTTGTGGTAGCCCCAGAGGTGACAGCTTTGTCAGGCCTTTGTATTCCACCACGTTCGGGTTGGTGTTTCGTAGAGCTCTCGGCAGCCTTCTCCCAACTACTCTTTACCCAGTCTTCTTCGAGAGTTGGAAAGGACCCTGCTCCAAAGTGCTATTGTGTGATTGCTATATCTAACCATTCCCCGTTATCATAGAACCAAAGTAATAGAGAAGTATATAGGAATCTTGATCTCTCCCGTTGTCCTCTCACTCTAGCTAGCTACTCATTTATCATAGAATTCTCATATGTGCTTTATTATCTATATTACCTTATATATATCATTTACCCCTGCTTTAATCTAGTTGGTTTATTAAGTTAGTAGATACATGATGGTGAATTATCGATTCTTTAACTCTTGCTTCCCCGTGGTAAAATATAAATAACGATACCTGGTTTACTCCCGGTAAAATGCTACAATGGTAAGTTAAATGCGCTTGCGAATCCTTCTTATTTTATGTGCACTTAATTTATACCAACAAGCATTTTTGGCGCCGTTGCCGGGAAGCAATCGGTGTTAAGATTTTGATAATGATCTTGATGTCTCGCTAATCTAGTGTATCACTAGCTTTAGTAGGATTACCCTTTGTTCTGTTGAGTTTGGAATAGACAGGACAAAAGATGTCGTTCGACCTTCCGACAAGCTTCCACAAGACATTGAAGAGCCCAGGGTCCCTCAACATTCAACATTCAACTGGAACCCTGCCACCTCTCGGGTTTGCGTATACATTTATATTTTCTAACGATGTGTAGATTGGAGAAAAAGGTCATCGTCACAGAATTCAAATCACATCTCAAGTGACGAACATAGATCTTTCACCACTCACAAATTTCATCATGTGAGTCATGGTAAGTATGATCAAGAAAGGTGAGATAGTCTTGCTCATGGACTTTAAAAATTGATGAGTAGTTATCTTTTTGAATTCTTGCACCCCACTGCATGTTTACTTTTAACAATTCATGCATTTTCTCCGTTTAGCTTATTTATGTTTGCTCATCCATTGCATGTTTAGTTTCTTGCATGCATTCACATTGCCTCGCATCTAAAAAATAAAAAAAATGTTTATATATATATATATTTCCTCACCATGATCATGCTTTGTCATCTCTGTTTGAGTAACTCTCTATAATGCTTTCATGCTACCTTTGTTTGCTATAGTATGCTTTGGTTTGGAAGTGCTACATATGACCGTATGGGTGCTTCTAAAGGCTTTTAAATTAAGCATGGTGCTTAGGTTAAATAGCCTTCCTTAATTAAATTAGACATGGAGCCTAGTTTAGTTATTGAGCTGAAAATTGCTAGTGTAGACATTGGTTATTTTGTTGGACTAACCCCCGAAAAACTCTCAAATCCAAATTGGGTATGTCGAGATGAACGACCTTCGGAGATGAAGCAAGGCATATGATGAACTCCGGCAACTTCACACAAAAGACAATTCATTCATCGTCCAAGGAAGAATTGTAAGTATCAAATATCATTCACATTGTCTTTTGTTGCAAGTTAACTTTGCCTTGAACCATGTTAGCGTGCCATAAAAAAGAGCCGTTAGAAAACATGATAAATAAAGTCTATGCTAAAGTAACTCAAAAACCATCTCTTTATTAGCATAGATGAAATTCTAAAATAGATAGTGGATAATAGCCCATAGTTTGAAATTGTTGCAATCCTTCGGGTATGTGTCCCCTAACATTTTGCGGAAAGAACTTATGATCTCGCCTATTCGTGGATTGGCATCACCTGCGAATTTGCCACTTCGCAATGGAACAAAGAGAAAGACAAGAGTGCCACAAGAAGGATCATCATTTGAACTCACTCAAAGAAGTGGATGAACAAGGCGACAAGCTATGAGCAACATTGAAGACAACATAGCATTGGGCCCAAAACTCGAGCTAGGATGCCAATGAGGAGTATGGTGGAACTCGGCTCATTTTGGCCAATCAAAGACCTCCGCTCTCGTTGTTCTTGACGACACCATCTTGCACGTCGGCAGCAAGGACAAGGATGGCATGATAAGCATACATCCTTGTGTCAACCAATCATCATCAAGGGTTGACTACCGACCAAACCCAAGAAGACCGGGAACAACCACATTTGCAAGATGATGTCCCTAAACCATTGGAGATGAAGACCCTTCCTTGATCAACAAGACGGATGGCGTATCATTAACTGCAACTCTTCGCCATGCCGCTAGAAGACAAAGACCATCAAGGAAGAACTCGAGTCTACATCTCCAATGAACATCAATGCGTCAACCAAGACTCAATGAAAATCAAGAATGGTTGACGAAAGAAGATCATGCAACCGCTCGTATGCTCATCCCGGATTGGACGGTACAAACAAAAGCGAGAATTCAAAGAAGAGATCTTTGCTCAATGGACCTATAATCAAAAATCCCTCTCGGACAAATGAAGGCCTAAGAATAGAGGATAAAACGGTGTCTAAGGACATAAGCACAACACACTCGAGGGATGACTCAACACTCATATTTGGTTTCACGTGGCGGCGACAACAAGGTCAAGCTTGGGGGAGGAAGGCCGATGACTCTTCAAACATTGATCTAGCAATGCTCTTCCTCTTTTCAAGCCCCCGTCACTCTAGCACGCTGAGAAGAAACAATGAGTGGAGTACAAGGTCTAGGCATAAGAAAAAAATAAGAGGAAGAAAAAAAAAAGAAGGAGTGAAATTTTAGAAGACAAGATGCTCAAGGAGAGAAGTCAATTAAGCAAGGCAAACTCCAAGAAGAAGTAAAGGACCACTAGAAGCATCTACTCTTCATCACAAGGAACTCCGGTGATAAAGACTAGCTGGACAAGAAAGAACATGGGTGACTCCTTTCCTAGAGTTACCATCTCAAGAAGTGCAGTTCTCAAGGTCTCTACCTTTGGGATCAAATGATGCACTGAAGGAGTGAACATGACAAGAAGTCCTGTTTGGAGGACTTAAATCACTGAACCCTCGCCAAGTAGGTAACTTGGTATTTATCAGCATTTCCTTTCACAGCATTGCATTTTCCTTTAAGCATATTTGTTTCCCCTACATGCATCTTAATTGCATCTTCGCTTTACTATCTCTGCACTAGAAAAAGAAAATAAAGATTTCTGCATTTTGCATCCAGAAAACTACTAAGCCCCATGTGAATAATCATTCATTGTGGTGGCATAAAAATAATTTTTTTTCAGCATATCTATTTTCTCTGTCTGCATCCCTATATTATAAAATGATAAAAATATTTCTTGTGATCCTGTTAGAAGACATTTGAGTTAAGGCAGTTCTAGACAACCAAGGCTTAGAGGTTTTCATCACTAATGCTTAATCAGTTCCACAAGCTTTGTTGTCTATTTGAGCTTCACAACATAAAGGATCAAGAAGAGTCAATAGACGGAAGGATGTCTAGTCTCTGTCGGAGTGCTTTGCCCTCAATAGTCGAGCGCCGTCCCCAACGGCAACTATCAACGACACTCCGGGCATACTAGAACGCCTTCACGCTAGTCGGCAACATCGACAGACTACGTCAACATCCAGGCTTGGGGAGAGCATCCCCGTGTACCAAGCTAAGTGTTTCCAACTTATCTATCTATGCTTTCATAGAGCTTGCTTTGTTAAAAACAACTAAAAAAGATGCATAACCTTAGAAACCCGAGAAAGATTTATCTTTTCTTTTAGGAGAGCTCTTTTAATCTATCTTTAAAATGATCCCTACAATAAACTCTATATGGAGATGATGAATAGTTGCTCTGCCGTAATTCCTCTCAAGTACCTAGTTTTCAACCTTGCACTCTCCCGAGTTTAGGCACAACTGTTTAGATTTGAGATTTGCTATGAACCTGAAACTTATGGGTAGCAAATGCTTGATCTAAGTCTAGGTGGTTGACGGGTATGATATGAGAAAGTTTTGAGCTTCTTTGTCCATCTTGTTCCTAGAGATACTAGAGTTCGGAGAATTTATCTATGAACATATTAAATTCATGCATGATGAGTTTCTTTATGATGAGAGTTCAAATTCCTACCACAGCCATATATTCATGCTTACTAGATTAGGAAACCCCATCTGTTTATATAGATCATTTTGTAGGCTTGAGTGTAGTCTTTAGGCATTGAGTGTGGTTATGCTGTGGACCCATAAGGAATTAGTCATGCAGTTAAAAGTCATTACTATGTGCTCTCCATCCATTGATCTATGCTACTTCTTGTCCTCAGAAGCATGCACCTATTTTATAAGTACTACATTCATTCTGTGCTACTTCTGTCCCTAGAAGTACCACCTACATATAGATCCACATTCACCACATATTGTGCTATCTCTACCCTGGAGATACGCACCTATGCTGCTCCTATCCTGGGAGTACGCATTCCCCCACATATTATGCTGTCTCTACCTTGGAGATACGCACTTATGCTGCTCCTACCCTGGGAGTACGCATCCATCCATCCATCCACATACACATTCTCCATTCATTCATAAATTGTTCTACTCCTACATTGGGAGTGAACACCAAAAATATACGCCACTCATTTCACTTCATCTAGAAAAGGTTCTACTCTTATCCTGGGAGTGAACATCTCGAAATAATCATTGCCGTTCCATTGCCTACATAAAAGCTCCAATCTTTATCATTTCAAGTTATACACTCCCCGTTGCTAAAGTTTCGTTTTCAGAAGTTCGTTCTCAGAGGATTGGTTTCTCTAAAAAAAAAAAAAAAAAAAAAGAAGAAGAAAAAAGAGAAAGAGAAAGAGTAGCCAAGTCCTTCCTTTCAAGAAGTTTCAAGAAGTTTCAAGGTTTCCGAATAAAGGGCGTCATGTTATCCCCAAGGGAGCAATGTAGAAGTAGATGTTCACCAAGTGATCACCCCTTATCATCATCATCCTATCATCATCCCATCATCATCCTATCATCATATTATCATCCATTTCCTCATTCACATGCACATATGACTTTATTATTATTTTAGTTCCTATTGGATCCATGTCTTAACTGTGCAATATATGCAAGTGAGTTTGAGTGTCTCCCCACCTATGAGCTCCACATAAGCCTATTAGAAGGTAGGGTGAGAGAGAAATGCACTTTCCACTATGCCTTAGTTCCACAAATACCACATATTTTGAGAGAAGAGAGAAGGCATACACTACTCATGCCTTGGAGAGGATCCGTAAATACCACAAATGAGAGATCCGAAAGGTTCATACAAGGAACTCGAGTTTTATTTGAAAATCTTGCAAAAAACTCTAGAATAATAGTTGATCAAAGAGCGAGAAATATAGCGCTTGACTTGACCGTTCTGTCTTTCAACCGCTCAAGACCCAAGTGACGGTTACAAGCCCCATGGTGAAAGGTAATATGAGTAAGTTTTGAGTCGAATAGTTCACTCTAATTCGGAGGAGAGTTCTTGTTTGAACGCATGTGTACTTTTGAGGCGTGAAAGCATTGTAGCAACTCCCCGATCCACACTTTGAGTTTATCTTTGCTCGGGGACGAGCAAAAGGTAAGCTTGGGGGAGTTGTTGACGGTCGTTATGTGCCAATTTTTACCGTCAACTAGACATGAGAAAGGACTAAAATATGTTCACCAACTAGATATAGGGGTTATACTAATGGAATTCCATGAGTTTTGGTGAATGTCCATTTACGGGTGTCGGCTAAAAATACCAAAGGAAGGCCCACATGTCGGGTTTACATAGAGATAATCGGGACCGGTGAAAATTCTCATGTCTGGAAGGTTCGAGAAGGCTCGGACCAAACGGGAGCCCGAACGGGCTCGGTGGAGAGTCGGCCGACTCCCCCTTGGGCGGCCGACGACCACCTGGACCAATCGCATCGGCCTCGCGGATCCCCGCTCCACCGCCTTTGAGGATGAATAATAATCGTCCGTTTAGGTCGGTTTGATCCGAGGGCCGTGGTGCATCCTAGAGGGCTATATAAGCGGGGCCCCCGGCCCCCGGAGGAGGCATCCCTTAAACCCTAATTCATTATCTCCCGAGCGGGATCGAGTTGTAGAGGCGTCCCTTGAATGGATGACTTCTCTTCTCTAGAGGATTAGAGCATTCCAATGTAGTAGATTAGATCTAGATGAGAGTTAGGGAGAGCGGAGCTGCGCTCTGGTTCTGGAGAAGTCTTCAGAGATTTGGTATGTCTTTGTATCTACTCTTTTTAAGACTTATGCTTTAATACATTCATCTTCTCTATTTACTTTTATGCCTATCTTATGATTGTTTAGTATAGTTGTTACATCTTAGTATGGGATCTTCGCTCGTATTGAGTGCTCTAGTTATCTATAGTGATTAGAGTAGTAATCGATAGTGTAGGCATGGTGTCTAGACTATAGGTTACCTGAGGTTGCGCCCAATCCCACGGATAGTTGTGGTAGCCCCGAGAGGTGATAGCTTTGTCGGGCCTTTGTATTCCACCACGTTCGGGTTGGTGTTTCGTAGAGCTCTCGGGCTGCCTTCTCCCAACTACTCTTTACCCAGGTCTTCTTCGAGAGTTGGAAAGGACCTGCTGCTCCAAAGTGCTATTGTGTGATTGCTATATCTAACCATTCCCTGTTATCATAGAACCAAAGTAATAGAGAAGTATATAGGAATCTTGATCTCTCCCGTTGTCCTCTCACTCTAGCTAGCTACTCATTTATCATAGAATTCTCATATGTGCTTTATTATCTATATTACCTTATATATATCATTTACCCCTGCTTTAGTCTAGTTGGTTTATTAAGTTAGTAGATACATGATGGTGAATTATCAGATTCTTTAACTCTTGCTTCCCTGTGGTAAAATATAAATAACGATACCTGGTTTACTCCCGGTAAAATGCTACAATGGTAAGTTCTGTGCGCTTGCGGAATCCTTCTTATTTTATGTGCACTTAATTTATACCAACAACCTTCATCATCAAGAATTTGGTATTATCTTGTATCTATTCTTGTGACTTTATTCTAATATCATTATGTTTCTATTCATTATGTTCCTAGTTTATTCTAGTTCTATATTTGATATGGTTATGATTGATAATAAGTTTATGTATATGTTTGCAAAGCGCTTAGCTCTCTTCGGGAGGGTTAGGTGGTAGATTTCATGTGAGCATGGTGCTTAGATGCCGTTTACCTGCAAATGCACCCTATTGGCCGGGTCGTGTGGTAGATCGCGGAAGTGACAGTTCCGTTGAGTCCTTTGTATTCCATCCCCCGTTGGTAGGTCTAGCAGAACCAAAGTTGCGTAGTAAGTCCTGCTATGTCTTGGCTTGTTATAGCAATGATCCTTATACATAGATGAAGAGTCTTTTGTGTTGTATATGATAGTGTAGAGTTGGAGTAGATGAATAACTTAGTAGATTAGAACCTACATAGGATTTCTATTTCTTGCACTAATCGATGTCAACCTACCTTTTGTGAGTAGTCTATATCTAATCTCGTGTGATTTATACCCCGAGCTTATTACTTTATATTTCCTTATTTATCATGGTTTACCCTCTCGCCAAAGTATGTGATGTGCAATCAATCACTCATAAGTAGTCGTGTTTAGCAAGTTTATCTCATTGTTTAAGTCCTTAGTTCTTTCCTTTGAGCTAAATATAAATAACGATATCTCGGAATACTTCCCGGTAAAATGCTACGATGGTGTA